>JAFMOC010000018.1:830000-1195000 GCA_019802505.1 Corydoras sp. C115 | reverse complement strand
GGAGGGGACGAGCAGCCTAGGGAAGGTAAGGGGAGAGAGGCGACACCTGCTGTGGGATCGATCCCACTTCAGCCCCCTGCTTTAACCGAGGCCTAGCAGCTCCATAGGCGCATCGATCGACACCGGCGCACAAGGAAATAGCAATTAAGAGCATAAGGAGAGTGGCGAGGGAGGAACGAGTGCAGAGAGGGTGGGAAGGAAGGCCGGCGGGGTCAGTAAAAGGCCTGCAGTGAAGGGAATCAATGTGCGTTGTGTCGGCCCCTCGCAGAGAGTCGATGAGTGTGCGAGTGAGCGTGCGAACGGAGGTCTAAAGGGTGGAAAAGAGAGTGTAAAGGCAGCTTTAAGCTCCAGCTGAGGGGTCAATACACACACACACACACACACACACACACACACACACACACACACAGTGTATTAAATATTTTCATTAAAGTGTGTACATCTGTAGCTAATTGGTCCTATGCATACCCATAGTGTGCTTAGTGTTTAGTATGTTCTCCTCTCAGCACTAGGGTTTCCAGGTTCGAATCCCTATCTGGGTGGAGTTTCCATGTTCTCCCCGTGTCCGCGTGGGTTTCCTCCAGGTTCTCCGGTTTCCTCCCACAGTCAGTCCAAAAAACATGCATCAAGGTCAATTGAAATTTCCAAATTGCCCCCTATAGAGTGTGTGTGTGAGTGAGTGTGTGCCCAGTGATATATTGGCACCCTGTCCTGGGTGTATCTGCCCAGTGCCCGAGACATTCTCCCCTGGATGGGCATGAGGAAAGCCCCCCCCCACCCCCGTGACCCTAGTAGAGGAGAAAGGTGAAGATAATGGATGGATGGATGAAATCTAACACCAAAAACTGCCAATGACAAAAATGTAGCACCTTGTTCCTGGGGAACGCTGTCTCGTTCCACATACATTTGGACCCTCACTTTTATCCAAAGCGACTTACAAGGTGAGCACAGGGTACAACATCCCTGGAGTGAGGGTTACTTGCTGGGCCATTTAACTTCAGAACCTGCCAACCTTCAGATTGATAGCCCAACACCATAACCACTGAGCTACCACTCCCACATATACTATACTGTACTTTATATTGTGGAATGACAAATAAAATACTTGAATACTTGAAATGGGCGGCACGGTGGCTTAGTGGTTAGCACGTTCGCCTCTCAGCACTAGAGATTCCCGGTTCGAATCGCCATCTGGGTGGAGTTTCCATGTTCCCCCCGTGTCCGCGTGGGTTTCCTCCGGGTTCTCCGGTTTCCTCCTACAGTCCAAAAACATGGATCAAGTCAATTGAGTTCTCCAAATTGCCCCATATAGAGTGTGCCTGTGTGAGTGAGTGTGTTCCCAGCGATGGATTGGCGCCCTGTCCTGGGTGTATCTGCCCAGCGCCCGAAACGTTCTCCCCTGGATGGGCATGGGGAACACCCCCCCGCCACCCTAATAGAGGATAAAGCAGAAGATAATGAATGAATACTTGAAATGTCAGAAATGGGGCCAACCCTCAAATAAATAAATAAATAAATATATTTCTTTTTTCATATTTTTTTTTGAATGGATAATACATATGAGTAAAGTTTTGACCACTAGATAAAGGTGGATTGCAGTATTCATGTTGAAAAGCTTATTCTGAAAGAACAACCTCCATTAAAATTGATTCCTGAAATGTTCAATAGGTTTAAAGTCAGAGGAATGCAGGTCAGTCGAGCTCTGCCACACCAACCTCACCAACCCAATACCCTGTGCCCTGACCGTCACGCTGGAACACAAAAGGCCAAACAGTTCCACTAAGTTCAAACAATTTTTAAAACAGTTTCGGTCCTGTCCTTAAATCTGATTGGCTGAGAGGCTTGTCCAGCCGTGACATTAACAATAACACACACCTCTGAGAGCTTCACATTCGTATTAATGTGTGATACATCCATCCATTATCTCCCGCTTTATCCTCTACTAGGGTCCTGGGGGGGAGGGGGAGAACGTCTCGGGCGCTGAGCAGATACACCCAGGACAGGACACCAATCTATCCCTGAGCACACACTCACTCACTAATTTGTGATATTCATTCATTCATTCATTCATTATCTTCCGCTTTGTCCTATATTAGGGTTGCGGTGGGGTTCCCCATGACCATCCATGGGAGAACGTCTCGGGCGCTGGGCAGACACACCCAGGACAGGGCGCCAATCCATCGCTGGGAACACACTCACACAGACACAGACACATACACACTCTATATGGGGCAATTTGGATAACTCAATTGTCTTGGTCCATGTTTTTGGACTGTGGGAGGAAACCGGAGAACCCGGAGGAAACCCACGCGGACACGGGGAGAACATGGAAACTCCACCCAGATGGGGATTCGAACCGGGAATCCCTAGCGCCGAGAGGCGAACGTGCTAACCACTAAGCCACCGTGCCGCCCCTAATGTGTGATATACAATACATTATTTCCAATTATGTACCATTGGTATTGATTACCATTGAGTAATTTTCCGGATTAATAATAATCTGACCGTCAGTGACCTCAGGTGTCATACTGGCTACTTTTCCTCGTCTTCTCTCTCGTCTCTCCTTTCGGTGTCTCTCTTTCCCCCACGCATGAGCGTACTCTCTCTCCCTGACCCCCCCGGTGCGGGATAATTAAGCGCTTCTGAAGATGGGAAGATGAGAGAGAGATGAGAGGAGCCAAAAGGTGGTGTTTGATGGGTGCCTTCGCCTTTAAAGTTGAACTTCTATGAAATTAGCTGTGTGTGTGTGTGTGTGTGTGTGTGTGTGTGTGTGTGTGCACATGCATACTGATGTTACTTTGTCGCTCTGATTAGTGCTTTGAGTAAATACCTTTCTCTCTTAATCTCACTGTAACTCACAACCCCATGTCGAGCTGCTGAAATCCAATTAGCAGCAGGTGTGTTAGTGTTTTACATCCACCTCTGTGTTTATGGTCATTTTGTGATGAACCTGCGTCGCCTCCTTGTCCTGGGGTTTCGGTGCAGCTGTGCTGCTGTAGTTTCATTTCTCCACCTCAGTGACACTGCTGGGATAGGAATAATGCACCAACCCAATAATCCCTGCTATTTGGGTTCTGACCATTGGAACAGAGTAAGGGGGACGTACACAGTATGTACTGCAGAACACAAACAGATGGACTACAGAATGGAATTGTAGAACTAAAGTCCACTAACTGTATAGATGGACTTTGTAGTTCTACAATTTCATCCTTACAGTTAGTGGAACTGAGAACATGGATGATAAGGGGAGCAGAAATGTCCAAACTTTTGACTGATACTGTAGTTAAACTCTGCGATCGATGTGATGAGTATATAACACGCTAAAGCATTTTTCAGATGTCCATCCATTTATCCATCCATTATCTTCTGCTTTATCCTCTAGTAGGGTCACGGGGTGGGGGTAGAACGTTTCAGGCGCTGGGCAGATACACCCAGGACAGGACACCAATCTATCGCTGGACACACACTCACTCACACAGACACTCTACATGGGGCCATTTGGAGAACTTAATTGACTTGAGGCGGCACGGTGGTTTAGTGGTTTGCATGTTCTCCTCTCAGCGCTAGGAGTTCCCGGTTCGAATCCCCATCTGGGTGGAGTTTCCATGTTCTCCCCGTGTCCGCATGGGTTTCCTCCGGGTTCTCCGGTTTCCTCCCACAGTCCAAAAACATGGATCAAGTCAATTGAGTTCTCCAAATTGCCCCGTATAGAGCGTGTCTGTGTGAGTGAGTGTGTGCCCAGCGATGGATTGGCGGCCTGTCCTGGGTGTATCTGCCCAGCGCCCGAAACGTTCTCCCCTGGATGGGCATGGGGAACCCCACCGCGACCCTAATAGAGGATAAAGCGGAAGATAATGAAAGGATGGATGAATAATTGACTTGATCCATGTTTTTTGGACTGTGGGAGGAAACCGGAGAACCTGGAGGAAACCCACGCGGACACGGGGAGAACATGGAAACTCCACCCAGATGGGGATTCAAACCGGGAATCCCTAGTGCTGAGAGGAGAACATGCAAACCACTAAGCCACCGTGACCACCCATTTTTCAGATGTATTTTTTTTTTTATATTATTTTGTAGTCATGTGTATAAGTGTGTGTATAGGTGTGTGTATAAGTGTGTTTATGTGTGTGTGTGCAGGCGGCTCGCTCGAGTCTGGTGGTTATCCCGGTGGCGGGCGCAGTGGTCGGCACGGTTTTGGGAGGTCCGCTGGGATTGCTGGCCGGATACAAGCTGGCAGGAGCGGCAGCGGCGATAGGGGGCGGCCTGCTCGGCTTTGTGGGAGGAAACCTTATTCAGCGCAACAAGAAAGCGAGGGTGGAGCAGCAACTGCAGCGGCTCAGCGCTAATCACACACACCAACACGTCAACTAGAACGTCTGCTGGAGGTGGGACTGACTCCGCTCCCCGTCAGCTGTGAATCCACTGCTTTTACACTACAACTTCAGTTTAAAGTGTCATCACGGCACAACCTCACAACCTCTGCAGGGACCTGACGGCCGTATCAATAACTTTATTTTTATAACGTCTTAAATAAATGGTATGAGTGCTTGGAATAAACAGAAGTGGGATTTTTTATTAATTACACTGAGGTCGTTAATTTGAAGTGCCTTCTGGGTGTTACTCAGCTAACGTTTAAACTAAAGATCAGAAAAGATTAGTGGGAGTCTGTTGTTCATCCATTATCTCCCGCTTTATCCTCTATTAGGGTCGCGGTGGGGTTCCCCATGCCCATCCAGGGGAGAACGTCTTGGGCGCTGGGCAGATAGACCCAGGACAGGGCGCCAATCCATCGCTGGGCACACACTCACACACACAGACACACTCTATATGGGGCAATTTTGAGAATTCAATTGACTTGATCCATGTTTTTGGATTGTGGGAGGAAACCGGAGAACCCGGAGGAAACCCACGAGGAGAACATGGAAACTCCACCCAGGAGAACATGGAAACTCCACCCAGATGGGGATTCGAACCGGGAATCCCTAGCACTGAGAGGAGAACATGCTAACCACTAAGCCACCGTGCCACCGAGTCTGTTGTTATACAGTTGTGATCAAATTTATTCAACCCCCAATGCTGCGAAGGGTTTTATGGAATTCAGTGCACATTTGTAATTGTGTTCATAATGAAATCTTACAAGGACTTGTTAAAGAACTAAATGCAACTAAGATAGCATCAATTGTTTTTGTCATAAAGTATTAAATGGCCTTTTTGTGATTTCTTCATTGACACAATTATTCAACCCCTTTACAACTACCACTCATAAGAACAGAGGTTCATTCCAGTGTTTTCAATCAGGTATTGAAAAGACCTGTGGATGTCAACGAGCAGCAATCAAGCATGATAAGCACCAATTAGGCAGATTTAAAAGGACTGTGATACTCAGCTCCTTCTAGACATCTACTGGTGTGTTTACAAGCATGGTGAAGGCAAGAGAATGGTCCCAGAAGACAAGAGAAGAGGTTATTGCTCTTCACAAGAATGGCAATGGATATAAAAAGATTGCGAAGTTGTTAAATATTCCAAGAGACACTATCGGAAGTATCATTCGCAAGTTCAAGTTAAAGGGCACAGTGGAAACGTTACCTGGTCGTGGCAGAAAGAAGATCCTGACCGCGACTGCTGTGCGCTACCTGAAGCGTAATGTGGAGAAAAATCCCCGCGTGACTGCTAAGGAACTGAAAAAAAGACCTGTCAGATGTGGGCACTGAAGTTTCAGCTCAGACAATAAGGCGCGCACTGCATAACGAAGACCTCCATGCCAGAACTCCCAGGCGCACCCCCTTGCTGACTCCAAAGAACAAGAAAAGTCGACTGCAGTATGCCAAAAGTCATGTGGACAAGCCACAAAGGTTTTGGGACAGTGTACTGTGGTCAGATGAAACTAAATTAGAACTGTTTGGGACAATGGACCAGCGCTATGTTTGGAGGAGGAAGAACCAGGCTTATGAACAAAAGAACACCTTGCCTACTGTGAAGCATGGCGGGGGGTCAATTATGCTTTGGGGCTGTTTTGCTTCTAATGGTACAGGAAAGCTTCAACGTGTGCAGGGTACCATGAATTCCCTTCAGTACCAGGAGATCTTGGAGGAAAATATGATGGAGTCAGTCACAAACCTGCGGCTTGGGAGACGTTGGACCTTCCAACAGGACAATGATCCGAAGCACACATCCAAGTCCACTAGAGCATGGTTGAACATGAAAGGCTGGAACATTCTAGAGTGGCCATCGCAATCACCAGACTTAAATCCAATTGAGAACCTCTGGTGGGACCTAAAGAAGGCAGTTGCAGTGCGCAAGCCTAAGAATGTGACTGAACTGGAGGCTTTTGCCCATGAAGAATGGGCTAAGATACCCATAGGTCGCTGCAAGACACTTGTGTCAAGCTATGCTTCACGCTTGAAAGCTGTCATAACTGGAAAAGGATGTTGTACTAAGTACTAAAAAATAATGTCACTAGGGGGTTGAATAAAACTGATAATGATGTGAGCACAGTAAAGACATTTGTGGTTATTCCATCATAAATATTATGTTATATTTGTCTAATTTATAAGTGCCTCTTTGATATAATTGTAAATAAGATGACTGAAATGATCCAAATCAATGTCAAACTGGCCAAAACACTTTATTTCAGTGGGGGTTGAATAAATTTGATCACAACTGTACATTGTAAATGCGTTGTACCGTGTAACATAACTGTGGTAGCCCATCCACCTCGGTCATGCATCGTCTTCTTTTATTGTAAAAACCAGTCTGGCGCCAGTAATCATGCCAAGGTCTGTATCTCAAAATCTTTTGTTTTTCAGAATAATGAGTTAATGTGCATTTTCTGGTGTTGATTTTTGGCCTTGCGTGCTTCTTTCACACGCTTGAATAATTGTTTAAGGTGTACAGGTGCTTTGATAACATTTGGAGTGTATTCATTCATTCATTCATTCATTATCTCCCGCTTTATCCTCTATTAGGGTCGCGGTGGGGTTCCCCATGCACATCCAGGGGAGAATGTTTCAGTCGCTGGGCAGATACACCCAGGACAGGGCGCCAATCTATCGCTGGGCACACACTCACTCACACAGACACACTCTACATGGGGCAATTTTGAGAATTCAATTGACTTTATCCATGTTTTTGGACTGTGGGAGGAAACCGGAGAACCCGGAGGAAACCCACACGGACACGGGGATAACATGGAAACTCTACCCAGATGGGGATTCGAACCGGGAAACTCTGGGTGGAGTTTCCACGTTCTCCCCGTGTCCTCGTGGGTTTCCTCCCACAGTCCAAAAACATGGATCAAGTCAATTTAGTTCTCCAAATTGCCCCATATAGAGTGTGTATGTGTCCATGTGCGTGTCTGTGTGTGTGCCCAGTGATAGATTGGCACCCTGTCCTGGGTGTATCTGCCCAGCGCCCGAAACGTTCTCCACTGGATGGGCATGTGGAACCCCACCGCGACCCTAATAGAGGATAAAGCGGAAGATAATGAATGAATAATGGAAATATTTTCCAACAAATAATCTTTGGTTACTGGACCTCACCTGTAAATAAGGACTGTTCAGTCTGCACTGGACCCGCAGCGATATCAGCTGATTCTCTGCTGTTGAGACTAATGCAGTGGATCAATAAAAACACAAAAGGTTATTGTACAGCTGTTCAGACTTTGATCAAATGACATGGACATTTGGTTTGTGCTTGAGGAGGCCTCACAGTGAACTGATTTCCGTATTAGATTTGGTGTCTTTGGCGTCTCAGAGAGGTACACGTGAAGCTCTTTGCTCCAGACCTCAGAGATTCTTATCAGTGATCTGGGATGTAACTGGTTCCTCCGATCTGCTCATCAGCATGTTTGGGGAATGTGGAAGGAACCCAGAGCACCTGAAAACCAGACTCCACACAGAAAGGACTTAATTCACCCGATTAAAACCCTGTATTAGAACCTGGAACCTTGCAGTGAGGTGGTCGCACTAACCGCTGCACCACCGTGCCTCCAGGAACGATACGTAGACGTCCCTTATTCTAAAAGCATTACGCTGAATGATAGAGGACAAGTCTGCAAACATTTAATTATAACATTATATTTAATTTACCAGATCGGGTGGCACAGTGGTTTAGCATGTTCTCCTCTCATCGCTCGGGATTCCCGGTTCGAATCCCCATCTGGGTGGAGTTTCCATGTTCTCCCCGTGTCTGCGTGGGTTCCCCTGGTTTCCTCCCACAGTCCAAAAACATGGATGAAGTCAATTGAATTCTCAAAATTGCCCCATATAGAGTGTGTGCCCAGCAATAGATTGGTGCCCTGTCCAGCGCCCGAAACGTTCTCTCCTGGATGGGCATGGGGAACCCACCGCGACCCTAATAGAGGATAAAGCGGAAGATAATAAATGAATGAATGAATGAGTGAACTTAACTGGCTTCCTGTCCTGGGTGTATCTGCCCAGCCCTTGAGATGTGCCCTGGATGTGCACGTGGAACCAAACCCTGACCACAGTATAGAATAAAAGAGAAGATACTGAGACTATAAACTATATATTAAACCATATTAAACTATACATTAAACTATATTAAACTATATTAAACTATATTAAACTACACATTAAACTATATTAAACTATACATTAAACTATATATTAAACTATACATTAAACTACACATTAAACTATATTAAACTATACATTAAACTACACATTAAACTATATTAAACTATACATTAAACTATATTAAACTACACATTAAACTATATTAAACTACACATTAAACTATATTAAACTACACATTAAACTATATTAAACTATACATTAAACTATATATTAAACTATACATTAAACTATACATTAAACTATATATAAACTACACATTAAACTATATTAAACTATACATTAAACTATATATTAAACTATACATTAAACTATACATTAAACTATATATTAAACTATATTAAACTACACATTAAACTATACATTAAACTATACATTAAACTACACATTAAACTATATTAAACTATACATTAAACTATATTAAACTATACATTAAACTATATTAAACTATACATTAAACTATATTAAACTATACATTAAACTACACATTAAACTATATTAAACTATACATTAAACTATATTAAACTACACATTAAACTATACATTAAACTATACATTAAACTATATTAAACTATACATTAAACTATATTAAACTATACATTAAACTACACATTAAACTATATTAAACTATACATTAAACTATATTAAACTACACATTAAACTATACATTAAACTGTATATTAAACTATACATTAAACTATATTAAACTATACATTAAACTATATATTAAACTATACATTAAACTATATTAAACTATACATTAAACTATATTAAACTATACATTAAACTATATTAAACTACACATTAAACTATATTAAACTATACATTAAACTATATTAAACTACACATTAAACTGTATATTAAACTATACATTAAACTATATTAAACTATACATTAAAAGCTGTATTCAGTTTGTTTTCAGTTTGCCCAAATCAGAGATGACCCCAGGTTTAGCTGGTGATCTTTTTCTGGGGAAACCCCATCAAGACACAAACCTGACGTGAGCCGCATGCCGTGTCCCACGCCTTCCTTGTAACAGACAGAGGACTTCCCCTGCACTAATGCAGCAGTGTGTGTGTGTGTGTGTGTGTGTGTGTGTGTGTGTGTCAGATACAGCATGTGATGATGGAAGTGCGTGTGTTCAGTTGCCATGAAGGGGAAAGTCCCATCGAAGGCACTGACCCGACTCCTGCCTGCCTCGGTCCCAGACACCCCACACTTTCCACGATCACCCCCCCCACACCCGCACCCCCCCCACACACCCCGCTCACAGAATGGAAAGGGCGGCAGACCATCTCGAGTCTGCTGCATGGGCATGAGATCATCCGTCTGGCCCTGCTGTGACGCCATGGGTTCCTGCCGTGGGCGAGCTGATGTCACGAGACATCCAGCAGGGCCGTCGGCCGGAGCGTCCACCTCGCTCTCTTTCCATTTTCCTCAAAGTGGGCTTCGGGTTCGAGTTTCAGAACGTTCCTGAAAGTGGCGTCTGAGCGTGAGTCACTCTTTCCTCGCTCACTTCCTGTCACAGTGATGTCGACTCCTTCATCTACAGCCCATGTGCAAAAGGAAACATGGCATCCTCCGTTCCTCACGCCGTTTGATGTAAAGCAGAACGTTAATGTGATGAACTGAGATGGTTCTGCGCTCACGTTCCACATTTACCCCATCTGCAGGGGAAACACACCGAGTGAAGTGAGCGGCGGGCAGCCGAGGGCAATTCAGCCGTAGGGAACCTTCAGGACACAGGGCCGGTTCCTTCACAAGCCTCCGACTGCCCGAACGGACTAGATTCATCCATTATGTTCCGCTTTATCCTCTATTAGGGTCGCGGTGGGGTTCCCCATGCCCATCCAGGTGAGAACGTTTCGGGCGCTGGGCAGATACACCCAGGACAGAGCACCAATCTATCACTGGGCACACACTCACTCACACAGACACACTTTATATGGGGCAATTTGCAGAACTCAATTGACTTCATCCATGTTTTTGGACTGTGGGAGGAACCCAGAGAAAACCCACGCAGACACAGGGAGAACATGGAAACTCCACCCAGATGGGGATTCAAACTGGGAATCCCTAGTGCTGAGAGGAGAACGTGCTGACCACTAAGCCACCGTGCCGCCTGGGGCAATTTAGAGAATTTAATTGACCTTGATCCATGTTTTTGAACTGTGGGAGGAAACCGGAGAACCCGGAGGAAACCCACGTGGACACGGGGAGAACATGGAAACTCCACCCAGATGGGGATTCCAACCGGGAATCCCTAGTGCTGAGAGGAGAACATGCTAACCACTAAGCCACCGTGCCACCCTTTCATTCATTATCTTCCGCTTTATCCTATATTAGGGTCGCGGTGTGGTTCCCCATGCCCATCCAGGGGAGAACGTCTCGAGTCGCTGGGCAGATAGACCCAGGACAGGGCGCCAATCCATCACTGGGCACACACTCACTCACACAGACACACTCTATAATCTAAATCTAATCCCTAGTGCTGAGAGGAGAACGTGCTGACCACTAAGCCACCGTGCCGCCTGGGGCAATTTGGAGAACTCATTTGACTTGATCCATGTTTTTGGACTGTGGGAGGAAACCGGAGAACCCGGAGGAAACCCACGCAGACACGGGGAGAACATGGAAACTCCACCCAGATGGGGATTCAAACCGGGAATCCCTAGTGCTGAGAGGAGAACATGCTAACCACTAAACCACCGTGCCGCCTGTTCCTCTAGATCTGACCCAAACTGAACGGTCACCTCCACTCGAGACGATACAGACATGCCACAAGCAAATCTTGTAAAATGGTTCTTTCTTTAATTTACTGTTTTGTTTCCATTCCCTTTCTGATATGATTGATTTACAAACAACCCCGTGTTCTACCCTTTGCCGGACCCCCCCACCCCCACCCCCACACATGGAATGGGTTGATCTGAGACTACCGGGTCTGGTAGACTTCATAAACACGGATTATTGACAGGTCTGGATCCCCCACAGTACGCAGGAATACATACGATCAGTCATACGTACCAGAGTGCACTCACACTGACACACCCTCACACACACACACACAATCACACACTACTGAAGACTGAAGACAGGCACCACAGGGTTGACCACAGTCGCTTCCCATGATTGCCCCCCGGCCTTGGATGTGCAGACCCCACCAGGGAGGGGCATTGATCCGTCAATCTGTTACATTTTTTTCCTCTACGAGAAAAAAAACAACAAAAAACTAGGGGTTGAACAAAAAGAAGGCAAAAAAAAAAAAAAATCATTCTTAATTTAGACAAGACTGAGACCCACACATATTTACAAACAAAAAAAACTAAATCAGAAGTAATAAAATAAAATAAAATCAAATAAAAGCGGTCAGGCTGCTCTCTCTCTCCGTTCCACGAAAAAAACCTTTATATTCTTCTGTTTATTCAAAATAAAAGTTATGAAAATAGAGGTGATGTAGGCGGCTGCCCACGGGTGTTCTGGGCAAGGTGATGAAGTCAGGTGACGTCACAGTTCATCTCGATCCCTGAGGAGGGTGTAACGTTGCTCGCTGGGGGCCAGCTTTTGGAACGAGCTCTCGGGGGGGTTGCTGGGCACCTCTGGGGTCTCTTCCTGTTGAGAGAAACAAGCAAACACGTTCAGCAGATTCTGACGGTACGATTACTGCATCTGGATTTAAATGTAATATATATATATAAAAAGAAAATTCAATAACAAAATGTTGGGTGGTTTAATGGTTAGCATGTTCTCCTCTCAGCACTAGGCATAACCGGTTTCGAATCCCCATCTGGGTGGAGTTTCCATGTTCTCCCCGTGTCTGCGTGGGTTTCCTCGGGGTTCTCCGGTTTCCTCCCACAGTCCAAAAACATGGATCAAGGTCAATTGAGTTCTCCAAATTGCCCCATATAGAGTGTGTCTGTGTGAGTGAGTGTGTGCCCAGCGATAGATTGGCACCCTGTCCTGGGTGTATCTGCCCAGCGCCCGAAACGTTCTCCCCTGGATGGGCATGGGGAACCCCACCTCGAACCTAATAGAGGATAAAGCGGACGATAATGGAATGGATGGAATAACAAAATGTATTAATTAATAATAATAATTAGTAATTTTGTTAATGTTACATTAACATTGTTCCTGTGATTTCTGGTATTTTTTGGTAGAAATAATTATTGCATAATCATCATAATTTTTTTTTTTTGACAATAATCCATTCATCCATTATCTTCCGCTTTATCCTCTATTAGGGTCGCGGTGGGGTTCCCCATGCCCATCCAGGGGAGAACGTTTCAGGCGCTGGGCAGATACACCCAGGACAGGGCGCCAATCCATCGCTGGGCACACACTCACTCACACAAACACACTCTATATGGGGCAATTTGGAGAATTCAATTGACTTTATCCATGTTTTTGGACTGTGGGAGGAAACCGGAGAACCCGGAGGAAACCCACAAGGACGCGGGGAGAACATGGAAACTCCACCCAGACGGGGATTCGAACCGGGAATCCCTAGTGCTGAGAGGAGAACATGCTAACCACTAAACCACCGTGCCGCCCTTGACAATAATCGTACCATTAAAATCTGTAATGGTCTTGTCGCCATTTCATATGCCACACATTTTAAGAAATGCTGAATTAGGTAAAGTATAGAAGGGTAACTTAGTAGAAGCACTTTGCTAACGGGGTGGGGTGGGGTGGGGTGAGCGAGGCAGGGCGGGGCAGGGCAGGGCAGGGTGGGACAGGGTGGTGTGTATCCTCTTTCATGTCTAATTAGCTTTTACAGATGTGCTGGTTAGGACTGCACTATTTTCACGGTGCAGAGGTGGACGATGCAAATGTCAGGTGGGATGACGCTGGCATTTGCACTAAATTAATTAAATGAAACCCGTTACTTCATTTACTTTTCCCCAAAAGCCATTTGCAGTCTGAAGTCTGGACCTATCACACAGCGGGCTTTGATCACCCCAAAGACCAAAACGTCCTTCCTAAATGTCATCTGAAGCCGAATCCACATTACAGATAGGGAGCAGGGGCTTTGATGAACGTTTAAAAGAGAAGTTATCTATTACAGTCAGAATGTATAACCTCACACTGTCACAATAAAACAGCAGCTGGGAAATTTCTCTATTTAATAAACTAAGATTAAAATATCTAATGGCTAAAATGTATGTGAACACACAACCTATCGGGAGGTTGGGGGGGGGGGGGGGGGGGGGCACTCAGTACTGAACAGGTTCTGACTTTTACAAACAGCAGAGACCAAGCATTTCTGTTTGACTTGGATCATCTGAATTATAGTCCAATTAAGAAGTAATAATAATAATAATAATAATTTTAAAAAAGTTAACACATCCGACTCTCAGCGTTGGGGTCCAGGTTCAAATCCCGTAGTGTTTCCATGTTTATGTTCATGTAGTGTGTTCCATGTTCAGTAGCAATAACAGTACAATAAAAAATGGAGGGAAATAAAAAAAAAAAAAGTAAATTATATATATATATTAATTTCCCTCTATTTTTTATTGTACTGTTATTGCTACTGGCTGCTAAATTTCTTTCGGGATGAAAAAAGTATTCAATCTATCTATTCCCGTGTCAGCATGGGTTTCCTCTGACAGTCCAAAAACAAGGTGAACACAGGGTTCATCACAACATCCCTGCAGCAATGAGGGTTAAGGGTCTAGATCAAGAACCCACATTGGTAACTTCAGTGGACCTGGGATTTGAACCCACAACCTTCAGATTGATAGCCCAACACCATGACCACTGAGCTACCGTGCCCCGATCTACATTGATCTAAATTATAAAGTGTGTGTCCGAGAGCGTGTGCCCAGCCATAGATTGGCACCCTGTCCTCGGTGTGCATCTGTCCAGCCCTCGAAACGTTCCCCTCTGGATGTGGGAACCTCATAAGATATCGTCTTTAAAAAACATCTTAACAGGGAGTTTTTTTCTTGCCACTGTCACTTCGGCTCACTTTGGGGGGTTTAGGTTTGGAACACTGTAAAGCTGCTGTGACAGAATAAAAATGAATGAATGAACTTGTATCTGACCTGTCCTGGAGTGGTGTCTGTGGGGTCAGGACCATGATGAAACTCTCGATGCAGTTTCCCTGAGTGGAGATCCAATACGAACTGTCTCAGCTTTCCTGGAAACCTACACACACACACACACACACACACACAGAGACACACACAAACACAAACACAGACACACACAAACACAGACAGAGACACAGACAGAGACACAGACAGACGCAGAGACAGACAGACACACACAGAAACAGACACACACAGACAGACACACACAGACAGACACACACAGACAGACACACACAGAAACAGACACACACAGAAACAGACACACACAGAAACAGACACACACAGAAACAGACACACACAGAGACAGACACACACAGAGACAGACACACACAGAAACACACACAGAAACAGACACACACAGAAACAGACACACACAGACAGACACACACAGACAGACACACACAGACAGACACACACAGACAGACACACACAGACAGACACACACAGACACACACACACACAGACACACACACACAGACACACACAGACACACACAGACACACACAGACACACACAGACACACACACACACACACAGACAGACACACACAGACACACAGAAACACACAGACACAGAAACACACAGACACAGACACAGAAACACACACACACACACACACACACAGACAGACACAGAGACACACACACAGACACAGACACAGACACACACAGACACACACACATACACAGATACACACACACACACACACACACACAGACACAGATACACAGACACACACACACAGACACACACACACACCAGTTCTTTCTTTGTCATAAAGTAAGTTACTAGATGAGCAAACAGATGAGCCAAACTTGATGTGCGCCAGATGATTCGATAAGCTACCGGCTAAGAGCTCAGAGAAGCCGGAGCGTCTCTCGAACCACGCGTCTGTAACGAGATAACCACATTGTCTTCCTACAGACGCCACTCTAACTAAACCTCCTGGCCAATCGGCAACATCAAAGACCCCAAGCAATAGGATTGGATAATGGAATACAGCGATTGGTTAATAAAACACGGCATGTGCCTAATTATAAAGATTTTTTATTGCTGCATGGCCCCCCCGAATCAAATGAACAGATATCCCTGAACAATGGAGACTGTGTGCAGCAGGTCGAGCTGATACAGAGCCGATAAAAAGCTCCAACAGTGCCAAACTGTGCGTCTCTGTGTGTGCTGCTTTAATGAGCTGGAATTAGTAATTAACCCGAGCGGATACTAAGCTGCACAGAGTGGAGCCTTAATTACTATTTAACACGCTAATACATATGCATATGACTTAGAACCACGGAACCGCGGGAGACTGAGTGAGAGATACTCACGAAAGGTCGTTGAACTCTGGGAAGACATACATATGGCGGAAGCTGTCTATAGCGATGACGGGGCAGTCAGCGGGAGTCTTCTGGATGTGCAGCAGAGGGTGCCGGAACTTCTCGCAATCAGCATGGAGAAAATTTATGGAGCCTGAGAAGGTAAAAGGAACCATCAGGGTGAGGTGCTGAGGCACTAGCTTTAGATTCGGCACAATTGCACTAATTAAGTACCAGCCATTAAGTCAATTTACTAATTAGTAGGATGTACAGGGTTCACCCTGGCTGGTAATTACTGCTGTTTTGCCGGGAAAGGTTTATCTATAGGGAAAAAAAATAGTGTTATTCTATATTAGGGTCGTGGTGGGGTTCTTCATGCCCATCCAGGGGAGAACGTCTCGGGCGCTGGGCAGATAGACCCAGGACAGGGCGCCAATCCATCGCTGGGCACACACTCACTCACACAGACCAACAATTTGGAGAACTCAATTAACTTGATCCATGTTTTGGACTGTGGGAGGAAACCGGAGAACCCGGAGGAAACCCACGCGGACACGGGGAGAACATGGAAACTCCACCCACATGGGGATTCGAACCGGGAACCCCTAGTGCTGAGAGGAGAACATGCTAACCACTAACAACCACCTCGGTGTTAGATTTCATTCTTTTTATTTTATCTTATGCTTTTGTCTGTTTTATATTTTATGGTGGCTTAGTGGTTTAGCATGTTCTCCTCTCAGTGCTAGGGATTCCCGGTTCGAATCCCCATCTGGGTGGAGTTTCCATGTTCTCCCCGTGTCTGCGTGGGTTTCCTCCGGGTTCTCCGGTTTCCTCCCACAGTCCAAAAACATGGATCAAGTCAATTGAGTTCTCCAAATTGCCCCATATAGTGTGTGTGTGCCCAGATATAGATTGGCGTCCTGTCCTGAGTGTATCTGCCCAGCGCCCAAAACGTTCTCCCCTGGATGGGCATGGGGAACCCCTCCCCCGCGACCCTAATAGAGGATAAAGCGGAAGATAATGAATGAATGAAGGATAGTTCGGACTGTTCTTGTGTTGTCTTGTGTAAATATTTCTGTAATGGTTTGGGGCGTGTGTGTTTGTTGTCTTTGATTTACATTTTTACAGCATTCTATCATGATGTGTATGACTTTAACAGGTGTTTGGCAGATAGGTGGAGGTTCTCCTTTAACTAGGTGCTGGTTTTCTATATAAATATGTAAATACAGTTCACTATTAAACTATTAAGCTCTGAGAAGCTAACGAACTCATCGTCTTTCAGTGAAGCAGGAAACATAATTCACACCGTGCACCGTGTACACCCACCTTTCTCACTGATCAGCTGGCGTGCCACTTCCTGCTGGAACTTTTCGAGACTCTCTGCATCATCCTTCTGATGGAAAAGGATGAGGAATGGAATGCCCTCTTCTGTAAGTTCCTACTCACAGACACACAGTGTGTGGGTTAAAGGTGTTAACCAACAAGATGAAACAGAATACTACAGCAGTCAGGTTCTTTTACACACACATACACAAACCCCATGGGCGGGCACGGTGGCTTTGTGGTTTGCATGTTCTCCTCTCAGCACTAGGATTTCCGGTTCGAATCCCCATCTGGGTGGAGTTTCCATGTTCTCCCCATGTCTGTGTGGGCTTCCTCCGGGTTCTCCGGTTTCCACCCACAGTCCAAAAACATGGATCAAGTCAAGGTGGGCGGCACGGTGGCTTAGTGGTTATTATGTTCGCCTCTCAGCGCTAGGAATTCCCGGTTCGAATCCCAATCTGGGTGGAGTTTCCATGTTCTCCCCGTGTCTGTGTGGGCTTCCTCCGGGTTCTCCGGTTTCGTCCCACAGCCCAAAAACATGGATAAAGGTCAATTGAATTCTCCAAATTGCCCCATATAGAATCAGGTTCGAATCAGGTTGGGTGGAGTTTCACATACATCCCCGATATACATTGTACAGCTTCCAGGGAAATTTCCGTTTCCTGACAGTCCAAAAACATGGAAAGGTTTGAATTTCCAAGAAGATACGTAGAAAATAGTAGAAGTAAATTCGATAAAAAAGTTTAAAATAAAATACAATTTAACTATGTATTTACACTGAATTTTGAAAATAGGACAACTGTACAATTATTGCACTAACAGATATGAACTGAAATGGTCTTATAAGTTAAAAGTTAAAGTGAGTTGTGCTTTTATGTGCAAATATTGCAGTGCAAGGTTTTTATTGCAGTATAGAGTGTGAGTGTGTGTGTGTGTGTGTGTGTGTGTGTGAGTGAGTGTGTGCCCAGTGATAAGTTTGCCACCCTGTCCTGGGTGTATCTGCCCAGTGCCTGAAATGTTCTCCCCTGGATGGGCATGGGCAACAGTGTTTAGCTGCCTTGCCCAGAGACACTTCAGCCATGGTACCTGGTGGGATCAGGAATCGAACCGGGGACCTTTAGGCCACAAGGCTGGTTCCTTAACCACAAACCCATGACTGCCCAGATCTTTCTGACTAAGTTGGAGGCACATGGCAGTGCAGCGGCTTCTCACGCTCCCGGCTCCGTGGGTCCGTATTTTTCGTTTACATTTCGTTTACATTTTTCGTTTACAAACGGAATCTCGTTTACATTTGATGTACCACATGTTACGTAAATGACACTCTCCCTGAATCCTCGATGTCGATGTAAATATCTATATGCGATAAACATGAAAAGGAAACCATAAGGAAGCTAAGTAAAAAAAAATAATAATAATAAACAAAAATACAGAAGCTTCATTTCATTTTACCTCTCCATTCTCGAAGGTGATTTCCCGGACGAGTGGTACACACTTATCCTGCACCCAGGTGTAGGTAAGGTCAAAGTTTGTAAGAGAACCCAGGTACACCATGTCAGGGGCGTTTTTTCCCGGTGGTTTATAGATCACATTATCACCACTGAACCGCTCGGGCTTCGACACCTCGCTGAATAAAATCGAGCAGAGAGACGACGGATTACTTCAAACATCACCGACATCCTGCTGTGAAGCCTACAAATCTCTACAAATGTTCTCCAAGATTAATCACTGATGGCAATTAATCACTGTACGGCAAAATAGCTCAGTGGTTAGGGTGTTGGGCTGTCAATCTGAAGGTTGTGGGTTCAAATCCCAGGTCCACTAAAGTTACCAGTGTGGCTCCTTGAGCAAGACCCTTAACCCTCATTGCTCCAGGGTTGTTGTGATGAACCCTGTGCTGTAAGTCGCTTTGGATAAAAGCGTCTCCTAAATGACCAAAATGTAAATGTAAATGATGGCATTTAGTCTTTAAGGTGTTAAACTTTACCCAAAGGCTGCCATGAAGGTGCAATCATCCCGAAGTACGTTAGCCACTCGTTCATATGTGCGGTAGTTTTCAGAGGTCTTCTGATCGAAGTAGCCGATGATGGTTCGTTTAGATCTCTAATAGTGAGGGGGGTAACAGCGGGGGAAAGAGAGAGAAAAGGGACATGAATTAACAGCATTAAAATATCACGAGACAAAAACCATTTATTGCGAATGCTAAATGGTTGGTATGTAAGTTTATTATATAAACTAAGCAATTTTTAGTGTTTTAGAGCATTTTTAAAACAACAGCCTCATTTTATTTTGATTCTAGTTATTTTATTTGGATCATGTGCTAAAGAGGAATTCCAGCCAAACCACTGCATGTTCGAAAGTGCTTGCTTTTCATTACTTGCTCATTCAATTAAATTCTATTACTTAAATTACAAGCTTAAATTCATAAGCTATCATTTCTGCTGCTGCATGATACACATTTGGCATCTTTACAGACGTGTAAGAAAGAACCGTTTGTCATTTCCATTATATTCTAATTAGACACATTGGGCTCTCGGCGCTGGGGATCCAGGTTCCAATTCCAATCTGGGTGAAGCTTGCATTTTCTCCCCATGGGTTTCCTCCGGGTTCTCCAGTTTCCTCCCACAGCCCAAAATCAAGGTGAATTGGCTGCTCTAAATTGCCTCTATACAGAGTCTATATTGTATTTTGTGTGTGTGTGTGTGTGTGAGCGAGTGATAGATTTGCACCCGATTCTGCCCAGCGCCTGAAAGATTCTCCCCTGGATGGACACAGGGAAACCCCCCCCCCAATCCCAAACCCACCCTGCGACCCTAGTAAAGGATTAAGCATAAGATAATGGATGGATGGATGGAGAATACTCTAATTATGACATCATAGGAGCTTGACCAGGCCACACTTCAAGCAGTGGGAGAGAAACTTGGCAGTGTGTCCCTCTAGAGTATGATTTACTGAACATTGATGAGATGTAACTATCTAATAATTGGGTTGCAGACCCAGAGCAAAGTGTTACAGATGCCCACCGTTGTCATTAATAAAAACTGAAATAGAAGCCTTCCATTAAAATGTTTACTGATAAAAAAAAAATACAAAATAATATATATATATATATAAATATATATAAATATATCATATATATATATGACTCGGCTATTACCAAATAGAATGTATGTATGTATGTGTGTGTGTGTGTTTTAGCTAGCAGGAGTGTTTGTACTCACATCTACGTTGTTGACCTCTTCCAAGCTGTGTATCTCAGTAATTGGGTCCACTTTCTGCTGCCGAATGAAGTCAGCGATAGCGGTCACTGATCTCTGACCTCGATACTCTCGCTTCATCATCATGCCATTCCTGAAGAGCTTCAGAGTCGGGTACTTGCTGATCCTGTAGCGCTGTGCGATGTCAGCTGTTAGTAAAAAAAGGCCAGCATTTATTCTTGAACATTTATATACTTTGTGTTTTTGGGATAAATTATATGTCTGCATTAAACTAGATTAAGAAATCATAGATCAGTCCTCCACCTCTGGAATAACAGCTGTCATTGGTGGCTCAGTACTGTTTCCTTTGGAGAAAATATTAGTCTCACAGCTACGTTGTGGCATCGAAGGTCAATTCAAGTCGTTAGTAGAGAATCGACTGTATTATCAGGCATTACATAAATTTTGAATACAACAGTCCATTAAAATCAAGTGATTTTCCATCCATTATCTTCTGCTTTATCCTATATTAGGGTCGCAGGGGGGGGGTTCCCCCATGCCCATCCAGGGGAGAATGTTTCAGGCGCTGGGCAGATACACCCAGGACAGGACACCAATCCATTGCTGAGCACACAGTCACTCACACAAACACATTTTATATGGGGCAATTTGGAGACTCACTCAATTGACTTGATCCACGTCTTTAGACTGTGGGAGGAAACCGGCGAACCCGGAGGGGGAGAATATGGAAACTCCACCCAGATTGGGATTCGAACCGGAAACCCTAGCGCTGAGAGGAGAACATGCTAACCACTAAGCCACCGTGCCTCAAGTGATTTGTTTTATGTAAACACTGATGTGAGCCATAATCATCAGACAGATAAATAAATAAAAAGTGACCGTCACATGACCAACTTTGGTTAGATATTATACCGGTGGTGCTCAGTTCAGAACTTGGTGAACTTATTAACGCATCCATTATTCTGTCCTGTGAAATAGCTTCAATTCAGAAAGCAGAAGAGACAGAAAACAAGATAAACTGAAATAAGAAAGGAGGAGGGGGAAAGCCAAGGAAAAAGGAGATGAAAGTGAGCCTCATACTGAGGCTTAAATACAGTAAAGCCCAACAGGTGGAATCCATTACTGACTGACAGACACAGAGGAGCAGGGACACACCCGCGACACGCCGTGGGGAAGCTTTGAAGCACCTTTAGTTCACAGAAGATGCAGTTTTGTCATTAAAACATCAAACACGTTACAGGTCATCAATAATTCTCTTTCATATCATTTATCTGAAAGGCTAAAATGCTTTGAGAGAGTGTGGGTGAGTAAGTGTGTGTGTGTGTGTGTGTGTGTGTGTGGGCCTCACTATGTTGGTCGCAGTCTACCCGAGCAAACACCACCTGTGAAGCTTCTGGATATTCTTCTCTCACCACATTAGAGGCTTCTTCGAAGATAGGATGCAACATTTGACTGAACCGACACCTACAGCACACAGACACACACACAGAGCAGGTTTAATAATAATATTAATAAGCTCAATTTAAATAGCGCCTTTCAAGAACCCAAGGACGCTTCACAATCATATACAATATCAATACTGTGAGGAAAATAGAAAAGTTTTTAGTCAGGACTCAAACGATGGACTAAAGTTCAATTAATAAATACAATCACTGACTTCGGCTGTTTGCAAACTTCCAACTTGGTCACATTAATTATTTATTAAATAGAGACGGAGTGCATTTGCTTAAGAAACTTAATAGCATCAATCTATATGAACGTACGCCCTACTATAAATCAAGTATATACAGTTATACAGCTAGTTAACTGGACCCTACGGGAAAAAGGAAAGGGAGTTCCCAGCGCCCATTCAGAGGACGTTTCAGGCGCCGGGCAGATACACCCAGGACAGAGTGCCAAAAAGCCCACGTGGACACGGGGAGAACAGGGAAACTCCCACCAGACCGAAATTTGAACCTGGTTCCCGAGCGCTGAGAGGCGGACGTGTTAACCACTAAGCCACTGTGCCGCCTTTTTATTACCTTTTATATTTATTATTGACATTATTAAAGAATAAAAGAAGAATGTGATTAGCTAGTGGCTTAGTGGTTGGCACGTTCGCCTCTCAGCGCTCGGGAACCAGGTTCAAATTTCGGTCTGGTGGGAGTTTCCCTGTTCTCCCCGTGTCCACGTGGGCTTTTTGGCACTCTGTCCTGGGTGTATCTGCCCGGCGCCTGAAACGTCCTCTGAATGGGCGGGTTCCCGGGTCGAATTCCATGTTCTCCCTGTGTCTGTGTGAGTTTCCTCCGGGTTCTCCGGTTTCCTCCCACAGTCCAAAAACATGGATCAAGTCAACTGAGTTCTCCAAATTGCCCCATATAGAGTGTGTATGTGTGAGTGAGTGTGTGCCCAGTGATAGATTGGCGCCCTGTCCTGGGTGTATCTGCCCAGCGCCCTAAACGTTCTCCCCTGGAGGGGCATGGGGAACCCCCCCGCGACCCTAATAGAGGATAAAGCGGCAGATAATGAATGTATGAATGATTAGCTAGGTCTCTTGAACCTGTTTCCTCTGACCCACATTTTGTCAATATAAACAATTAAAGAAAATTGACTTGATGCCTACAACTTACTCCATAAAGGGTGGAGCAGCAGCAATAAAAGGGTGATGGGTTTATACAACACATTCCACAATACAGTAATTAAAAAGTACCATTATGTGCATCACATTATCACCCATTAATTAGACATGGTGTCTTTTTGGTTAAGGAAATGTATATGTTTATATTACATAATGCTGATATACAAGTTTGACATATTTTTGTGTTTCTGGTAAGAAAGTGCAGATCAGAACTCACCAGTCTGCATAAAAGTTGACTAAGGCCACACCTGCATTGTCTGTGGAGAAACATTCAAGCTTAGTTAAACTCTGTAATTACCAGTTATATGCACACACACACACACACACACACACACACACACACACACAAGAGAGAGATAGGCTTACTAAGGATTTCGTCGATGTTTCCTGCATCCAGGGTGGTGATCTCGGCCTGCCCTGGAGTGTACAGTCCGGTAATCTGTTGAAGAACATACCAAATACTGAAAATTATATCCCAATTTATTCAATCCTGTATGTGTTCTTATTCACAAGGCACTTTTATTTGCAAACCACTGGCTCATTTTATTTTTTGAAGTAAAACTCTTGGTCTGTTCTGTGAACTACACAGTGTATCTGTCTGTATAGTAAGAGCAACTGACCAACTGACCAGGAGGTGCATGTGGACAACATGTGACAGTCAGGTGTTCAAATACCTTTAGCACAGTGATTCTCAATTATTTTCTGTTAAGCCCCCCCCCCCCCCCCCCCCTAGGAAGAAGAAAACATTTTGCATCCCCCCCCCACACACACGCACACTCACCTCACCCCCCCCCCCCCCCCGTCCACTACGCCCTCTGTAGTATGATTTGTCTATAAATTTGTTATAAGTTCAACTCTTTTATAACAATGTCTGCTTATTAACAATAAAGAAAACAAAAAAGAAAGAAATATAGATCAACTTAGAACAAAGAATCATTTGATTAACTTTGTTTTTTAGTTTGTAACAGAAACAAATGAAATCCTTATTTAAACGTGAAACGTTTTTGAACTGACTGGCATTTGATACTGAAAAATGAAATGAAATAAAATCAATAAATAATAATACATTCAAATTCAAAGTCAGAACTAATGTCTTCAACACGCCCGTTTTGCAGCACAGCTTTTCTGAAGTAGTTTTCATAAAGCGTTATGATTGCTGGTTATATTCGTCACGTTCACGATTTAAAAACTCAAGCGGTTATCAGCGTGATTGGGGTGTAATGTCTTTAACTGACGCCTTCATCTATTTGGCTTCATGCTGTCCGCTGCCAACATTTAAAGACACAGAAGACACACCGGTCTTTCTTCGTCTCCACCTCATTTACAGTGAAACCAAGCGCTACATATGCGTCGACATTGTTTCCTCGTTTTAGTTTTCGGTTGACTTTTGTTGCTTTCGTTATCTTCGTCTCTCTCCGCCTTCCTCTCCTCATCCCTGTTAAATATTTGTCCATGTTGTCTGTTGAGGGTTTGTTCAGTACACTTAATATCACTTGCTCTGTGATATCTTGTTATGCGCCCCCCCAGGCACCGCACTGTGCCCCCCCAGGGGGGCGCGCCCCACTCTTTGAGAAGCACTGCATTAGCAATAGAATGCAAATATGGCGCAGTCAAAAGTTAAGATAAAATTATATTTATATATTAAAATACATTTCACTTCATGTTATTCATTCATTATCTTCCACTTTATCCTATATTAGGGTCGTGGTGGGGTTCCCCATGCCCATCCAGGGGAGAACGTCTCAGGCGCTGGGCAGATAGACCCAGGACAGGATGCCAATCCATCACTGGGCACACACTCACTCACACAGACAGACACACTCTATATGGGGCAATTTTGGAGAATTCAATTGACCTTGATCCATGTTTTTGGACTGTGGGAGGAAACCGGAGAACCCGGAGGAAACCCACGCAGACACGGGGAGGACATCACTTCATGACACTCATTGACAATAGACTTACATTTCAGATAATGTTGATTGCATTTATAAAAAGGCGAGGCAGAGGCTCTTTCTTCTTAGGAAATTAAGGAGTTTTAATACTAGCAAGTATACCATGACTATGGTTTACAGGTCACTTGTTGAGAGTGTGGTCAGCTTTAATATTGTGTCTTGGTATGGGAACCCATCAGTCAAGTACAGGAACAAGCTGGCCCAAGTGGTTAATCAAGCCAGTAAGATCATTGGTGCCAAACAGTCATTGCAGGATTTATACAGCCGATCTATAACAAAAAAGGCAATTCAGGTCTACAATGACCCTACTCATCCTCTCTACTCATCTTTTCAGTTTCTGCCATCAGGCAGAAGACTTAAGGTTCCACTAGCTAAGAAGAATGGGTACAAAAAGTCATTTGTCCCTTCTGTGGTGAATATTTTGAAAAATATATATATTCTTTATTTTTTTTATACGTGTTTATTGTATTGTATTGTACATGTATTTGTCTGCCAGACTGCCAAAGACAATTTTCCATTTAATGTAAGTTTAATGGACAATAAAGTTTTATTCTATTCTATTCATGTTAATTAGTAAATCAGATTGATATGACGTATGGTGACAAACTTCCAGCCGATGTCAGTTCCTCTTTTGTTTTCTCTAATTAAGGTTAACTGAGGTAAAGTTAAAACAATAGTGTGTTTCTACAGGCCGTATGATGAGGGCTGTGTACACAAAGTCAATTCTTATCGAAATATGAATATTTGGTTAAGGATATGTTTATATTTGCCGAGAGACAAGTCACCCATGTTTGGAAAGCACACATGTAATAACTAAATTAAACACAGAGAGCCACTATCTGCACTTTAACAAAGAACTAAATGCTGAACCTTAGTGAAAACCGACATCTATAATAATAAAAGTACCAACAGAATTTTATGCGATATGGAGACCGGTCCAGTATTGTGTAGGATGATCTCTCTGACGGATTCAAATTTAGCCAGATACATGAAAAGCAAAAAAGGGCGGTGCATGCAAATAACCTGCAAAAGTTCAAGTTCCAAAACAAAGTTATGAGGAAGTTGCAGGAGCTCCTCATCAAGGCCTGTACAGTGTGAATTATAATACACAAATATGGCAGCTGAACATCAATAAGGTAATCCAATTAAGTAATGGGTGCAGTGGGCACTGAGAACGCTTTACTGCCTCGTACTAAAGCTGCCAGGAAATGGTACAGCTGCATAACCACTGTATTAGTGAAGACAACAAAGCAAAAACAACATATAGAGTGTTAAACAGGTAGAGCTACATTACATTACATACATTAAAACTACATTAACTGAAGCAAATCAGTCAAACAGGTACTCATTGCCTAAGCTACCTTTTGTTTTTTTATTTGTGTGTTTATTCAGTGCATTTATAGTGAGGAAACACCCTGATAAGCTGTCCGCTCGAGGGCACAAACAGATGACACACAAACACATTTATAACAATGAACAATTGAGTTTAACCAAAGTCCTCCATTAGCATTTCTGTAAACCCATTCAAACACAGGGAGAACATACAAACTCCACACAGACGGGACCCGATGGGTCGTGACCACTTCTAAATATACAGTAGGGATGCAGCAAACACTGGGAAACCAGAATTATTTTGCTAAAACAGGTCACAAAACCTTGAAATAAGTAAAAATATTCATTTATAACATGTTAGTTTTGAGGGCGGCACGGTGGCTTAGTGGTTGGCACGTTCGCCTCTCAGCTCTAGGGATTCCCGCTTCGAATCCCCATCTGGGTGGAGTTTCCATGTTCTCCCCGTGTCCGTGTGGGTTTCCTCCGGGTTCTCCGGTTTCCTCCCACAGTCCAAAAACATGGATCGAGTCAATTGAATTCTCCAAATTGCCCCATATAGGGTGTGTGTGTGTGTGAGTGAGTGTGTGCCCAGCGATGGATTGGTGTCCTGTCTTGGGTGTATCTGCCCAGCGTCCGAAACGTTCTCCCCTGGATGGGCATGGGGAACCCCACCACTCTACTATTGTAGAGGTATAGTGATTATTTGTAAATAAAGAATATCTATGTATACTCAAACCACTCCTGCGTGTAAAGTTTGAATTTATCTTTATCAAGCAGTTTAAAATGATAGCATAATAACAGATTGCGTTTTTAAGGAACTCATTGCTGGGGACAAAGCTGGATTACAAAAGCAAAGAAAGCTGTATTGTCCAAGATGAGAGATTAACATGGAAAAGGGCCAAGTGTCTCAGTGGGTTTCTGAAAGTGAGCCTACTGATCAAGTGACTGAGAAGAAACCGAACATGAATAACAGATTATAAGTCGCTTTCTCTCGCTCATACACACGGACACACTCACGCACACACAGCCATATGGGCAGCACAGCAAAAGTGTTGGCAGACAGTAAACAGCACAGCTTAAAACCGCCAACTAAGCTCTCTCCCACCGTCACTGAATCATACCAACTGCATATGAGCCAATCCCAAACCTCATCCACAATCCACACCAGAGCCATCACTGCCACATCTAGTCTTCTTCACCCAAATATTCTTGTAGTTTGAGACCCCAGTGCACAAATTACCATGCCACAAGGGTCCAAAGCCTGAAAATGCACTTATTATTATGCACCAATTTACCAGGAGTCTATTCTGAACGTTGGCAGCAGATGCTGTTACTTATGTTTAAAATAAAACTGGCTGTGAGACTGTGGCAATTCTGTCCTGATGATTCGCAGCTGATGCACCTCGATCAGAGTTGCTGTTTCAGCAGCTTGAGAAGATTAAACACAACATACATGCAATAACTTCTCCAGGTGAAGGTTACCAACATGGGGCGGCACGGTGGCTTAGTGGTTAGCATGTTCGCCTTGCACGTTCGTTAGCACGTTTTTATGCACTGGGGACTTTACATCGACTTCCATATGTTTCATAGAGATTACCACAACTACTACTACACTAGGGCAGCACGGTGGTTTAGTATGTTCTCCGCTCAGCACTAGGGATTCCCGGTTCGAATCCCCATCTGGGTGGAGTTTCCATGTTCTCCCCGTGTCCGCGTGGGTTTCCTCCGGGTTCTCCGGTTTCCTCCCACAGTCCAAAAACATGGATCAAGTCAATTGGGTTCTCCAAATTGCCCCATATAGAGTGTGTTTGTGTGCGATGGATTGGCATCCTGTCCTGGGTGTATCTGCCCAGCGCTCGAAACATTCTCCCGTGGATGGGCATGGGGAACCCCCCCGCGACCCTAATATAGGATAAAGCGGAAGATAATGGATGGATGGATGGATGGTTACCAACATTTTTCAAGATGTTAAATCTATGAATCCCATATAAACCAGTGACCTCACCATGTTATGCCCATCATGCTACATTGCTTTGAGAACAGCCAGTGGCCTCTAAAAACTAGGCTCCAATAACACAAAAAAAAAAGCCACTAGCAATGATCACTACTTGTGCCCGTTCTTCAGTTTCCTGTTATTTTCCGGTGATAAATCAAGTAACAGAAAAACATTAATAAGGCACAGGGGGAAAACTGTTTGCCTATCGAAATAATGTGATAGATGAAGTGTGAAGACAGCTGAGGAAGGCAGATCTGTTATACAGGTGTCAGAGATCACACAAGCAAACAAGTGTGAGACAAAAGCATGTACACACCAAATGTCTAAACACAAAACAGCATTTGCACAGAAATAATGCCTTTAACAGGACAAGAACAAGCTACATGTATTCTATAAGTATAATAAAGCAATAAGGTATGAGAACGCGTGCATTATTGTCAATAAATTGTTTTTAGGCCTGACGCAAAGCAGAGTCCCGTTGCACCTTGTGATATAGTCACAATTATTCACAACCTTGAGTGCATTATTGCTTTTTATAAGGCAATTACAAACAACAACCACAACTCTGAAAACGTTTTTTATTTAATAAAGTAAAAACAACAGCACAGTAAACCGCTGACTGTGCATTTAGCTGGTCATATTATGCTATCTCTGTGACACAAAGTAATTTCTGTTCCACTGCTGTAACACTGTGTGGGGAATAAATAAGTGTTTCCATTGTGTAGCTCAATCCCGTAGCTGCACACGGGATCAGACAAGCACCTGCTACTTTATACACAGAGAACTGATTATCACTTTAATACATACAGAGAGCAAAGGGGACATATTTGTGTCAACACTTTTTCCTTCAAATACAATTTTTTCGAGGTTTCGTTTTAGCTCTTAATAAAGGTTTTGTGTAATAATAAAAGATTGGGTGGCTTAGTGGTTAGCATGTTCTCCTCTCAGCGCTAGGGATTCTCGGTTCGAATCCCAATCTGGGTGGAGTTTCCATGTTCTCCCCATGTCTGTTTGGGTTTCCTCCGGTTTCCTCCCACAATACAAAAACATGGATCAAGATCAATTGAATTCTCCAAATTGCCCCATATAGAGTGTGTGTGTGTGTGTGTGTGTGCCCAGCGATAAATTGGCGCCCTGTCCTGGGTGTATCTGCCCAACGCCCGAAACGTTCTCCATTGGAGATTGGCGCCCTGCCTCGGTGTATATGCCCAGTGCACGAAACGTTCTCCATTGGAGATTGGCGCCCTGTCCTGGGTGTATCTGCTCAGTGCACGAAACGTTCTCCATTGGATGGGCATGGAGAACCCCCGGCAACCCTAGTAGAGTATAAAGTGGAAGATAATGGATGGATGGATAATAAAAGGTTTTTTAAACCTTTGTAAAATAAGTCAAAAAGCGCCATCATTCTTATTCCCCTGAAATTATAAGACAGGTCCTTAAAAGAATTCAGTAAAGGTGACATGCTCAGGTACTGAAATAACCCTTAGTTCTATTTCCATAGTACAACAAGACAAAAGAATCTTGAACTTAGTAAAATCAGAATTCTGAGATGATAAGTCAAAGTTCTGAGATAATAAGTCTGAATTCTGAGATAATAAATCTGAATTCTGAGATAATAAGTCTGAATTCTGAGATAATAAGTCTGAGTTCTGAGATAATAAGTCTGAGTTCTGAGATGATAAGTCTGAGTTCTGAGATGATAAGTCTGAGTTCTGAGATGATAAGTCAGAATTCTCAGATAGTAAGTCAAAGTTCTGAGATAATAAGTCTGAATTCTGAGATAATAAGTCTGAATTCTGAGATAATAAGTCTGAGTTCTGAGATAATAAGTCTGAGTTCTGAGATGATAAGTCTGAGTTCTGAGATGATAAGTCTGAATTCTGAGATGATAAGTCTGAATTCTGAGATAATAAGTCTGAGTTCTGAGATAATAAGTCTGAGTTCTGAGATGATAAGTCTGAGTTCTGAGATGATAAGTCTGAGTTCTGAGATGATAAGTCTGAGTTCTGAGATAATAAGTCTGAATTCTGAGATGATACGTCTGAGTTCTGAGATAATAAGTCTGAATTCTGAGATAATAAGTCTGAATTCTGAGATGATAAGTCTGAGTTCTGAGATAATAAGTCTGAACTCTGAGATAATAAGTCTGAGTTCTGAGATAATAAGTCTGAAGTCAGAGTTCTGAGATAATAAGTCTGAGTTCTGAGATAATAAGTCTGAACTCTGAGATAATAAGTCTGAGTTCTGAGATAATAAGTCTGAAGTCAGAGTTCTGAGATAATAAGTCAGAGTTCTGAGATCCGGGTTCTTTTTGTTCTCGGTGGTGAAACGGGCTTCTGTACAAACAGATCTGTGTGTTTATGGTTTGCTCTGCTGCTTTACAGTATTTATAGAAAGCCGGGGCAAACGAGCAGTTCCGGGTTGCCAGCCAATAGGATTAGGCCACAACAGAGAACTCCACCAATCGGCTGCGATCCGAAAGAGCGGCGAGGGAAGACGGAACGCGTCCCAAAATAAAACACAGTTTATTCGCTTTCACTGAGAATCCCGTTCACTGTGTTCCGCACACGGGACAACACAGCGAGCACAACACAGCGAGCACAGCCGCGGAGCACAGCCGCGGAGCACAGCCGCGGAGCCGCGGGCACGTGGTGCGCTCCGTAGTTTTAATGGCAGTTCAGCCGGTGCGTTAGTTCAATAAGAAAAACCCAGAGGTTCACACAGAGAACCGACCCCAACATCTGCATTAAACATCTGTATTAAACATCTGTATAAAACTGCTGCATACAGCCGATCACACGCTTATGATACAACTACCATTATTTCATTTATAATCGATTACTAAGTGTATTGAGAGCATGCAAAGCTTCTATTAAGTATTAATAAATCCAAATTCATTGCTTCACACAGAGAACAAACCCCAACATCTGTATAAAACATCTGTATAAAGCCTATCACACGCCTATGATCCAACTTACATGTATGTATGAAAAGTTATTTCACTTATAATCGATTACTAAGTGTATTGAGAGCATGCAAAGCTTCTATTAAGTATTAATAAATCCAAATTCATTGCTTCACACAGAGAACCGACCCCAACATCTGTATAAAACATCTGCATACAGCTGATCACACGCTTATGATCCAACTACCATCTATGTACCAAACGTTTTCACTCATAACATCTGTATAAAACATCTGCATACAGCCGATCACACGCTTATGATCCAACTAGCACCTATGTACCAAAGGTTTTCACTTATTTGAAAACCCCAACATCTGTATAAAACATCTGCATACAGCCGATCACACACCTATGATCCAACTACCACCTACGTACCAAAAGTTTTCACTGATAATCGATTACTAAGTGTATTAAGAGCATGTAAAGCTTCTATTAAGTATTAATAAATCCAAATTCATTGCTTCACAGAGAACAAACCCCAACATCTGTATAAAACAGCTGCATACAGCTGATCACACACTTTTGATCCAACTACCACCTATGTACCAAAAGTTTTCACTCATAATCGATTACTAAGTGTATTAAGTGCATGCAAAGCTTCTATTAAGTATTAATAAATCCAAATTCATTGCTTCACACAGAGAACCAACCCCAACATCTGTACAAAACAGCTGCAAAAAAGCCGATCACACCTATGTACCAAAAGTTTTCACTCATAATCGATTACTAAGTGTATTAAGAGCATGTAAAGCTTCTATTAAGTATTAATAAATCCAAATTCATTGCTTCACACAGAGAACCAACCCCAACATCTGTATAAATCAGCTGCATAGAGCCGATCACACACCTATGATCCAACTACCATCTATGTACCAAAAGTTTTCACTCCTAATCGATTACTAAGTGTATTGAGAGCATGCAAAGCTTCTATTAAGCATTAATAAATCCTAATTCCCTGTATGGACTGATTCTGAAGTTGCTATGACGTATGTGATGTGAATTCTAAAGGTTTTGTTTTATGTGTCAGCATCAAATCCCTCGTGTGTATTCCTTCACCTGGTCAGATCATAAAGTAAAGTGGTGTACGGGTTAAAACGAGGGTCAGGCATGCCGGACACCGGTGTGGATGGACTGCTGGTTGGAATAGTGAGTGTTTATAAAGTTAGGACAGGGAGCAGGCTGCTAACAGAGACACAGAGACACAGCTAACTGCACTGCACTGCACTGGACTGCGGCTCAGCCCTGCCTGCTGACCACCACTTCACCATCAAACAATTTAGAGCAATATAAAGGCGCCATTTCGGACTGAATATCGGTGTATGGAGGGTTTGTTTTCGGCTGGAATCCCACGAAGCCGCCGCATCCAGCTGGCTAGCCGAAAGCTAACGAGCTAAGTTGTTCGGACTGCGCTAAGCGAGAACCCCGGACGTTCTTACCAGGACGAGCGTGAAGCAGTGGAACTCGGAGACGGACGAGAATAAAGTTAATTTCATTGTACAGTGGAGCGGGTCGGGATTCAGATGGTAAACGTTCCCAGTCTCTCGACGCCTCCTCCTCTCCTGAACGGCTGCACGCAAACGGACAGCCACACAGCCGAGTCTGGCAACTTCACTGCAGCCTGGTGGGACAAGCCGGGAATCCTGGGAGATGGAGTCCGCGCGGACGCGGAACGCGTGTGAGAAGGCGGTCGAGAGACTACAGATCCCAGATCGACCGAATATGGCGTCTACCGCTCGATGGGACTTGTAGTTTTTGTTGCCCTTGGGGGTCGCTTGTCCAGATGTGTTTGTGTTCTGGAGGAGGAAAAAAAGTTTGTGGGGCTTGAATTTAAACCTGAAAACTCTCCAACTAATAAACGCACTGCGGTAAGAGAAGCTTCAGCCGGCGTGCCCGCGGCTTCGACTGGACATGTGAATAAAGCCGTGTTTCATCCTGAATGAGGTAAGTTGCATCACCGCGCGGGGTTCCGCTGAAATCTGGTTCTTGTGTTTGTGAGCTGCTCTAGAACTGCTCTAGAACTGACGGTGTTCTAACAAGCAGCGAGCTGAGCCTGCTTTAATGCGAACTTTTACAAACCCAGCGGTGGAACCCGAGTGTCAGTGTTTAGAACGGGGTGACAGCAGTTATTAAACTTCCTTTAAGGCTAATTTTAGCCTGATTTAAAAAAGTCGTAGTTTACGGTTTCAGGGTCAACAAGTGAATCAGGATCAGATTCAGCATGTTCTCCTCTCAGCACTAGGGATTCCCGGTTCGAATCCCCATCTGGGTGGAGTTTCCATGTTCTCCCCGTGTCTGCGTGGGTTTCCTCCGGGTTCTCCGCTTTCCTCCCACAGTCCAAAAACATGGATCAAGTCAATTGAGTTCTCAAAATTGCCCCATATAGAGTGTGTCTGTGTGAGTGAGTGTGTGCCCAGCGATGGATCGGCGCCCTGTCCTGGGTCTATCTGCCCAGCGCCCGAAACGTTCTCCCCTGGATGGGCATGGGGAACCCCACCGCGACCCTAATAGAGGATAAAAGCGGAAGATAATGAATGAATCATATCAGGGGCGTTTTTAGGGTTTAGAAACATCAGGGGCTTTAGCCCAAATTTCTTACCCCTTATCCTCTTTAAAAAGTGCCATTTTGTGAGTTTATTTATCCATTTTTCAAACTGTTGTTACATTAATTTTGTTTGATTCATTCATTATTCATCCATTATCTCCCGCTTTATCCTTTATTAGGGTCGTGGGGGGGGGGGTTCCCCATGCCCCTACTGACAAAACATCCAGGGCTATAGCCCCAAAAGCCCAGGTCTAACGACGCTCCTGACTCATACTAATGAACCGTGAACACCAATGAGAAGCTGTTACCGTTGATTATTTTCAGCTTTAAATGACCTTCAGCGTTTAGAAGAAGGCTTTTCACCGGGTTGTGTATTGTGCCTGAGAGCAAACTGCATTCATGATGATGAGGAACAAAGATTTACATACAGTCTTTATAAAGTTACCTATTTTGCATACCACATTTAGCCCATCTCTGGCACCTCATCCCGATTGCTCCCTGAGTGCCATATACCACCGCTCCAGGCATGTGTGATCACTTCACTCAGCATGTGTGTATATGTGTGTGTCACTGCACAGGTGGGTTAAATGTGGAGGAAAAGTTCCTCTGTGTGTAAACACAGTAAGCAAAATGGATCAGTTTTTCACTGCAGCCGTAGAACTCGGTGGGGCCAGGAATCAAACCTGAGAACTTTAAGCCAACGATTACACCTAGGACAGGGTGCCAATCCATATATATAGATACAGATTCATTCATTATCTTCCGCTTCATCCTCTATTAGGGTCGCGGTGGGGTTCCCCATGCCCATCCAGGGGAGAACGTCTCGGGCGCTGGGCAGATACACCCAGGACAGGGTGCCAATCTATCGCTGGGCACACACTCACTCACACAGACACACTCCATATGGGGCAATTTGGAGAACTCAATTGACTTGATCCATGTTTTTGGACTGTGGAAGGAAACCGAGAACCCGGAGGAAACCCACGCGGACACGGGGAGAACATGGAAACTCCACCCAGATGGGGATTCGAACCGGGAATCCCTAGTGCTGAGAGGAGAACGTGCTAACCACTAAGCCACCGTACCGCACAGATACAGATATGTTATATATAATTATATATATATATATATATATATATATATATATATATATATATATATATATATATATATATATATATATATATTTAGAGCAGCTAGACCAGAGGAGAGCAGGTGTTTTTGTGTGTGTGTGTGTGTGTGTGTGTGTGTGTGTGTGTGTGTGTGTGTGTGTGTGTGTGTGTGTGTCTGTCTGTCTGTCTGCGTGCACGCTCTCATGTGTAATAATAACAGTAGCATAATTATAATAATAATGCTGCTGTTTGTGTGTGTGTGCGTTTGCCTGTCTGTCTGCATGTCTGTGTGCCTGTGTGTTTGTGGGGTGTCCCTATACCCATCCAGGGGAGAACGTTTCAACCACTGGGCAGATACATCAGAACAGTGCGCCAATCTCTTACTGGGCACACACACACACACACTATATAGGGGCAAGCTAGAGCAGCCATTTCATCATAAATCCCTATTTTTTGGAAACTGGAGAACCCGGAGGAAACCCACACAGACACGGGGAGAACATGGAAACTCCAATTCAATCCTGGATCTCCAGCACTGAAAGAATAACGTGCTGTGTATATATAGAGCAGCTAGTTCACTTTGAATCGTTGTTTTTGGACTGTGGGGAAAAAACGCTAAATCAAAGTTATATTTAATTTGGGAGTTTGTATCATACGATCTAAACACTAATGAATTAAACAGATCATGACTGTGAATGAGAACTGTAAAAAACAAGATCAGGTTGACCAGAGGAGAGCAGGTGTTTTTTGTGTGTGTGTGTGTGTGTGTGTGTGTGTGTGTGTGAGTGTGTGTGTGTGTCTGCATGCACGCTCTCATGTGTGTGATCTACCCTCCTTGATCCACAGGACAACGAAGCGAAGCTGCCAGGGGGACCCGCGGCGAGTCTTGGCCCTGTGAGAGTGCACCGTGCCAGGCAACATCTGCTGAGACCTGCTAGTTCTTGGTGCATGCCACCATGGTAAGTGCCAACAGCATGCGAGCAAGTTTCACTCTTTATCTGAGGTTAGTTGTCCTTAAAGATGCATATTTACAATAATATTTAAATTATTTCATTGAATTATTGAGTTATGGTGTGAATTTGTGTGAATGAAAGCACTATGAAAGCAAATATAATTATGCTAATAATATACAGTAGCATAGTAATAATAATAATGCTGCTGTCTGTGTGTGTGTGTGTGTGTGTGTGTGTGTGTGTGTGTGTGTGTGTGTGTGTGTGTGTGTCTGTCTGCCTGTCTGTCTGTGTGCCTGTGTGTTTGGGGGGTGTCCCTATACCCATCCAGGGGAGAACGTTTCAGGCACTGGGCAGATACAAACAGAACAGTGTGCCAATCTATTACTGGCACACTCTCACACACACACTATATAGGGGCAAGCTAGAGCAGCCATTTCATCATAAATGCCTATTTTTTGGAAACTGGAGAACCTGGAGGAAACCCACACAGACACGGGGAGAACATGGAAACTCCAATTCAATCCTGGATCTCCAGCACTGAAAGGACAATGTGCTGTAAATGGAATTTAATGAGGAACTGACTTTGGCATACAGAACCATTTCTGGATCTTCCCCCTCTTACCTTCACTCTATCTTTTCAAAATACACTCCGACTCGTTCACTTCGCTCCAGTGATGATCGCCGCCTGGTGGTTCCACCTCACCGAGGAGCTCATTCTCACTCTGTGGCGTTCACCACTGCAAAATGGTGGAACGTTCTTCCCAACTCTGTCCGTAAGGCAGAATCACTAAACAGTTTTAAGAAACTACTGAAGACGCATCTCTTTAACAAATACCTGTTGTAGAGAAAAAAAAAAAAAAAAATAAAATAAAATAAAAATAAATTAAAAAAAGGGGGAGGGGCCACAGCATCGAATAACAATCAGGTTTAATGAATTTACAGTATAGTTGGTTTTCTCCCGGCGGCACGGTGGCTTAGTGGTTAGCATGTTCTCCTCTCAGCGCTAGGGATTCCCGGTTCGAATCCCCATCTGGGTGGAGTTTCCATGTTCTCCCCGTGTCTGCGTGGGTTTCCTCCGGGTTCTCCGGTTTCCTCCCACAATCCAAAAACATGGATCAAGTCAATTGAATTCTCAAAATTGCCCCATATAGAGTGTGTCTGTGTGAGTGAGTGTGTGCCCAGCGATAGATTGGCGCCCTGTCCTGGGTGTATCTGCCCAGCGCCCGAGACGTTCTCCCCTGGATGAGCATGGGGAACCCCACCACGACCCTAATAGAGGATAAAAGCGGGAGATAATGAATGAATGAATGAATGGTTTTCTCCATAACTTCTGACTTGTGATGTTCTCATTTGTAAGTCGCTTTGGATAAAAGCGTCCGCTAAATGAAATGTAAATGTATGTAATGTAGGAAGTATGGGTGTCTTCAACTAAGGATTTTCATAGTCGAATCTGATTCATCAGATTTCCCCTATAGTCGACTGATCGTCGAATCAGTTAAAATTTCACCCCAAGATGGCGCTATAAGCGTGGTTTTTTAAAAAATTTTTTTTTACTTACATATTTTACTTACATTTGGAATGTGCAACTAACTGCAGGGGGAGCTTTATTAATGTGTAGCCTATTGTTAAAGCACACACATCATTTAAAAAAAATATTAACAGAAATTAGGATGATTTTATTTGACAAAAGGCTATATATATATAACGAAAACAAAGACATTTCATGTAAAAACTAATGCTTAGCAGCAGCCATGGGCACCCCCATGTGGTCAAAATGGTACATTCGACTATGAGGTTCATAGTCGACTACGGTTCTCCGAATCGAATCGTCGAATCAGCGAATATTGCAGCTCACCCCTAGTAGGAAGATCTACATTTTTGCAAAAGACTGAACGTCTGTATTTCAGACAGAAGCCTCATGATGAGCTTTTCCTCGCTTTCATCATGTGGGCAATCAAATTCGATCACAGTCCGATCGACAAATCTATAACGACAAACATTACTCCCGCTGTGCTTTCTCTTAATGCTTTCTGAATCCCTGAATACTCGATTGAGAAATGACTGTTGACATAGTGATCTAATAGACTAGTATGTGAGTTACAGGTCAGTCGTAGAACTATCTGCTTATTTAATATCAGTGTAGTGATTTCCGTAATCTCAGCGTGTTGATAGTAAGGTTTCTGCCCTGCTGTGTTCCAGGCTCCAGGATGATTATGACCCTGATGTTAATATTTGATGAAGTGGGGTCTAAGTGAATGTTTCAGTGGGAGGCTTAACCGTCTCCAGTGTTAAGCGAGCTGTTAATAATTGATGTTCTGCTGATTCTTTTATGAGCGCGTTAATAGAATAATGCAATCTCCTTTAGCGACTGCACTGATACTGATAATGTCTGTGAGCATGTGTTTGCAAACTAATATGATTAGTATGGGTGTAATGAATAAGATGTACACACACACACACACACACAGAGCATGGCGTTTCTATCTGCAGGTTACATATCCGTCTCGATTAGCTCTCGTTCTCGCCGCTCGCCCTCATTGATTTTCTGTTTGTTTTTCAATCGCATTATTTCCAGTTGCCACGGGCTAAATGGCCCTTTTCTTACTAATTGGATGTTTAATTAGATCACAGATTTGGTCCAATTAGGTTCTGGCGGTGGGGGTGTGTGTGTGTGTGGGGGGGGGGGGGGTTCGCCTGTAGGGCCTTTGTGTTTCTGTATATGTGTATCAGTCTGTTCGGATGGAGAACGGGAAAGAAAGATGTCTTGCGTTTTATGTTTATTTATGATGCTGAGTTGGGGCTTAACAGAAGGAGGCACTCATCCTCATCAACACGCCTCTCCATGGCAAAAATCAATCCACCCACCCCCTCGCCTTCATGAGATCTGTTATAGATCAGGGATCGATCCCACGTCTGCGGTGAAAATTGAAGCTTTGGCAGTTATTATTATTTTCCGTGTGTTCACTCGGATGAATAAACCTAATTAACAGAACCCGATTTTAAACCTCTTTAAAGACAACCACCCTAAAAATGTTCTGCCTCTCTATTTATTTATTGCCTGTTTGTATTTCGGTCCTGTGAGCGTCCTTCACAATGGATCTTATAAGGTTTAATAAGGTTTTGATTTAGATCTTTATTATAAAGCCGCAGCGATGGATTGGCGCCCTGTCCTGGGTGTATCTGCCCAGCGCCCGAGACGTTCTCCCCTGGATGGGCATGGGGAACCCCACCGCGACCCTAATATAGGATAAAGCGGGAGATAATGAATGAATTATAAAGCCGGTGGGCGGCACGGTGGCTTGGTGGTTAGCACGTTCCCGGTTCGAATCCCCATCTGGGTGGAGTTTCCATGTTCTCCCCGTGTCTGTGTGGGTTTCCTCCGGGTTCTCCGGTTTCCTCCCACAGTCCAAAAACATGGATGAAGTCAATTGAATTCTCCAAATTGCCCCATATAGAGTGTGTCTGTGTGAGTGAGTGTGTACCCAGCGATGGATTGGCGCCCTGTCCTGGGTGTGTCTGCCCAACGCCCGAGACGTTCTTCCCTGGATGGGCATGGGGAACCCCACCGCGACCCTAGTGGGGAATAAAGTGGAAGATAATGAATGAATGAATTATAAAGCCGATAGTTCTGGTCCCTAAATCTGATTGGCTGAGCCATTTGTCCAGCTGTGACATTATTGTACAATAACACACACCTCTGACCACTTCACATCTGTATCAGTGTGTAATATACAATACATTCTTTCAAATCATGTACCATTAATACAGATTAATATAAACAGTGAGCCGATTTGGCCACTAGGTGGCAATTTTTGAGAAACCGGTATCCTATTATGAATAAATCATGGAAAAGAGGTGTAACTGTGCTGTATGTGTCGGGCAAAACAAAATGCTTTTTCTGTGATTTATTAACAATAATACAATAGAAATATTATTATTATTATTATTATTATTATTATTATTATTATTATATATTAATATTATTATTACAATATTTTTGTAAATCGTGTAGACAGCTATAAATGTCTTAAAACCACAGAACATAATTAATAAACAACATTAAAATAATGTATTGTATATCACGCATTGATATGAATGTAAAGCGGTCAGTGGTGTGTTGCTGTATAATCAGGATGGACAAACAGCTCAGCCAATCAGATTTAAGAACCAGAACTACCTGTTTTATAATCAAAGCTAAAGGTGGTTCTACCAAATATTATGATGTGTGGGTGTTCTCCGCTTTCCTCCCACAGTCCAAAAACATGGATCAAGGTAAATGGAATTCTCCAAATTGCCCCATATAGAGTGTGTCTGTGTGTGAGTGAGTGTGTGCCCAGTGATAGATTGGCACCCTGTCCTGGGTGTATCTGCCCAGCGCCTGATACGTTCTCCCCTGGATGGGCATGGGGAACCCCCCCCCGCGACCCTAGTAGAGTATATAGAGGAAAATAATGGATTTATGTATATATATATATATATATATATATATATATATATATATATATATATATATATATATAGCGCGCACGGTGTCTTATTGTTTAGCATGTTCTCCTCTCAGCACTAGGAATTCCCGGTTCAAATCCCCATCTGGGTGGAGTTTCCATGTTCTCCCCGTGTCCGCGTGGGTTTCCTCCGGGTTCTCCGGTTTCCTCCCACAGTCCAAAAACATGGACCAAGGTCAATTGAGTTCTCCAAATTGCCCCATGTAGAGTGTGTCTGTGTGTGTGAGTGTGTGCCCAGCGATAGATTGGCACCCTGTCCTGGGTGTATCTGCCCAGCGCCCGAAACATTCTCCCCGCGACCCTAATATAGGATAAAGTGGAAGATAATTGATGGATGAATAAAAATATAATATAGAAATATTTATTTATTTCATGGACTGTATCTGGTTTCAGTTTTCACTTATATTTATGATTTTGGCACCAAAATTTACCAGATATATCTGGTACTTGGTTATTTACAAGTGTCATGGTCACCAGTATCATTGAAAGGTGTTTTTTTAACAGACTCGTGCGTCTCTAAAGAATAGCTCTGTCTCAGTGGTGCTATAAGAAAAGGCCTCTGAGTCTTTAGTGCCATATGAGCAGCTCAGGTCCCTGATGCACGTTGTACATTTGCAGTACACACTGGGAATACAGCAGCATATGCAAACACGTTCCACACAAACAACTGTCGACGGACTGTTCATGCTCTGGGTTGCCGTTTGGAGGACGTTGGATTGGGAAAACATTTGGATTGTGTTTACCGCCGGTAATTGACGGGGGAACGTTTGAATGTATACTTGTGTTTATCTAGCCCTCCGGCTGTGATTGACAGCTCGGGAGCCAGCTAATTGCATTACCCCCTGCCCACAGAGGCCACACCTACTTCACCTGAGGGGCTTCGTTGTCGTTGAGCATTATGGGTAAACTTGCTAATGAGGTGCGAGGCAATGGTGTCATTCAGGCCGGTCTTGCGGCGGATAGGCTCCATTGGGGGAAGACGGCTGGTTCTCCGGGGACAGAGTGTTAATGATTGGTCCTCTGAGACTGAAGCCAAAGCTCATTGGTCTGGCTTTATAAGCAGGTCCCACTGGGTGGATGTGTCTGTAGATCTCCTGACCTCATGCTGAGAAGAAAGTCTGCAATATGTGCAAAAGCATGGTCATGGCCAGAGGACACACACACACACACACACACACACACACACACACACAACTTTGCTCAACTTCTGACCCTGTGGTTGTTTATCATCATCTCTCACAAAACCTGACTCAGCTGCTTGGTCTTTAAGATGCGGGCACTTGACTAACAGCTCACACACACACACATACACACACACACACACACACACACACACACACTTCCAAACAGTGCCTCCTCCCTCCCCCCAATATGATTTCTTCTTGTTTCTTCTCCGCCATGTGTGTAGATGAGGCAGCAATAACACTCATCCATGTTTAAACGGATAATTACATTAATTACACTTGTGTCGTTCAAAGGAAGTAATTGGTGGCATAATTGTTCATCTATTAGCGACATGTTCAATAACCTCTAATTGAATTACAGTAAATTGTGAAAATTCCCAAATTATTTCCAGATATGTGTTTATTTTGTTCCCTCCGGCAACTTTCCGTTCATTTAGCTTTGCATTGAGTTCGTACTGGTTTCCAGTGGAGCGCTTTTTTTATTTATTTTTTTATGAACGCCATATATCTACTGACACACTTTAGCCAGTTCCAACCTTTAGGGGGAACATGGAAACCCCCCCAGCTCGGGATTCGAACCCGGACGCTCAGCGCTGAGAGGCAGACGCGTTAACCACTGAGCCGCCATGCTGCCCCTGCTTTAAATCACCACTAAATAAAATGTGTGTGTGTGTGTGAGTGTCCAGCGATGGATTGTCACCCTGTCCCTGGTGTATCTGCCCAGCGCTTGACACATGCAAACCCAACCCCCCTGCCCCGCCCCGCCCCGCCCTGCCCCGTGACCACAGCAGAGCATTTAAGTGGAGGATTTATCTCTTTAACAAGAATAATAATTGCTTCTAATAAGAATAATTGTTACTTCTAATAACACGTGTGTGTGTGTGTGTGTGTGTGTGTGTGTGTGTGTGTGTGTGTGTGCGTGGTGCGCGTGGTGCGCCCGTGTTGGCCTGCTGGAATGTGGAGAAAGCTTGTGGTTCGATATGAGGCTCTATAAAAGGCTCCTGTCACGGAAAATCGCTTCCCATGCAATGAAGAGGCACAAGCACAAAACCCACACTTACATCCTCATCCACACACACACACACACACACACACACACACACACACAAAATAACTTCCTCACACTCACCTCTGTCTCAAAGGCATCCCCCTGCTGTTTTTTTCCATGTTGCTATTCCAAAAGCCTAGTTTGTGTGTGTGTGTGTGCGTGTGCGTGTGTGCGTGTGTGTGTGTGCGTGTGTGTGTGTGTGTGTGTGTGTGTGTGTGTGTGTGTGTGTGTGCATTGTGTTGTTGTGTGGGTGTGTGTGAGCGTGTGTGTGCATGATGTCTTATTTCCTTAGTTGCAGAACACATAAAGCTGAATTAGAGTGCCGCAGACCTCCTTTAAACACTTTAATCAGAAAACACAAACACTCACACACATAAACACACACACGCTACTGAAGTAAGCGAGGACTTTTACGAGTCTATAGTAACTAACCCCAATTACCCCCTTGCGAGGAGCGTGAGAATAGTGCGCCTAATTACTTTAGTGTGTTGCGAGAGGAGCGAGGGAAGGCGCGAGCGAGGCGGATTTAATGAATGAACATAGCCGAACGTTTAGCTAATCTTCAGCCGAACGTGGGGCAGATGCTTTTCAAATGTCAAGTATGTTTTTCCAATTAATTCAATTTAAGACTTATTTACTTTGAGGATTCAGGCCGTTGTAATAACCCAGCCTTGGCATTCTTGTTTTTAGCTGTAATTACCCATGATGCACTCACAAGTCCACAACTCTGCTGCTGTTCAGCTCTAATTCAAACCCGTTTAATGCTTTTCTTTAAGCTATTATTATTTATTCGTTTATTTAGCCAGATGTGAGAAGTCCATCCATCCATCCATCCATTATCTCCCGCTTTATCCTCTATTAGGGTCGCGGGGGGTTCCCCATGCCCATCCAGGGGAGAACGTTTCGGGCGCTGGGCAGATACACCCAGCACAGTACGCCAATCCATCGCTGGTCACACACTCACTCACTCACACAGACACACTCTATATGGGGCAATTTGGAGAACTCAATTGACGTGATCCATGTTTTTGGACTGTGGGTGGAAAACGGAGAACCTGGAGGAAACCCACACGGACACGGGGAGAACATGGAAACTCCACCCAGATGGGGATTCGAACCGGGCATCCCTAGCGCTGAGAGGAGAACATGCCAACCACTAAGCCACCGTGACTTCACACTAAGCCCGAGGTGTGAAGTCATGAGCATCTGATATCGTATTGTAAGTTAAAATAATGTACCAATTTTTTTCTAATTCTTAATTTAATTATTTTATTTATTTATTTATTTATTTAATTCTATTAGATGTTATTTTTTCTTCTTATAATGTAAGGTGCGTATAAATAAAATTCTATTATTATTATTATAACGAACGGCACGGTGGCTTGGTGGTTAGCATGTTCTCCTCTCAGCACTAGGGATTCCTAGTTTGAATTCCAATCTGGGTGGAGTTTCCATGTTCTCCCCGTGTCCGCGTGAGTTTCCTCCGGGTTCTCCGGTTTCCTCCCACAGTCCAAAAACATGGATCAAGGTCAATGGAGTTCTCCAAATTGCCCCATATAGAGTGTGTGTGTGTGTGTGAGTGTGTGCCCAGCAATGAATTGGCGCCCTGTCCTTGGGTGTATCTGCCCAGCGCCCGAAACGTTCTCCCCTGGATGGGCATGGGGAACCCCCCCAAGACCCTAGTAGAGGATAATGCGCTCTGTACACGGTTGCCCACCGCTCCGGGCATGTGTGCTCACCTTACTCAGTGTGTGTATAGGTGTGTGTTTACTGCACGGATGGGTTAAATATGAAGGACGAATTCCTTTGTGTGTAAATGCCTGCAGGTAAAATAGAACACTTCATCACTTGACTCTTAAAAGTGCAGACGATACCTCGAAAAGAACGTGACCCATTTAACCAGGACCATTCTGAATGATCCCTATAGAAATTCATTCATTCATTCATTAACTCCCGCTTTATCCTATATTAGGGTCGCGGGGGGGTTCCCCATGCCCATCTAGGGGAGAACGTTTCGGGCGCTGGGCAGATAGACCCAGGACAGGGCGCCAATCCATCGCTGGGCACACACTCACTCACACAGACACACTCTATATGGGGCAATTTGGAGAACTCAATTGACTTGATCCATGTTTTTGGACTGTGGGAGGAAACCGGAGAACCTGGAGGAAACCCACGCGGACACGGGGAGAACATGGAAACTCCACCCAGATGGGGATTCGAACCGGGAATCCCTAGCGCTGAGAGGAGAACATGCTAACCACTAAGCCACCGTGCCGCCCCCTATAGAAATAAAAATCAATAAAACAGAAAAGGCTCCGTGAGATTCCTCCGGGTTCTTCAACTTCCCTCCACAGTCCAAAAACATGGTTTCACGATGAAGTGGCTGCTCTAAATTGCCCCTATGTTGTGAGTGTGAGCCCAGCGATGGAGCGGTCCCCACTGAGTCCCCAGTCCCTAGTAGGAATGAGACAATTAATAGTGATTAATTAAAAACTTTACAATAAAAGAGATATTTCTGAATGTACAGTTAATAGTGATGTGTTTTTCAGGCAGCGCAGTTGCCCCTGCAGTCGGCTGTTCCCGCTCCTTTAAGCTCTCAGGTGCACGCAGCAGCTGTGAACGGAGACAGGAGCTCTTTGCAGAAACAAATTACAGGTATACACACACACACACACACATATACACATTTTATACACTGTGTGGTCTTTATGTAGACTGTAATTTATCTCATGGCTTCCCGTGTCAATGTGCAAGTTCTCTGGTTTCCTCCCACAGTCCAAAAACATGGAATTAAGGTGAAGTGGATGCCCAAATTGCCCCTGTATAGTGTGTGTTTGTGCGTCTGACTGTGAGTGAGTGTGTGAGCAGTGATGGATTGCCTCCCTGTCCTGTGTATAAGTATCTGCAGAGCTCCCGAAAGGTTCTCCTTTGGATGGGCATGGGGAACCGGTGTATTAAAGCATCCACAGCATTGAAACATCATGTGTAGCACGTTCATTCTGTTCTGCAGTAATTAAAGCGGTTCCTCATCAGTTGATGTCGTCCTGTGTGTAACATTCAGATGATCTTCAAAGGTCTGGAACGTTCCAAGTACAATGTTCAAGTTCCAAGAATGTTTATCCCAGATGCTCATACTGTGCACATGGCGTTATGGGAAATTAAGGTCTATATTTTATCATTTTAACTTAATTTTACATGTTCTCCCCGTGTCCGTGTGGGTTTCCTCCGGGTTCTCCGGTTTCCTCCCACAGTCCAAAAACATGGATCAAGTCAATTGAGTTCTCCAAATTGCCCCATATAGAGTGTGTCTGTGTGAGTGAGTGTGTGCCCAGCGATGGATTGGAGCCCTGTCCTGGGTGTATCTGCGCCCGAGACGTTCTCCCCTGGATGGACATGGGGAACCCCCCCACAACCCTAATAGAGGATAAAGCGGAAGATAATGGATGGATCTTCCATGTCAGCCTAAAATATGTTCCGTCAACGGAATCGTTAAAGAAATTAAAGATGAGTTTCAGTTCAGACACCATCAGGTCGAAAGTCTAATTAATGGATTCTGTTTTCATCTGGGCGGCACGGTGGCTTAGTGGTTTGCATGTTCTCCTCTCAGCGCTAGGGATTCCCGGTACGAATCCCCATCTGGGTGGAGTTTCCATGTTCTCCCCGTGTCCGCGTGGGTTTCCTCCGGGTTCTCCGGTTTCCTCCCACAGTCCAAAGACATGGATCAAGTCAATTGAGTTCTCCAAATTGCCCCATATAGAGTGTGTTTGTGTGAGTGAGTGTGTTCCCAGCGATGGATTGGCGCCCTGTCCTGGGTGTATCTGCCCAGCGCCCGAGACGTTCTCCCCTGGATGGGCATGGGGAACCCCACCGCGACCCTAATCGAGGATAAAGCAGGAGATAATGAATGAATGTTTTCATCTGAACCCCGATGCTTTTAAACGACGAGAGAACGCAGGAATGATTTCTTTTATTGGCTCGGTTTCGAGACAGAGGTAATGGCAAACACTAGAAACACTAAAAACTCTCATTTTTGTTCATGAGCTTTATTTTTTTTTAATTTGTACCTAAAGCTGCATCTGTTTTTTAAATCCTAGTAAATCTCTCAGTTTCTGTTTCTCCACATTGGACAGGACCTTCTGTTTTTACTGCATTTTTATTTCATTACGTCTCTGATGCTTCGACTCAATTAGATTTTCTGCTCTGCTTTTATATCAATGGAATATTAACGGAGTATTATTTACAGAATGAACGTTCATAGAGTTACAGACTCAGATATAAGCATTGTTACAAAGCTATTTATAAATGTAAGTTAAAGTTTATTCAGAACACAGGAGGTAGAGGTTTCTACGGTAGCATGCTGTGTTAAAATCATTGCCACAATTATTATTTTATTCATTTTGTTGTATTGTGTTTGATGTATTAAGTTCAAAGAAGGCAGTGTGACAATTTTCTTAAGCGAACACTATGAACACAAATGCTTGATATTCGCATTTTGGTGCATTTGGGATTCATTTCTTCAGACAGATGGCTGTGTCTTTCTTTATAAGCACTCAGCCTCCCACCATGCAAATACTGTTGTCATGAAGTTCAAGTTTAAGTTCAAGTAATTTATTTATGTAGCGCTTTTTACAATAGCACATTGTCACAAGGCAATTGTTATATTAAGGAAGAAACCATGGGAGGACTGAGACTCAATGGGGGACTCATCATCCTTGAGCGGCCGGGCAGCAACAACAGTGTAGAACACTAATGTACAGACTGTGTGATGATCAGGTGACCTGTAGTTTACAATTAAAAACTCTATAAGTCCATTGAGGGTGTCCTGCAGGCCATGATCATGCTTTATTGTTGGTATAGGGTTTTGTTTCTGTACTGTATTTAGAGACTGGTAATGTTATTGTCTGCTATAACTTATAATTGATATATTGTCTGCAAAAATGTATTTATATTAATACAATTTGGGGCAATTTGGGCAATTTAGAGAACTCAATTGACTTGATCCATGTTTTTGGACTGTGGGAGGAAACCGGAAAACCCGGAGGAAACCCACGCGGACACGGGGAGAACATGGAAACTCCACCCAGATGGGTATTCGACCCGGGAATCCCTAGTGCTGAGAGTCGAACGTGCTAACCACTAAGCCACCGTGCCGCCTATATATATATATATATATACACACACACACACACACACACACACACACACACACACACACACACACATATATATATATATATATATATATATATATATATATATATATATATATATATATATATATATATATATATGTCTGTTATTTATATTTTACTGTCTGCTATAATTTATACATTATTTCTATATTATATAATTTATATATTATAAATTATATAATATATATATTTATATATATTCCTGTCTTTTTAATTTTAATCCCTTACAAATCACACTTTTTCACTAATCACATTTTCATTTTTTAACCTTATGCTGTTGTGTGTGTGTGTGTATATATATATATACTGTATATATATATATATATATATATATATATATAATTTTAAATATACTGCATAATTTATACCCATATTTTTGTACAAAAAAAACTTTTTTTTATACTTGCGAGCCAATGCAACGAAATTTCATTCTGTGTTCTGCGTTCTGTGTATAATGAATGACAATAAAGGTTATCTAAGTCTAAGTCTAAGTCTAACAGAAGCCGTGTATTTCCAGGCGAGCCGTCTTTGAGAGACAGTGAGGATCAGTTTGGCAGGACTCCTCTGATGTACTGCGTGTTGGCCGACCGCCTGGACTGTGCGGAGACGTTACTGAAGGCGGGCGCTTTGGTTAACAAAGCTGACCATAGTAAGAGGACTGCACTGCACCTTGCTGCACAGAAGGTGAGCCATGTTCATGCACACAAACAGCTGCACATACAAAACACACAGCTGCTTTACCTTCCACCTCAGTGTGCTGCCATCCCATCAGTCTACCCCCGGCTGACAAGGCTTAATGTCATATTTAGTGGGCCTACTGCCCCCTAGTGGTGCTAAGCTGTCTTTCTATCTGCTCCTGACTCTTTAAATACTAAACGCTTAAAAAGAAATGAAGCCGCTACTCATAACTAACTATAAAGATACATAAAGCTCATCTCATATGTAAGATTAGTGTTAAATAAATATAATATGATGTGCAGGTGAGAGTGGCTGGAGGTATAGCATGGAGATAGAGGACAGCTTGATGGGGACCACTTTGACATCGAGATCAATAAGAGCTGCAGCTCAGGGATTACCAAACTAATTGGGCTGAGAATAGAGACCAATAACCCTGACACACCAACATACAGACATGGACATGGACCAGGTGCTTTTCAGAATCCTTTAAATAGTACTAAGCATGCCAGAGAGGATACCCTCATACACACAAACACATTTAGTATGTTCCTTAAGTGGAAGTGTGTCAAATAGAGTCCATCTCCGAGCCTTTTGATTAAAAGCGTCTATTGAATGACTTAATGTGCACTATAACACTATATAACCTAAAGTGTTTTTAGGACAGTAGGAAAAGAGTCTTATCATTAAAGTTGGTGTTTGATTTTAAAGAGCATCCTGTAGAGCTTTTGTGATGTGTGACATTGATGTTGATTGAGGGGCCAGGCTTGTGTTATGTTCCAGTTCATCCAAATAGCATGACCTGTAGATTAGGTGGGGCATTTGCCCATTACGAATTCACTTCAGCACCAAACCATCATTGTGTGCATCTGTGTATACAGGAATAGATCCATCCATCCATTGTCTTCTAATTAACCCTATGGTGATTAGGGGGGGTTCCCCATGCCCATTCAGGGGGGACTGTTTCAGGTGCTGGGCAGACACTCGGGGCAGTGCGCCAATCCATCGCTGGTCATACGGACTTAGACTTAAAGACTTAGATAATCTTTATTGTCATTCATTATACACTTTGTGTACGCATGATAAAATTTCGTTGGATTGGCTCGCAAGAATAAAAAAAGTAGAGAAATTTTTGTACATGTGTAGAAACCTGGGTATAAAGTATACAAAAAACAAAACAAAAAAAAATATAAATAAATATATATATATATACTTAATGAATACTATATATTCATGAAGTATATATTTCATGAATATTACTATATTACATTAATATAGTACATTACTATATAATACATTACTATATAATATAGTATATAGTATTACATTACTATATAATAATATATACATTTATTATTTTTATTATATATATATATATATATATATATATATATATATATATATATATATATATATATATATATACACACACACACATATATATATATATATATATATATATATATATATATATATAATAAAAATAATAATAAATAAAAAATAAAAATATAATAAAAAATATATTATATATACATACACACACAGTAGCATAGTTTAAAAAATTGGAATGTTATTAGTGACATGAGTATGATATCTAAAAGAATTAAAATTAAAATCAACACACACACCATATAGGGGCAATTTAGAGCAGCTAATTCACATTGAATCCATGTTTCTTACTGTGGGAGGAAACTGGGAAACCCACCCGCACACGGTGAGAACATGAAAACTCCCCCCAGACAGGGATTCGAACCCGGATCCCCAGCGCTGAGAGGCAGATATGCTAACCTCCCAGCGCTGTGGACAACATGTCTCAATGTGAGTCAATTGAATGCCGCTGAATATGTTTAGGATATATGGATTTCTGCCAATGTAATGGCTATAAATAAAACAAATCTGCATTCATACCAAATCCTAATGATAACCCCAAATTGCATTGTATGCTTTTAGATTGTGGATTAAACCCGCAGTAAAAAAAAAAAAGAAACATCGTACATCTGCTACTCATACATTTTAAAAAGACTGTTGCTGTGCTTGTATATCTATTTTCAGGGCAATGTTCGCTTCATGAAGTTGCTGCTGTCGCGACATGCTAATTGGCTGTTGAAGGACCTAGAAGAAATGACACCGTTGCACTTGGCAACACGTCACTCCAACCCCAAACCTCTGTCTCTCCTCCTCAAACAGATGGCACCTGGAGAGGTGGACACTCAGGACAAGAACAAAGTAATCCACCCTCATTCACACCACTGTAAAAAAAGAAGTTTGTTTAAAAAAAGGTGAAAATAAGGTCAGCTTACGTGTGTGTGTATGTTAGTGTTTGTGTGTGTGTGTGTGTGTCTAAATGAATGCATTTACTGTAAAACAGTAGGAGTCCTCTGTACTCTCTGATTTGGGAGGATATGAAAGCCCATTGAACTAGTCTAATAAAATATATTTTCACAAAACCACTGCCTACCATCGAGCTGCCAGGCGCCTGTTCGACTTAAGGTTTTCATCTGAACCTTGTGTGAAATAACTCTGCTCTTCATGTTTCCAGTGATTATCTCCTGGCGTCGCTCTCAGCGCACACAATGCACGAGTTTGCTTAAAAGAATGACCGCGACAGGGTGGGAGATAATACTCAATACAACGCAGCCACACTGAGACGATTGGGAGAATTAAAGTGGACTTATAGTTGAACCTTGAGGGATGCCCAGTATTATGCTTTGTGTCACTGGAAACATGTTTAAAGGTGATTGGCTGGTCTGGTCTGGTCTGGTTAGTTTTCCACTGGATTGATGACCGAACTTAATGGTGTTAAGCAAGCTCTCAGATGTCAGCACCAACGATCGATCAGCCTTGTATCTCACATTGGCGTATTGACGGTGCCCGACTGTCAACAAATACACCATTACATTAAAATCTATTCAGCAAAAAAGTATGTAAATATTAAAGCAAAATGGAATTAAAGTAAACGTAGTGCTTCAGTCCTATAATATCACCCCCCACCCCCCCGGAGATGCCCCCTTTTTTTCCCTATTTTCTATTTTCTCCACTTATCATATAGATGGACTTTGTAGTTTTAAAATTACAGACTGTAGTCCATTTGTTCTCAGTTCTCTGTTGGTCAGGACCCTCATAGAACAGGTAGCATTTGGGTGGTGGATTGTTTATTGTCGGTTCTGCAGTGACACTGATGCAGTGCGGGGGTTTTAGTGCAGCAGTACTGTTGTAGTTTCATTTAAACACCTCAGTGACACTGCTGGGATAGGAATAATGCACATCCGCCTTTTAGTGCTGGGGATCCTGGTTCGAATCCCAATCTAGGTGTTCTCCCTGTGTCCGTCTGGGTTTCCTCTGGGTTCTCCGGTTTCCTCCCACTGTCAGAAAACATAGATTAAAGGTGAATTGGCTGCTCTAAATCGCCCCTATATAGTGTGAGTGTCTCTCTATCTCTATCTCTATCAATAAGTAAATAAATAAGTTTGGGCTGCACATTTACTTACAACTGTAATAATGAAATGGATGCAGTTATAAGAGTCTCTGTACTCTGCCAGACATAATGGCAGCTTTTCTGAAGGTTTCCCTGAGAACTACTGGCATTAGCCCTTAAGTTTAACAGACCACATGCAGCTTTTTTATTCACTTTGGAGCCAATTATTGCAAACATTTGCCCCAGTGTTCTTTCCGACGCGCACATACAGAGACTTCTCGTACCCGGCATCGTTTACCATCTCTTTCCGCAGACAAACGGCTGTTATTAGGGCTTCAAATCACGAGTCGCTCGCAGTGTGTGCATGGATCTGTGTGTGTGTGTGTGTGTGTGTGTGTGTGTGTGTGTGTGTGTGTGTGTGTGTGTGTGTGTGTGTGTGTGTTATAGTTGTACGAGTGTACGTTTTGGTTCGCATAAAGGAGTTTTGTTGTTCGTCAGCTTTAATCTGTCTGGATCTGTTGGCTTTGTAATAATTCAATAACGTGCAGTTCTGAGTTCTCGTGATGAAGCGGCCTTCTCAGCTCGTTTTAGAAAATCGTTCTACATGTTCAAGGCTTGTGTGTGAAATCATCGTGTTGCCGAGGCTGATGGTTGCTCTAAGGTTTTTTCCGTTTTCTGGTCGTGTTGTGTGTTAAATAAAATGTTCTGCCTGTTTACTATCTTTACAGAAGCAAACTTTGAATGTGGTGCTCAATAAAATCACTGTTTGCTCAAGATACTTTTGTGAAACATTGTGTGTGTGTGTGTGTGTGTGTGTGTGTGTGTGTGTGTGTGTGTGTGTGTGTGTGTGTGTGTGTGTGTGTGTGGGACTACAGCAAACAGCACTGCACTGGAGTGCCTTCTACAACCACCCTGAACATGTAAAGCTGCTGATCAAACATGACTCCAACATCGGGATTCCTGACAGCGAGGGCAAGATTCCTTTGCACTGGGCAGCTCACAACAAGCATCCTAATGCCACACATACTGTGCGATGCATCCTGGTAAAACACACACACACACACACACACACACACACACACACACACACAGGATGTGATAAATAAATGATGGGATGAGGCAGTGGCCTGACCACCACAATATAAACAGGACCAAATGCATTAAATGGAATTTGGTGCACTAACAATATAAATATCTGCAGGATTTATATAAAATAAAAAAAATAAAAATATTTTATAGACATGGCAGGATCGCCCTGGCATGGAGAGAAGGCGGAGCCGTCGTCGGTAGACTTTAATTACGGTTATTTAATGCACCCGGGGCGGCACGGTGGCTTAGTGGTTAGCACGTTCGCCTCTCAGCGCTAGGGATTCCCGGTTCGATTCCCCATCTGGGTGGAGTTTCCATGTTCTCCCCGTGTCCACGTGGGTTTCCTCCGGGTTCTCCGGTTTCCTCCCACAGTCCAAAAGCATGGATCAAGTCAATTGAGTTCTCCAAATTGCCCCATATAGAGTGTGTCTGTGTGAGTGTGTGTGTGCTCAGCGATAGATTGGCGCTCTGTCCTGGGTGTATCTGCCCAGCGCCCGAAACGTTCTCCCCTGGATGGGCATAGGGAACCCCCCGCAACCCTAATAGAGGATAAAGCGAAAGATAATGAATGAATGAATGAATGAAAAAATGTTTTCCAGTCAGCACGGTGACTTAGTGGTTAGCATGTTCTCCTCTCAGCACTAGGGATTCCCGGTTCAAATCCCCATCTGCGTGGAGTTTCCATGTTCTCCCCGTGTCCGCGTGGGTTTCCTTCGGGTTCTCCGGTTTCCTCCCACAGTCCAAAAACATGGATCAAGTCAATTGAGTTCTCCAAATTGCCCCATATAGAGTGTGTCTGTGGGAGTGAGTGTGTGCTCAGCGATAGATTGGCGTTCTGTCCAGGGTGTATCTGCCCAGCGCCCGAAACGTTCTCCCCTGGATGGGCATGGGAGAGAACCATGAGAACCCCACCGCAACCCTAATATTGGATAAAGCGGAAGATAATGAATGAATGAATGAATAATGCACCTGACATGGCTCCACCTGAGTGTGCGCTTTTTAAAACCGGGAACATCAGAAGCTGGTGGCACGGTGGACACGGCACGCGTGTGGGACAATAATACTGATAAAGCCCAGTGTTTTTCAAATGTATGCATGTCGTGTCAGCAATAAAGCCTGTTCGATGGGGTCCAGTCCTGTATCCGGTCAGCAGTGCTTCAACACCCTGTTACAATTTTTGAGTTTGCTTTAAGTCTTTGTGTTTACTTGCTACTGGAATCTTAATTTCCCTGAGGGAGTCCTCTTAAAGGGATTAACACAGTTCCATCTTATATTACTGCTTATCTTATCTTAAATACACACATACAGGTTGATTCATGTTAAAATGTAGGTCACATTATTTACAATAACGTAAATAATATAGTTTATTTAGAGCCCTGTGTTGTGCTTTTTCCTTCCGTTCCATTGATGCCACCATCTCTGAGATGAGTGTTTGTTTTGGGGATTGTCGATACTCGAGGTCTTAAACCTGGATCATCCCAGTCGCCACAAATCTCTCTTAGCTTAAGCTTTGTGTATGTTTGCATTACAGGAAGCTGCTCCCACTGAGTCCCTGCTGAACTGGCAGGATTACGAAGGCCGAACGCCGCTTCACTTCGCGGTGGCTGATGGGAATGAGGCAGTGGTGGAGGTTCTGACATCGTACGATGGCTGCAGTGTCACAGCCTACGACAATCTGTTCCGGACGCCGCTTCACTGGGCGGCATTGCTTGGTATTCATTCATTCATTCATTGTTTTCCGCTTTATCCTATATTAGGGTCACGGGAGGGGGGGGTCCCCATGCCCATGCCCATCCAGGGAGAACGTTTCGGCCGCTGGGCAGATACACCCAGGACAGGGCGCCAATCTATCGCTGGCCACACACTCACTCACACAGACACGCACACAGACACACTCTTTATGGGGCAATTTGGAGAACTCAATTGACTTGATCCATGTTTTTGGACTGTGAACCCGGAGGAAACCCATGCGGACACGGGGAGAACATGGAAACTCCACCCAGATGGGGATTCGAACCGGGAATCCCTAGTGCTAAGAGGAGAACATGCTAACCACTAAGCCACCGTGCCGCCCTTTGCTTGGTATTATTCATTCATCCATTATCTTCCGCTTTATCCTCTATTAGGGTCGCGGTGGGGTTCCCCATGCCCATCCAGGGGAGAACGTCTCGGGCTCTGGGCAGATAGACCCAGGACAGGGCGCCAATCTATCGCTGGGCACACACTCACTCATACAGACACACTCTATATGGGGCAATTTGGAGAATTCAATTGACTTGATCCATGTTTTTGGACTGTGGGAGGAAACCGGAGAACCCGGAGGAAACCCATGCGGACACGGGGAGAACATGGAAACTCCACCCAGATGGGGATTCGAATTGGGAATCCCTAGTGCTGAGAGGCAAACGTGCTAACCACTAAGCCACCGTGCCGCCGCTTGGTATTATTATTATTAATATTATATATGTGTGTGTGTGTGTGTGTGTGTGTGTGTGTGTGTGTTAAGACCTGTGCATTAATTCCGGCTCCCTAATTTGGTTTTCAGGCCATGCCAGAATTGTTCATTTGCTTTTGGAGAGGAATAAGTCTGGCATGATTCCATCAGACAGCCAGGGAGCAACACCCCTGCACTATGGAGCTCAGAGCAATTATGCTGTAAGACCCTACTTTTCATTTTCAGTGTGCATGCGTTTGTGTGCGCACGTCCATGTATGTGTGCACAGGCCTTTGTGTGCGCATAACCATTTATGTGTTGGTGCATGCATGTGTGTGCATTTCTATGAGTGTGTGCGCATGTGCAAGCATTTGTGTGCACATGTCCATGTATGTGTTGCCACAAGTATATGTGTGTACTTGCATGACTATGCGTGTGTGCGTATGTATGCATGCATTTCTGTTTGTGTGTGTGTGTGTGTGTTGTGTGTGTGTGTGTGTGTGTGTGTGTGTGTGAGAAGCATTTTTAACCTAAAAAAACGTGTTACTCTTTGTGTATCAGGACACAGTGGCAGTGTTTCTGAAACACCCCTCTGTGCGCGATGAGCCCGATCTGGAGGGTAGAACCGCTTTCATGTGGGCCTCTGGGAAAGGAAGTGATGATGTCATCAGGATAATGCTGGAGCTCAAGCCAGACCTGGATATCAACATGACTGATAAATATGGTGGAACAGGTTAGAAATCAAACCCTCCATTCATTCATGGGGGGGGGGGTTCCCCATGCCCATCCAGGGGAGAACGCTGGGCAGATAGACCCAGTACAGTGCGCCAATCCATCGCTGGGCACACACTCACTCACACAGACACACTCTATATGGGGTGTTTTTGAGAATTCAATTGACTTGATCCATGCTTTTGGACTGTGGGAGGAAACCGGAGAACCCGGAGGAAACCCACGCGGACACGGGGAGAACATGGAAACTCCACCAAGATGGGGATTCGAACCAGGAATCCCTAATGCTGAGAGGAGAACATGCTAACCACTAAGCCACTGTGCCGCTCAAACCCTCTGATTAATAATAATATAATAATAAATATTATTTATATAATAGGATTCGGGTGGCACGGTGGTTTAGTGGTTTAGCATGTTCTCCTCTCAGCATTAGGGATTCCCGGTTCGAATCCCCATCTGGGTGGAGTTTCCATGTTCTCCCCGTGTCCGCGTGGATAGACCCAGGACAAAGCGTCAATCCATCGCTGGGCACACACTCACTCACTCACACACACACACACACTCTATATGGGGCAATTTGGAGAATTCAATTGACTTCATCCATGTTTTTGGACTGTGGGAGGAAACCGGAGAACCCGGAGGAAACCCACGCAGACACGGGGAGACCATGGAAACTCCCCCCAGATGGGGATTCGAACCGGGAATCCCTAGCGCTGAGAGGAGAACATGCTAAGCCACCGTGCCGTCCTAGTTGTGGTAATCTCTATGAAACATTTGGAAGTCTATGTAAAGTCCCCAGTGCATAAAAACGTGTGTGTGTGTGTGGTGTTTGTGTGTGTGGTGTGTGTGTGTGTGTGTGGTGGTGTGTGTGTGTGTGTGTGTGTGTGTGTGTGTGTGTGTGTGTGTGTGTGTGTGTGTGTGTGTTACAGCACTGCATGCAGCTGCACTTTCAGGCCATGTGTCTACTCTGAGGTTGTTGTTGGAAAATGGAGCCATGGTGGACCCTCTGGATGTGATGAAACACACACCTCTGTTCCGCGCCTGTGAGATGGGTCATCGTGATGTTATTCTCACCCTTATTAAAGGTGATACCATGTTATGTAATAACATCACCATGATGTGTAATTATGAATAGTTACAGTTGTACATTGATGTTCCTGTGTGTGTGTATAGAAATGTATTAATAAACACTATATCAGAATCTGATTTATTGGCCAAGTATGTTATACAGTAAAATATAAAGTGGAAGATAATAAATGAATGAATGAACATATAGCCATTAAACTCACGGTAACAGAGACTGTATATTCAGGTGGGGCGCATGTGGACCTGGTGGACACAGACGGCCACTCGGCACTGCACTGGGCAGCACTGGGCGGGAACGCCGAGGTCTGCGAGGTGCTGATGGAGAACGGGCTTGGGCCCAACCTTCAGGACCATGCAGGCAGGACTCCGCTGCAGTGCGCTGCGTATGCAGGTTACATCAACTGTATGGCCCTGCTCATCCAACACCAAGCTGATCCCAACATCCAGGATAAAGAGGTACCCACATTTACAGTCGAATTCATTAGGTTTGTGCAGATGTTTGCAACACTGAACACAGAGGAGTCATTAAATTACACTATGTAATGTACACTATGTCTCCTAAAACCCTTAGTATGAGTAGATTTCTTAGCCAGATCCCTGACCCTTTGTGTTTGTGGGGTTAGGGGAGGACTGCGCTTCACTGGTCGTGTAATAATGGTTATCTGGATGCTGTGAAGTTACTTTTGGGATGTGGAGCTTTCCCCAACCATATGGAGCACACCGAAGAGAGGTAATCATGAACACAAAGCTGACATCCATCCATTATCTTCCGCTTTATCCTCTACTAGGGTCGTGGGGGAGGGGTTCCCCATGCCCATAAAGAGGAGAACGTCTCGGGCGCTGGGCAGATACACCCAAGACAGGGCGCAATTTTTGAGAATTCAATTGACTTGAGCCATGTTTTTGGACTGTGGGAGGAAACCGGAGAACCCGGAGAACCCGGAGGAAACCCACGCGGACACGGGGAGAACATGGAAACTCCACCCAGATGGGGATTCGAACCGTGAATCCCTAGTGCTGAGAGGAGAACGTGCTAACCACTAAACCCCATGCCACCTATATATAATCTTATATATATATATATATATATATATATAATATATATATAATAATAATATAGTTTATAGTATATAATATAGTATAAGTATATAAATATAGTATAATATAGTAACTTATTCTCAATTAGTTCCACTTACTGTGCAGATGGCCTTGTAATGTTATAGTTCAACAATTACAGACTTAAAACTAAATTTCACCTAATTTGGTTCTATTCCGTCCCTGCGGTCACATGCTACCGCTGTCATCCTTAGCCCCCAAAACACGTCCCGCCGCTACCTGCAAAAAATTCAATGTAAACAAGTAAAAAAAAAATTCATAACATAAATAATCTAGATTATTGAAACTTGTTTTTCATTTTTAGAAATCTCATCTACATGAATTTTCTCACATTATTGGCAGATAATTATACTTGAATTATGTCCATATTTGATTGATTTGAGTTTATTTGTCTTATTTTTTGACATAGATTTTTTTGCAGGGATAGCGTCTGTATGACCAATTTAATAAACAGGAGTGCTGATGAACACTGTATCACTGCAGTCTTTGCAGCCATCTGTACTTGAAGTTAAGAAAAGTCCAGAGTTGGTGAAGTTTTCTGTATTTATTATAGTGGAAAACTTCCAGGCCAGGTTCCAGTTTCAATTTCCATCTAGAACCCAGGAAACCCTCAGATCGCCGTTCAAACAGAGTCTGTTCTGGATTGTGTTTGCAGGTATACCCCACTGGACTATGCCTTGCTGGGTGAGCATCAAGAGGTGACCCAGTTTTTGTTGGAGCATGGGGCTCTTTCCATTGCTGCCATCCAGGATGTTGCTGCTTCCTCCATCCAGGCTCTGTACAAGGGCTACAAAGTGCGACGGGCCTTCAGGGAGCGCAAGAACCTCTTAATGAGACATGAGCAACTCCGCAAGGATGCAGCCAAGTAAAACACACACACACACACACACACACACACACACACACACACACACACACGTTGTACTCCGGGTTTACCAGTTTCCTCCCACAGTTCAAAAACATGGATTCAAGGTGAATTGGCTGCTTTTAATTGACAATATACTGTATTGTAAGTAAGTCAGTGTGTTCCCAGCAATGGAACTGGCGCTCTGTCCTGAGTGTATCTGCCCAGCACTCGGAACATTCTCCCCTGGATGGGCATGGGGAACCCCCCCCCCCATGGCTATAATAGAGGATTAAGCAACGAGATGAAATGTTGCATGAAAATGAGAGATTTTTTTTCATTCATTCATTCATTATCTTCTGCTTTATCCTCTTTTAGGGTCGCGGGGGGGGGTTCCCCTTGCCCATCCAGGGGAGAACGTTTGGGGCGCTGGGCAAGATGCTTTCTTTTTTTTTTATTTATTTATTTTTATTTTTTAAAAGCAACATACAAGTATTCCAACACCCAACTGCTATTAGTTTCACTTTAAAAGCACTATAGCTCCAAGAGGCTTACCACAGAACCCTAGTACCTCTGTAATGTCGTCATACACTCATAAAGACGAGCGCAAAAGTAAGTTGTCAACATACGATGCGGCGGTCATTTTGCAATCGCTGGCTTTTGTCTTCCGTCCATCCATAATCTCCCACTTTATCCTCTACTAGCATCTCCATCCAGAGAACGAAATTAGAAACATTCAGAAATATCTTTTTTATTGTAATGTTTTTAATCACAATTAATCGTCTCATTCCTACTAGGGACTGGGGACTAAGCGGTGGCCGATCCATCGCTGGGCTCACACTCACAACATAGGGGCAATTTAGAGCAGCCACTTCATCATGAAACCATGTTTTTGGACTGTGGAAGGAAGTTGAAGAATCCGGAGGAATCTCACGGAGCCTTTCTTTTTTATTTATTTTCATTTCTATAGGGATAGTTATATTATAGTTATAATAATCCATCCATCCATTATCTCCCGCTTTATCCTCTACTAGGGTCGTGTGGGGGGGGTGGGTTCCCCATGCCCATCCAGGGGAGAACATTTCGGGCGCTGGGCAGATACACCCGGGACAGGGTGCCAATCTATCACTGGACACACTCACACACACACACACACACACACACACACACACTATATGGGGCAATTTGGAGAATTCAATTGACTTGACCCATGTTTTTGGACTGTGGGAGGAAACCAGAGAACCCGGAGGAAACCCACGTGGACACGGGGAGAACATGGAAACTACACCCAGATGGGGATTCGAACCAGGAATCCCCAGGCAAACATGCTAACCATTAAGCCACCGTGCTGCCCGGCTTTTGTCTTCAGTCATTCATTTATTTACTCCCGCTTTATCCTCTATTAGGGTCGCGGTGTGGTTCCCCATGCCCATCCAGGGGAGAATGTCTCGGGTGCTGGGCAGATAGACCCAGGACAGGGCGCCAATCCATCGCTGGGCACACACTCACTCACACAGACACACTCTATATGGGGCAATTTGGAGAATTCAATTGACTTGATACATGTTTTTGGACTGTGGGAGGAAACCGGAGAACCCGGAGGAAACCCACGCAGACACAGGGAGAACATCGAAACTCCACCCAGATGGGGATTCGAACCAGGAATCCCTAGCGCTGAGAGGAGAACATGCTAACTATTAAGCCACCGTGCCGCCCGGCTTTTTGTCTTCATTTCCTAAATGAATTTTGATTGTGTAGCTTGTAAAACTTTCGACCTATGAAGATGGAAGATGGGTTCGAGATGACATAAGCACAGTTTCCCTGTAAGTGAAGATGACATATGTATTAGATTCATTTCAGTTTATAAAGAGAGCTCTGAGTAATGTGTTTACCTCACGGAGACCTCTTCACATGATGGATGGCTTCTATTAATATATACTGAATCGGGCTCATTATGGGAATATTTGCTCGGCTCATTCAGCCTTCTTCTGGCTGTGCATTGTGATCACGCTCCGGATTCTTACCTGCTTCTCTGAGGGGGGGGGGGGGGGGGCGAGGGATACTGATGAAAAATAAAGAGAGATTTGCTCTTATTAATTGGCAGTGCTCAGGTGCTTCCTGTGACATTTAGAATCTGTCAGCCTACATGATGAATGAATGTTCACCCTGTGACAACACACACACACACACACACACACACACACACACACTCACTCACTCACTCCGACACAAGGTGGAAACAGACGTAGCGTTTGTCTTACTTGTAATCCCCATTTTATTTATCCTTTGTGAAAACACGACTAGCTTTGATCTGATATCTACTGATATTCTTAGATTCGACGACAGACCATTCATTCATTACCTTCCGCTTTATCCTCTATTAGGGCCGCGGGGGGGGGGGGGGGGGGTGTTGTTCCCCATGCCCATCTAGGGGAGAACGTTTCGGGCGCTGGGCAGATACACCCAGGACAGGGTGCCAATCCATCGCTGGGCACACACTCACTCACACAGGCACACTCTATATGGGCCAATTTGGAGAACTCAATTGACTTGATCCATGTTTTTGGACTGTGGGAGGAAACCGGAGAACCCGGAGGAAACCCACGCAGACACGGGGAGAACATGGAAACTCCACCCAGATGGGGATTCGAACCGGGAATCCCTAGCATTGAGAGGCGAACATGTTAAACACTAAGCCACCGTGCCACTCGACGACAGACCGATCTTACTTCATGTCACATGTTACACATTTCTTGTGTAAGATCCAACGTTCCAGTTACTGTATATTAATGAAGGCATTTTTTATATATTTTGTATAAAATAATTATAATAATAATAATAATAATAATAAAAATAAAAATAACCATTACTATAACAATACAACATGTGAGGATCAGCTCACAGTCCCCAACATTACATTTACATTTACATTTAGTCATTTAGCAGACGCTTTTATGCAAAGCGACTTACAAATGAGAACACCACAAGTCATAAGTTATGCAGAAAACCAACTATACTGTAAATTCATCAAACCTTATTGTTATTTGATGCTGCGCCCCCCTCCCCCCCCTTTTTTTTTATGAAATCCTCATAAATGTTCATAAATTTTTTATGAAAAATTTATGAAATTTTTTTATGAGTTGATGTTTGAACAGGTTTTGGTCCCGATCTTATATTTAGTTGAGTTCTTGGCTAAATGTCTACAGTGTAGCTGGTTTTCTCCATGACTATTGACTTGTAATGTTCTCATTTGTAAGTCGCTTTGGATGAAAGCGTCTGCTGAATGACTAAATGTAAATGTGCAGTCTGCATTAATATCATAATATATATTAGGGTGAGCTGCAATATTCGCTGATTCGACTATTCGATTCGGAGAACCGTAGTCGACAATGAACCTCATAGTCGAATGTACCATTTTGACCACATGGGGGCGCCCATGGCTGCTGCTAAGCATTAGTTTTTACATGAAATGTCTTTGTTTTCGTTATATATATATAGCCTTTTGTGAAATAAAACTCATTGATCTGAGTGTTTTAGGTTTTTCCTTTGAAGTGCAAAAAAGTCCAGAACGGGGATCCCATTTACAGTGCTCTAGAAAAACAAGTAAAATATTTTTAAAAATCTTTTTTAAAAACCACGCTTATAGCGCCATCTTGTGGTGAAATTTCAACTGATTCGACTATCAGTCGACTATAGGGAAAATCTGCCGAATCAGATTCGACTATGAAAATCCTTAGTTGAAGACACCCCTAAATAATATCATCATATAAATGCTGTTGTGTGGAATTTCTAGGAAAAGGGAGGAGGAGCGAAGGCGTGAGGCGGGGCAGCAGCAGTCCATGGCCGGCGCAAAGCTCCGTTTGCAGACGTCTTCGTGTCGGCGCGAGAGGTTGCCGTTGGCCGAACTTGAGCATAAGAGTGAGATCAAAGACCCTAAAGGTCACAAGCATCGGAAACCCTCCAAAACGGATCAGACGCAGAACCGGACTTTGAAAGAGCAAAGAGATCCAGGTCGGTGTGCAGATGCAGATTTCTTTTTTCCGAACTGCTGGAGTCTAAACCTGCTTTATTTACAGAAATCCGAATCAAAACCCCCGAAGCCTCCCGTCTGTCATTAGACCCACAGGTGAGCTCCCGTAAGCCGAGCGGGTGGGATGCGATGGCGAGCAGAGGCTATGTGTCTGAAGAGAAGGTCGCGCGGCCCGAACGCCGTTCTCCAGCTGGTTCCAGCAGACCGGGCAGCGCACGACACTCTCACACTGCACACCCCCAACCCAGGACCTCGGGTGGCACACCAGGTCTGAACTGCACTGTGACCTGCACACACACAGAACAATGAAAAAGCAAGAAGGACCGAGAGGAATAAATCACGGGAAAGAGGTGTTATAACGGCCGGCCTGATGCAGACGGATGTTATACCTCTTTTGCGTGATTTCGTCACAATAATACAACCTCGAGTGACTAATCGCTATAAAAAATAATTAATTAATAAAAATAAAATCATTACAGGCGGCACGGTGGCTTAGTGGTCAGCACGTTCGCCTCTCAGAGCTAGGGATTCCCGGTTCGAATCCCCATCTGGGTGGAGTTTCCATGTTCTCCCCGTGTCCGCGTGGGTTTCCTCCGGGTTCTCCGGTTTCCTCCCACAGTCCAAAAACATGGATCAAGTCAATTGAGTTCTCCAAATTGCCCCATATAGAGTGTGTCTGTGTGTGTCTATGTGAGTGAGTGTGTCCCTAGCGATAGATTGGCGCCCTGTCCTGGGTGTATCTGCCCAGCGCCCGAAACGTTCTCCCCAGGATGGTCATGGGGAACCCCCCCGCGACCCTAATAGAGGATAAAGCGGAAGATAATGAATGAATAAAAATCATTACAAACACACTATATGTCCATCCATCCATTATCTTCCGCTTTATCCTATATTAGGGCTGCGGGGGATGGGGGGGTTCCCCATGCCCATCCAGGGGAGAACGTTTCGTGCACTAGGCAGATACACCCAGGACAGGGTGCCAATCTATCGCTGGGCACATACTCACACACACACACTCTATATGGGGAAATTTGGAGAACTCAATTGACTTGATCCATGTTTTTGGACTGTGGGAGGAAACCGGAGAACCCGGAGGAAACCCACGCGGACACGGGGAGAACATGGAAATTCCACCCAGATGGGGATTCGAACCGGGAATCCCCAGCGCTGAGAGGAGAACATACTAACCACCAAGCCACCGTGCCACCCCCTATATTATAATATTTAAGGTATTTTTTGACATCTCATTAAATAACAGATCGGTTTGTTTTGTCGTGTCGGTTTGATCTCTGTTCACAAATCCGATCCAGAACCCAAGACGAGCCGTCCATCATCCCCATCGCCCCCTCCATCCGTCACTCAATCCAGCAGACCAGTCCAGACGGCAAGTGTGAGGAGCAGAACGAGGGAGAGCTGTGCGGACGGAGATAAGAGGACACCGTCCAGGCCCACGAGAGAAGAGCTGCGGGCTGACCAAGAGCCGGAGAGGAGGTCCGAAAGACGGAACGAGAAGTGTTGGAGGACCGTGAGGGAAGAGAACCGATTCTCAGGAAGAAAGAGTGAAAAACACACGGGGGCTCCTGCCGAGAAGGAGCGGGGCAAAGAGTCGGAGCGGGGAAGGCGAGCGGAAAAAGAGAGGGAACAGAAGAGACGTCTTCACAGAAGGACTCAAGCAGCGAGGGTTATACAGACAGCATGGAGGAGGTACTTCCCTTTTATTACCAGATTTGTTTATTTACAATCTGTCTATAAACTTTAATGAAAGTTACAGTGACGGCCAAAAGATCTGACACTGACACACACACCCCCCTCTCACTCACACACTCACACACACACACACACACACACACACACACACACACGCAGGGAGTAGCGACGATCTAAACTCAGGCTGTCTGGTCCCGTGGTTGCAACTTCAGTGCCCATATGTCGCCCACATGTGGCTGCTCTAACTATGGTCTGGCGTCCTGCCCACCTGCACACTAACACTCTGCTGGGGGAATTTTGGCCTGGTAGGAGTGTGTGTGTGTGTGTGGGTGAGGGTGTGTGTGTGTGTGTGTGTGTGTGTGTGTGTGTGTGGAGCATAGCCTGGTTAAGAGTGGCTAAAAGTTCATGCTGCTGATCTAAGCTGTGCTCAGCTAATGGCTTTATCAAAATAATGGGTTACAGAGATTCTCTTAATAACACACACACACACACACTTACACACACACACACACACACTTACACACACAGACGCACTCACACACACACACACACACACACACACTTGGTTAACTGCTTGGGGTTTCTTTGATGAGTGCCGGGGATGTTGTGGTATACTGTGTACCGTGCTATTAAGTCGTTTTGACTATTGCTCCATAAACATCTTCATTTTCATTCCATTTTTTTTTCATTGTTCTGTCGCCAAAAAAGTGCGGATTCTGATAAACTTGTTCCCTCAGAGAACATCTGTTATCAGGTAGGTGTAGAACCACAGCGTTTAGTGTGCATGCATGTTGTTTGTTTATCCATAAATCCATCATCTTCCGCTTTATCCTCTATTAGGGTCGCGGGGGGGGGGGGGGGTGTTCCCCATGCCCATCCAGAGGAGAACGTTTCGGGCGCTGGGCAGATACACCCAGGACAGAACGCCAGTCCATCACTGGGCACACACTCACTCACACAGACACACTCTCTATGGGGCAATTTGGAGAATTCATTTGACTTGATCCATGTTTTTGGACTGTGGGAGGAAACCGGAGAACCCAGAGGAAACCCACGTGGACACGGGGAGAACATGGAAACTCCACCCAGATGGGGATTCGAACCGGGAATCCCTAGCACTGAGAGGAGAACATGCTAACCATTAAGCCACCGTGCCGCCCTGTTGTTTGTTTATATTCTTCTTAATTTTAATAAATTTAACTTAGTAAATGACACACAGAACCAGTCAAACGTTTGGACACGCCCCCTTCTCGCTCCATTGTCTGTTTCCTCCACTTCCAATATAGGTTCTCTGTTCTCTGTTGGTCAGGAGCATCACAGAACAGGTAGCATTTGGGTGGTGGATTGATTATTGTCAGTTCTGCAGTGATACTGATGTGGTGAGGGGGGTTTCAGTGCAGCAGTGCTGCTGGAGTTTCATTTCTCCATCTCAGTGACACTGCTGGGATAGGAATAATGCACCCACCAAATAATCCCTGCTCTGTGATGGTGCTCCTAGTGCTGAGAGGAGAACATGCTAACCACTAAGCCACCGTGCCGCACAGTACAAATATCTGTTAATTTAAAAAAATGTAAAAATTAAAAATATAGTGCTTAGTGGTTAGCATGTTCTCCTCTCAGCGCTAGGGATTCCCGGTTCGAATCCCCATCTGGGTGGAGTTTCCATGTTCTCACCGTGTCCGCGTGGGTTTCCTCCGGGTTCTCCGGTTTCCTCCCACAGTCCAAAAACATGGATGAAGTCAAATGAGTTCTCCAAATTGCATATAGAGTGTGTATGTGTGAGTGAGTGTGTGCCCAGAGATAGATTGGCGCCCTGTCCTGGGTGTATCTGCCCAGCGCCCGAGACGTTCTCCCCTGGATGGGCATGGGGAACCCCCCCCCCCCCCGACCCTAATAGAGGATAAAGGAGAAGATAATGGATGGATGGAAAAATATGTGTGCACTGTATGGCAGATGGTAGAATAAAAGAATATTGCAGATTTCTGTACACAATTATCCTGTTTACATTATTTATATCTGCACTGTGAGATTAATCTTATTGCTCTCTACCATTTTTGCCCACTTTACCTGGTTTTCTAGTTACTCAGTTCTATAAATGAGATGTATCATTTAATAAACCGGGATTGTAGTTTTTCTTGGTGTTTCATGTTTTATCTGTATTTATTAGGTTCTGTGTCCGAAGACGACTGAGAGAGATGCTGGGTGAAAATCTTAAGAGACCGAAATGTGCAGAGGTCACAGCTCTACTAATTCAACTTCTGTGGGAGCGACCAGTCGGCATGGAGAACGCTCAGCAGAGGAGCAGCAGGGCGCGTTCTCCTCCAGTGGAACCTACAGGGAGGAAAAGCTCAGTGTTACAAAGTATTTATGGTGAGTAGAAGATAAAAAGATATGATGATGAAGGGATGGCTTAGTGGTTAGCATGTTCTCCTCTCAGCGCTAGGGATTCCCGGTTTGAATCCCGATCTGGGTGGAGTTTCCATGTTCTCCTCGTGTCCACGTGGGTTTCCTCCGGGTTCTCCGGTTTCCTCCCACAGTCCAAAAACATGGATCCAGGTCAATTGAGTTCTCCAAATTGCCCCATATAGAGTGTGTCTGTGTGAGGGAGTGTGTGCCCAGCGATGGGTTGGCGCCCTGTCCTGGGTGTATCTGCCCAGCGCCTGAAACGTTCTCCCTTGGATGAGCATGGGGAACCCCACCACGACCCTAATAGAGGATAAAATGGAAGATAATGGATGGATGATGATGAAGGGGCTGCACGGTGGCTTAGTGGTTAGCATGTTCTCCTCTCAGCACTAGGGATTCCCGGTTAGAATCCCAATCTGGGTGGAGTTTCCATGTTCTCCCCGTGTCCGCGTGGGTTTCCTCCGGGTTCTCCGGTTTGCTCCCACAGTCCAAAAACATGGATCAAGTCAATTAAGTTCTCCAAATTGCCCCATATAGAGTGTGTCTGTGTGAGTGAGTGTGTGCCCAGCGATGGATTGGCATCCTGTCCTGGGTGTGTCTGCCCAGGGCCCGAAACGTTCTCCCCTGGATGGGCATGGGGAGAATGTCTCCCCCCCGCCCCCCCACCCCCCCACGACCCTGGTAGAGGATGGAGCGGAAGATAATAGATGGATGGATGATGATGAAGGGCCGGCATGGTGGCTTAGTGGTCAGCATGTTCTCCTCACAGCACTAGGGATTCCCGGTTAGAATCCCCATCTGGGTGGAGTTTCCATGTTCTCCCCGTGTCCACTTGGGTTTCCTCCCACAGTCCAAAAACATGGATCAAGTCAATTGAGTTCTCCAAATTGCCCCATATAGAGTGTGTCTGTGTGAGTGAGTGTGTGCTCAGCGATAGATTGGCGTCCTGTCCTGGGTGTATCTGCCCAGCGCCCGAAACGTTCTCCCCTGGATGGGCATGGGGAACCCCCCCCCCCCCCACAAACCCTAATAGAGGATGAAGCGGGAGATAATGGATGGATAGATGATGATGAAGGAGGCAGCCTTGTGACCTGACGGTCCATCGTTTATGATGCATTTGTCTGTTTAATCAGACAATACTATTCGGTTCCACACGCACAACTTGTGTATGTGTGTGTAGCTGTCAGCACTGTTAAATATTGTGTCACTGCTTATAAGTCAGACTTTGTGCTGAATCTTGGCTGATTCCTCATAAATAACCCCCGCTGTCCGTGCACAACCAAAGTTAAAAAAAAGGTGAGTTCTGAGATGTAGCGCAAGTAGCGGCGCAGGTGTCGCACGTTCCCGCCGCATTCCTCCTCCTCATAATCTTGGCCGCACACATTCACATCAGGAGATAAGCTTCAGTTTCGACCCGAGTTTAACGCAACCGACCTTCAGAGACATGAACAGGTGATGATGGCTGAGCAAGGTGGAGGCGCACACATCCCCGCGCGCACACACGCCTCCCTGACACTTGCTTGCCTTTGAAAAGTTCAACGCTGTCAGGTGGAATGTCGAGCTGTCTCCTTGTGCACACACACCACCGTCCACCGCTCTCCCGCTCAGTCAAACTGGACTGACACACACACACACACACACACACACACACACACACTCACGCACTCAGTCTTCATTCTAGAATTCAGTGCACCGTCTGCTTCATGCCGTCTTGATGGTGTTGCATTTGTATGAGGTGAATTTTAAAAGAAAACTCTTTTTCTTTTCATAAACAGGAGGTGCCCCCACCAAAAGAGGGCGCCCTGTGAAATCTGTGTCTGCTGTGAACCCATACAGCCAGAGTCAGCTTCTCTCCGACACTGTACTTAAGTCCAGCAAAAAAAGTAAGTAAACAGGACAACGATACGTGAGTACTTAATTATAACTGGAACTGACAGTTATAAAGTATTAATGTTGAAGCCCTAGTCCTATCCCGGCTTGATTATTGTAATGCGCTACTTGCTGGTATCCCAGCTTCCACAATCAGACCTCTTCAACTAATTCAAAACTCTGCAGCCCGACTCGTGTTTAACCCCCAAGAACTCATGTCACTCCATTACTCACTTCCCTCCATTGGCTCCCTGTAGCTGCTCGCATTCAGTACAAGTCACTGACTCTGGCATACAGAACCATTTCTGGATCTTCCCCCTCCTACCTTCACTCTATCTTTTCAAAATACACTCCGACTCGTTCACTTCGCTCCAGTGATGATTGCCGCCTGGCGGTTCCACCTCACCGAGGAGCTCATTCTCACTCCGTGGCGTTCACCACTGCAAAATGGTGGAACCATCTTCCCAACTCTGTCTGTAAGGCAGAATCACTAAACAGTTTTAAGAAACTACTGAAGACGCATCTCTTTAACAAATACCTGTTGTAGAAGAAAAAAAAGAAAAAAAAGGGGGGGGGGGGAGGGGCCGCAGCATCGAATAACAATCAGGTTTGATGAATTTACAGTGTAGCACCATCACAGAGCAGGGATTATTTGGTGGGTGCATTATTCCTATCCCAGCAGTGTCACTGAGATGGAGAAATGAAACTACAGCAGCACTGCTGCACTAAAACCCCCCTCACTGCATCAGTATCACTGCAGAACCGACAATAAACCATCAGCATCCACCCAAATGCTACCTGTTCTGTGATGCTCCTGACCAACAGAGAATTATTTATTGAAACTGAACTCAGAGCTCAGTCACACTCACACCTCCAGACACGATAAGAATCAGTAAAAATCAACACATCCAGGCTTTTAGTCCATCTGTCACCGGCATAAAACATTATTTCATCAGCAAGAAGGTTTCTTTTTATTACTTTTTATTACATCCTCTATTTCTGTACACATAATGAGAAGAAACAAGGTGAACTGATTCTCATACATGATGTTTTTTCATCCGTTTCCTCTTCCTGCAGTGAGCGGTGTGGAGTGTGTGCACTTACTGGACTCTTTATATCAAGCTAAGCAGTATTCCTACCACTTGCGCCCTGAGAGTGCCAGCAGCCAAAGAAGCAAGCGCTGAGAACCGCTCAACCGCATGAACTGCAGCTCGCAACCATCTACTGGCCTACATTCACTGCACAGCTCCACCAGCAGCTCACAGTGAAACCAGCAGCTGACCCACTTACCTGCTTATTTACAGATTTGGGTTTGAAACGAAATCGTGGGCTCTAGTTGGAACAGACGCTTCGTGGTACAGAAAATATACAACGTTTAAGAAATAATGTATACAAAATATAAAAAAAACTATCTATTCAAACCTATGTGTGTTTACAAAATACAGTATTATAATAATTTTACCATTTTGTAATTTATGTAGATTTGTGTCTTTCAGCATCATTTATTCTGCTCCACTGCACTAGGAAAAAAAACATTAATAATAATAATAAATGCCGCTTAATAAGGTTTAAATATCACTTACGACTTTCTTTACTGCTAATTTTAGGGTTAAAGACAAAGTAAGGTTGGCACGGTGGCTTAGTGATTGGCATGTTCGCCTCTCAGCAGTAGGGATCCAGGATCGAATCCCGATCTGAGTTTCCATGTTCTTGCAGTGGGTTTTCTCTGGGTTCTCCAGTTTCCTCCCACAGTCCATAAACATGGATTCAAAGTCAGTTGTCGTGCCCCGATTTAAATTGCCTATATACAGTGTGTGTGTGTTGTGTGTGTGTGTGTGTGTGTGACTGCCTATCCTGTGTGTTTCTTAAAGCTGATACTCAAAACAGTTAAGAAATAGAAGCAGCTCTATTTTAGACACATACAGAGTAGACAAATATAGTAGATAAATATAATAATCTTTTTAAACATCACACATCTGTCAAGAATTCAAATTTCTGAGCCAACAACAACCGACATGTGGATTAAAGGTTATGTCTGAAAAACAGAGTACTTAGAAATAACACACCTGTCATCATCTGGTTATGCACCTGCAGCACGGGTGATGGTGACATACACCTGACGTAACCCGTCACAGTCTTGCCACCTGCATCTGCCAAATATATAATAATTATATTCAGTATGGTAGCTTTTAAAGGGAGATCAATTATGATCCTGTTCCAGTCGAGCTATTATTCATTCATTCATTCATTATCTCCCGCTTTATCCTCTATTAGGCTCGCGGTGGGGCGCTGGGCAGATAGACCCAGGACAGGGCGCCAATCCATCACTGGGCACACACTCACTCACACACACACACACTCTATATGGGGCAATTTTTGAGAATTCAATTGACTTGATCCATGTTTTTGGACTGTGGGAGGAAACCGGAGAACCCGGAGGAAACCCACGCAGACACGGGGAGAACATGGAAACTCCACCCAGATGGGGATTCGAACCGGGAATCCCCACGTGCTGACCACTAAGCCACCGTGCCGCCCCGCCGAGCTATTATTATTATTCATTCATTATCTCCCGCTTTATCCTCTATTAGGGTCGCGGTGGGGTTCCCCATGCCCATCCAGGGGAGAACATCTCGGGCGCTGGGCAGATAGACCCAGGACAGGGCGCCAATCCATCGCTGGGCACACACTCACTCACACAGACACACTCTATATGGGGCAATTTCGAGAATTCAATTAACTTGATCCATGTTTTTGGACTGTGGGAGGAAACCGGAGAACCCGGAGGAAACCCACGCAGACACGGGGAGAACATGGAAACTCCACCCAGATGGGGATTCGAACCGGGAATCCCTAGCGCTGAGAGGCGAACGTGCTAACCACTAAGCCACCGTGCCGCCATTATTATTATTATATTTTATAATTTATTTTAACTAAAAGCCCTATGTAGGGGCAGCTTAGTAGCTAGCATGTTCTCCTCTCAGCATTAGGGATTCCCGGTTCGAATCCCCATCTGGGTGGAGTTTCCATGTTCTCCCCGTGTCCGTGTGGGTTTCCTCCCACAGTCCAAAAACATGGATCAAGGTCAGTTGAAGTCTCCAAATTGCCCCATATACAGTGTGTCTGTGTGAGTGAGTGAGTGTGTGCCCAGCGATGGATTGGCGCCCTGTCCTGGGTGTATCTGCCCCCATGACCCTAATAGAGGATAAAGCAGAAGATGATGGATGGATGGATGGATGAAGTTCTACATGTTCTGTGATGGTCCTGACCAATGGAGAACAGAGAACCATGAAGGAAATAACAAACACACGAAAAGGTCTACAGTCTGTAATTGTAAAGCTACAGTCCATCTCTTTGGAAAATGAAGAAAAAAAAGAATGGAGCCAGAAGGGGGCGTGGCCTAACATTTAATTGACTTATTAATAACCACATGCTAACGACGCTAATGCTAACGACGCTGGAAAGCAGAGAAATGTCGGTGAGTTTTTATATAAGTGTATTTTTAACTCCACATTATTAGTGTTTTAAATGTCTTAATGCTGTTACGTTTCATAAAAAACGCTGTTACGTTTAAAAAAAAACGGTCAGAAGTCGGCGGTTTTCCAAAATAATTTAATGCGTTTTACTGAATAGACAGTGTAAACTATCATTCATTCATTCATTATCCCGCTTTATCCTCTATTAGGGTCGCGGTGGGGTTCCCCATGCCCATCCAGGGGAGAACGTCTCGGGCGCTGGGCAGATCAGATACACCCAGGACAGGGCGCCAATCCATCGCTGGGCACACACTCACTCACACAGACACACTCTATATGGGGAAATTTTGAGAATTCAATTGACTTGATCCATGTTTTTGGACTGTGGGAGGAAACCGGAGAACCTGGAGGAAACCCACGCGGACACGGTGAGAACATGGAAACTCCACCCAGTGGATCAAGTCAATTGAGTTCTCCAAATTGCCCCATATAGAGTGTGTACAGTATGTGTGTGTGTCTGTGTGAGTGAGTGTGTGCCCAGCGATAGATTGGCACCCTGTCCTGGGTGTATCTGCCCAGCGCCCGAAACGTTCTCCCCTGGATGGGCATGGGGAACCCCCATTAAAAGAATGTATTGTATATCACACATTGATATAAATGTGAAGCATGGGCAAGCAGCGCATGCAGTCCGTTACAGTTGTTCCTGTAACTGCCACGCAGACACGGGGAGAACATGGAAACTCCACCCAGATGGGGATTTAAACCGGGAATCCCTAGCGCTGAGAGGAGAACATGCTAACCACTAAGCCACCGTGCCGCCCGAGGTGTGTATTATTGTCAATAATGTCACGCTGGACAAACAGCTCAGCCAATCAAATTTAAGAATCTGTTCTACAAGCACCAACATTGTTTAAAGAAGCTATATTTTCTATGGCTACTTAAAAACCATCTCATACTTAACATTCATTCATTCATTCATCTCCCGCTTTATCCTCTATTAGGGTCGCGGTGGGGTTCCCCATGCCCATCCAGGGGAGAACGTCTCGGGCGCTGGGCAGATAGACCCAGGACAGGGTGCCAATCCATCGCTGGGCACACACACTCACTCACACAGACACACTCTACATGGGGCAATTTTGAGAATTCAATTGACTTGATCCATGTTTTTGGACTGTGGGAGGAAACCGGAGAACCCGGAGGAAACCCACGCGGACACGGGGAGAACATGGAAACTCCACCCAGATGGGGATTCGAACCGGGAATCCCTAGAGCTGAGAGGCGAACGTGCTAACCACTAAGCCACCGTGCTGCCATACTTAACATGTAATAGTTAAAAACATCATCACTGATCCTCCATCATGCTTCCCAGTCCAGAATCTCCTCTATATACCACCTATTCCTTTCCACATCAAACCCATGTGTGTTTCTTCGTTGCCAAAAGCCAATACTTCAGTCTAATCTCACTATAGAACCCAATTAAATTCAAGTTCAGTAGCGTCTCACAGACTTGAGACGTATTTATAATTAGAAGTCCTTGTTTTCTCGTCTGCCTTCCAACTAGTTTGTTGGCATCCAAGGTGGCATAATTGTATTTGGAGACTTGTGACCTCAGAAACCTCCCGTATTTTACAAATCTCCAACTGGGATCTATGCAGAACTGGAACTGCTGTTCTAACCATCCTCCTGACTTTGTGGGTTAAACACTTTCATCCACTTCCAGACAGTCATTACAGCACTGGCTGTTTCAAACTCTTAAATGCCCTAACAGTGGATAAGGGAATTTTCAGATTTTTTTAAAAGCCATGCTCTATTTTATATGTCACCACAAATACCAGACATTAACATTGTTGTTTGTTTTTTTTTTTATAGAATTAAGACTTAAAGTTCCTAAACACTTCTTTTGAGCCATTGTGTTGTGTAGGAGCTAAAATCTTTTATTTTCTTTTATATTTTATTACTTATTTTTTTAGTGATTTATACCAATTAAGGTCACATTTCACTGCTTGTTGTGGAAAAACTAGGAAAACCCCCTGGACAGTCTTAAGGTCCATCTCAGAGCAGACACACAACACAATTACATCCATGAAAAATGTAGTATCCCTAATCGTCCTGACTTACATGATTGACACGTTATGAAATAAAATAAAATACTCTATCAGTCAAGCTGTTATTTTATTTAAATTTATTTATTAACTTATATTATTAACTAAGGGCGGCACAGTGGCTTAGTGGTTAGCATGTTCTCCTCTCAGCACTAGGGATTCCCGGTTCGAATCCCCATCTGGGTGGAGTTTCCATGTTCTCCCCGTGTCTGCTTGGGTTTCCTCCGGGTTCTCCGGTTTCCTCCCACAGTCCAAAAACATGGATCAAGTCAATTGAATTCTCAAAATTGCCCCATATAGAGTGTGTTTGTGTGAGTGAGTGTGTGCCCAGCGATGGATTGGCGCCCTGTCCTGGGTGTATCTGCCCAGCGCTTGAAATGTTCTCCCCTGGATGGGCATGGGGAACCCCACCGCGACCCTAATAGAGGATAAAGCGGAAGATAATGAATGAATGAACTATAGAATCCTATCTCACCCTGCACCCTGTGTGCTATTGACAGCTTTCTAAAAATCACAAAAAAAAATCACTTTATCTTCTTAAATGTAAACTTTAAGTTTGTGTCCATCAAAGATTTTAATCATTAACATTTTTTTACAGTTCCAGCTGTATTTTGTACTTTTTGTATTTTGCTCTGTACTTTCTCAGTTGCCTGTTAACTGGACAGTTCTACAAAGATAAAACTTTAAAGCCTCCCTATGTTCCAAGTTGTCATGTTTTGCTGCTTAGCAGCTGCCAGCTAATTTAACTATAGAGCTCTAGGGCTTAAGCTAGCGAGGGGTTAAGCAGAGAAATGTGTTAATTACAGGAGTAAATGAAAGGCCTGCAGTGACAGACTGCAGCTGCAGGCCAAATTCCCCACTAACACGCACCAGATCCCCGTTATCCATTACCAAATAGTTTCAATATTTCGGCTTGTTCGGTAGCCTTCCCAAAAGAAATACCAAATTTCTCCCAAATCACACTCTGAAGAACTCTGAGGGAGTCTGGACGAGGGTGGGGGGTGGGGGGGGGGGTGTCAGCTGTTGAGCGGTTGCTAAGCATGCACCATTAACACGTCTGGATCACAAATTTTGTTCGGTTGGTGTGAATATGACTTGATTGGTTCACTAATAAATGAAACAAGAACACAGCAAGCCAACAATTATCCCAACATCTTTATTCTATAAAAAGTAAGATTGTGAACAGAAAGTGAACGCTGATGCGAGACGGAGGAATCGCTGGATGGACACTGGGCAACTGGAACTTAAAAGATATCCCTTGCCATGGCCATGTTGGCACGATGATTGGTTGTCACACTGTAACAGTACAGCAGGTCGGTCAGCCACTGCTCACGAGTCTCACCGCCATGAAAACGCTAAAAAAGAAATATATATATATATCATTTTATTCATGAAACATAAAAATGTATTTTAAAAAGAAAACCAGAATTACTTTATAATTCATTCATTCATTCATTATCGTCCACTTTATCCTCTATTAGGGTCGCGGGGGGGTTCCCCATGCCCATCCAGGGGAGAATGTTTCGGGTGCTGGGAAGATACACCCAGAACAGGACGCCAATCTATTGCTGGGCACACACTCACTCACACAGACACACTCTATATGGGGCAATTTGAAGAACTCAATTGACTTGATCCATGTTTTTGGACTGTGGGAGGTACCAGAGAACCCGGAGGAAACCCACGCGGACATGGGGAGAACATGGAAACTCCACCCAGATGGGGATTCCAACCGGGAATCCCTAGTGCTGAGAGGCCACCGTGCCGCCTTACTTTATAATTAACCTCTAATAATAATAACAATAATAATAAGCGGCGGCACGGTGGATTAGTGGTTAGCACGTTCGCCCCTCAGCGCTAGGGATTCCCGGTTCGAATCCCCATCTGGGTGGAGTTTCCATGTTCTCCCCGTGTCTGCGTGGGTTTCCTCCGGGTTCTCCGGTTTCCTCCCACAGTCCAAAAACATGGATCAAGTCAATTGAATTCTCAAAATTGCCCCATGTAAAGTGTGTCTGTGTGAGTGAATGTGTGCCCAGCGATGGATTGGCGCCCTGTCCTGGGTGTATCTGCCCAGCGCCCGAGACGTTCTCCCCTGGATGGGCATGGGGAACCCCACCGTGACCCTAATAGAGGATAAAGCGGGAGATAATGAATGAATGAATGAATAATAATAAGCATGCACCATTAATATAACATTAATATATATAATTAAACATTCATACTGTACATGGCATTTGGCCCGGCCCCCGTGGAATATTATATGTCTAGTAAAAGGTAGTTGGTACAACCGATACATAAAGATTTGTAATGAAATTAGAAACATATTGTGATCATTATTCATCTTGTATTATAACAGCACCAAGCTCCAGTTTAAACACCTGGATTGTGATACATTTAATGAAAGCCAATGTCTGAGCTGCGTGAAAAGGTCTTGATGCATCACGTAATATCATCACAGCGACAACTCTTCAAACCAATCAGATTAAGAGGCCGGAGCCAAGTTGTATAATTGCAAGTAATTTAGACCTGTCATCATTTATTGTACATAATATTGCAAAATCTCAAACTGTGTAGCAGAAGCCTGGAATGCACAGTTATACGATGTGTGACCTTCAAACCCACAATTACCATTTTATGAGGAATTAGGAAACTTTTAATATATAAATAAAATATTATACAAAATGAATATAATGCGGCGGCACTGTGGTTAAGTGGTTAGCACGTTCGCCTCTCAGCACTAGGGATTCCTGGTTCGAATCCCCATCTGGGTGGAGTTTCCGTGTTCTCCCCGTGTCCGCGTGGGTTTCCTCCGGGTTCTCCGGTTTCCTCCCACAGTCCAAAAACATGGATCAAGTCAATTGAGTTCTCCAAATTGCCCCATATAGAGTGTGTCTGTTTGAGTGAGTGTGTGACAAGCGATAGGTTGGTGCCCTGTCCTGGGTGTATCTGCCCAGCGCCCGAGACGTTCTCCCCTGGATGGGCATGGGGAACCCCCCCCCCCCCCCCCCCCCCCCCCCCCCGCAACCCTAATAGAGGATAAAGCGGGAGATAATGAATGAATGAATGAATATAATGCGGCGGCACGGTGGCTTTGTGGTTAGCACGTCTGCCTCTCAGCACTAGGGATTCCCGGTTCGAATCCCCATCTGGGTGGAGTTTCCATGTTCTACCCGTGTCTGCGTGGTTTCCTCCGGGTTCTCCGGTTTCCGGTTTCCTCCCACAATCCAAAAACATGGATCAAGTCAATTGAGTTCTCCAAATTGCCCCATATAGAGTGTGTCTGTGTAAGTGAGTGAGCCCAGTGATAGATTGGCACCCTGTCCTGGGTGTATCTGCCCAGCGCCCAAAACGTTCTCCCCTGGATGCGCATGGGGAACCCCCTAATAGAGGATAAAGCGGAAGGTAAAGGATGGATGGATGAATATAATGCATGGCAGAAGCAACTGATTGATGTTGATATCATCCATCCATTATATTCCACGTAATCCGCTTAAAGGGTCATGCAGGGGGGGGTTCCCCATGTGCATCTAGGAGAGAATGTTTTTTTGGGAACTGGGCAGATACACTCAGGACAATGTATCAATCTATCGTATATGACATTCCAAAACAACATAAAGCTACTCGGAGTATTTATATAAGATGATATAATTTGAAATATTCTATTCATATTATTGTAAAATTAGAGGAATGGGAATTAAAGGTCATTCTATTTGTTTACCGTCAGGTCCTGGATGATGGACTGCAGCAGACTGGCGTTGGCAGCCATCTGATTGCGGAGTTGTGTGTGTTGCAGGAGTAGCGAGAGAATTTGAGCCAGTAGAGGAAGCTCATCTCTGCACAGTTCACGTACACGCATTGACTGCAAGACGAGACGTAGAAGACGAGGCACTGTGCTCAGAGCGGCGAAACATGCCTCCCATACGGTGTCCCTGTGGATCAAACAGGTAACGTCAAGGAACTTCATTAATGAAATAAAAAAATAATTGTGGCAATTTGCTCTAAAAGCCTTAGAAACCTAAACTCAAAATGTCTCACCATTCTCCTCATGACACATCGTCTATTTCCGCGAATTACCATATAGAATGGACTTCGTAGTTTTGCAATTATAGACTTTTCTTTGTTTTTGTTAGTCCTCTGTTGGTTCTCTGTTCTCTGGTCAGGACCATCACAGAACGTATAATAAAGATATAATGTTATTGTCAGTTCTGCAGTGATACTGATGCGGTGAGGGGGTTTTAGTGCAGCAGTGCTGCTGGATTTCATTTAATCACCTCAGTGACACTGCTGGGATAGGAATAATGCTGCAACCAAGTAAGAGTCCTGACCATTAGAGAACAAAGTAAAGGGGACTAGCACAGAACTGTAGAACTACAAAGTCCATCTTTACAGTAAGGGGACATTAACATGGGCAATAAGTCCAGCAGAAAGGGGGTGTGTCCAAACTTTTGACTGGTACTGTATGTAGTTTTTGTTATGTCTTATAAATATATCCAACCTTATTATAGTATATGAATATGTTTTAATATAAAATTAAGCTCATTTTTATTTTGCACTTCTGTCAATCAAATGTCATGATGGGATGATGCCTGCGATGGGAACTGAAACCCATTAATTCATTCTAAATTACGGAGGTCATTATTAATTTAATTTTCACTCATTACCCATCCACACATCCATTCATTATCTGCCACTTCATCCTATATTAGGGTTGTGGGGGGGGTTCCCCCATGCGCATCCAGGGGAGAACGTTTTGGGCGCTGGGCAGATAGACCCAGGACAGGGCGCCAATCTATCTCTGGGCACACACTCACTCACACAGACACACTCTATATGGGGCAATTTGGAGAATTCAATTGACTTGATCCATGTTTTTGGACTGTGGGAGGAAACCAGAGAACCCGGAGGAAACCCATGCGGACACGGGGAGAACATGGAAACTCCACCCAGATGGGGATTCGAACCGGGAATCCCTAGTGCCAAGAGGAGAACATGCCAACCACTAAACCACTGTGCCGCCCCACTCATTACCCATTAAAAGTAATTGTATATATGTATATATTAAATGGGGGCGGCACAGTGGCTTAGTGGTTAGCACGTTCACCTCTCAGCGCTAGGGATTCCCGGTTCGAATCCCCATCTCCATGTTCTCCCCGTGTCCGCGTGGGTTTCCTCCGGGTTCTCCGGTTTCCTCCCACAGTCCAAAAACATGGATCAAGTCAATTGAATTCTCCAAATTGACCCATATAGAGTGTGTCTGTCTGAGTGAGTGTGTGCCCAGTGATGGATTGGCGCCTGTCCTGGGTGTATCTGCCCAGCGCCCGAGACGTTCTCCCCTGGATGGGCATGGGGAACCCCACCGCGACCCTAATAGAGGATAAAGCGGAGATAATGAATGAATGAATATATATAAAATGGGTCATTAAATTACCCATTAATGCATGCATACATGCATGTGAGTGATGGTGTACCTTTTGCGAGCACTCTGCTCCAGCTGCAGCAGCAGACTGAGCATACTGAGGCAGCAGTCCGATAAAAAGTGAAGAAGTGTGTCACTTGGCAGCAAGTTGTGGTCCAGCAAGCGTGGAACACACCTCAAAAAGGCAGCACACAGGCAGTCTGGGACTACGATCAACCCACACTAAACAAAAACACACAGGCATTAGGGATTTACAATTTTTAAATAAATAAAATAAAAATAAGACCTTTGCAGTCTTCACTCACCAGATTTTTGGCGATGGCATTTTGAAGGACTTCGAAACACTGCGTTCGAGAACCCAGCATCTCCAAGCAGTGACACACTTCCTGTTGATAGAACAGTAAGAACACTGCTTTATTTAAAAACAGCTGAACAAATGCTGCTGTCATCTATTAGATTGATCTAAAATCATTAATGTTCATTTATTGGTGGATTCATTAGTTTTGTATGTTCTGTAGTTCTTATGTTCTTTTATTTAGTTATGTGCTTCCAATGCGGCACGGTGGCTTAGTGGTTAGCATGTTCTCCTCTCAGCACTAGGGATTCCCGGTTCGAATCCCCATCTGGGTGGAGTTTCCATGTTCTCCCCGTGTCCGTGTGGGTTTCCTCCGGGTTCTCCGGTTTCCTCCCACAGTCCAAAAACATGGATCAAGTCAATTGAGTTCTCCAAATTGCCCCATATAGAGTGTGTCTGTGTGAGTGAGTGTGTGTGCCCAGCGATGGATTGGCGCCCTGTCCTGGGTGTATCTGACCAGCGCCCGAAACGTTCTCCCCTGGATGGGCATGGGGAACCCCACCGCGACCCTAATAGAGGATAAAGCAGGAGATAATGAATGAATGAAATATGCTTCCAGATGCTGCAAGTCCAAAAGTATTTTTAACGCTCCATGTTTTTCAGGTTCCTTCAATTTATAAATATTAATAAAAGGAATTGTAACTACATCAGGATGCTAATTTTGGAAAATTAAGCTCCACACTTTAGGAAATGGTACTAACAGCAAGCCCTTTTGACTGGACAGTCGTCTGTAAAGTAGTTAAGGAACCAGCCTCGAAGAACCAGTTCGATTCCCAGTCCTTGGGCAAGGCACCAAACCCGAAATGCTCCCTGGGTGCCGTGTACAGGGCTGCCCACCACTCCGGGCATGGGTGCTCACTTCACTCAGTGTGTGTGTGTGTGTGTGTGTGTGTGTTTCACTGCATGGATGGGTTAAATGTGGAGGACAAACACTGTGTGTAAGCACTGTAGGCAAAATAGATCACTATATCTTTGTCTATTAAGACTCAGGTATTTAAAAAAAATAATAATAATAATGAAATAAAAATAAAACAAAAATCATTACCCGTAATCTAACATAACTATAACCTAACATAACTATAACCATATATGATGTCACGTTAAAACAGAATAAGTTGCATTGCACTGTTGGAACCTTGCAGTCCCAGAGTGGGAGTGTGTAAACAGGTTTCTCAATGTTATATATGGTTGGTGTGCACACACTCACACACACACACACACACACACACACACACACACACACACACACACACACACAGCAACAGGCTTCAATGAGTTACCAAGCCACTGATCCCAGTTTGCCGTAATGGAGGTTGACGCTGGACAGATTAGCGACGGCTTGTCGCTCTCCTGGCGGATATTTCATCAGTACAAACAATAAATACGTGTGTGTGTTGTATGTGTTCAAATCAAATAGTGCTAATAGCATTAGGGATGATTGGATTTAACAGATGAAGGCAGATGGGAATGTCATTCAGAGCAGGTTATTATCAAACATTAATCAAGCTAACCGTGTTAACACACATTACACACAATTTAGATTGGACACACCTGATTGGCAATAAGGCAGTAGACCCCCAGCAGTTCTTGTGCGTGTGCATGATCACACACACACACACACACACACACACACTTTTACACATGGGTATAATTATCATTTACTCCACTGAAGTGATGTTATTGTTCTGAAGCTCAGAAAATACTTCACGCCTATTATATGTAATATAATATGTTATAAAGTAGTGCAGAATGTGCATGAATAACACATTGATCTATAAGACAAAGAGTAGATGCTGTTGTAATATTAACATACTGTATGATATGTAACTTAGTCGTCATGACGTCGGCCATTTATACCAATTAACTTCAAGCACTAAGAGTTGTTTACTGGTATTTTATTTTATATCCTGGAATTTGATGGTTGGGGTCAGAGCAAAGAGCCTGACGATGAATGTTGAGGGCTTTGCTCAAGAGCCCACATTGGCTCCTAAAGCTTGATAATCCAACACCCACTGAGCTACCACCCATCCATCCATTATCTTCCGCTTTATCCTATATTAAGGTCGCGGGGGGGGGTTCCCCATTCCCATCCAGGGGAGAACATTTCGGGCGCTGGGCAGATACACCCAGGACAGGGCGCCAAACTATCGCTGGGCACAAACTCACACACACAGACACTCTATATGGGGCAATTTGGAGTACTCAATTGACTTGATCCATATTTTTGGACTGTGGGAAGAAACCGGAGAACCCGGAGGAAACCCACGCGGACACGGGGAGAACATGGAAACTCCACCCAGATTGGGTTTCGAACCGGGAATCCCCAGTGCTGAGAGGAGAACGTGCTAACATCTAAGCCCCTGAGCTACCACGTACCAAACAATCAAATACAAAACGTAAGTACAGTTAGTTACAGCCAAGGACATCCCTGCTGGCTTACAGCATCAAAATATATTAATTAGCCACTAAAGAGCTGTCTGCAAAAATGACCTCCCCCTCCCCCCGAAGTGTGGAGATGTTCCCACACAAAGAAATTTGCCATTGGCCTCCTCTGATACACATAAAGCTGCTGATCAGTGCCACATGCTGGGTCTACACTTCACATCTTCCACTTGATTCTCCATGAAGCAGCACAAATTTAAACTGTGGAAGATTGTTAAATTCTTTATTTAAGGTTCTGATGAGCGAGTAGAATCATTCAAACTGAAACGTAATCTGACAGAAGGTCTTTATGACTGTAGTATTTAGGACTGAGTTATATCTGTGGTTTTGTACCGGGAGGCTAATATTTACCTATAAAACATATTAATACATCACATAATGAACAACGCTGTCATGTTTCTGCACTAAATAATGAAATACTATTAAATATTAGGTACACAGACACAGTGTGAGAGGGTAAAACCAGGTTATGACTTTGTTTGAAGACCCAAACCCTCTGGCTGGAGCTGTGTATGAATCACAAGTGGGGCTAACAAACTGCAGATGTTAATAAACCATTTCTGGTAATCTGCTTAACTTAACCACGTACACATGAATTCCTTAAATACATGTATAGTATTTTTTTTTTTAACTAAATCATTTAATAATACTGATTAATACTGACCCAATAAATTAATTTCACTTTAAAGATCATCATGGATTTATATCAGTATTATTACCGAAGCAGTAAATATGTTTCTATTTATTCCGGTACAGATTTTTTCTAAAAAAAAAAGAAAACTAAATGTTCAGAATTTCAGTATAAGAGAAGGAGTGGAAGAATGCATTTGTGTGATGATGTGTGGACATGAAGAATCCTTCACACTCTTATTAAACCCCATTTATTATACCCCAGCTTCACCTGTTGGCATCAGCTCACATTACGGTACCAGTGGTGACATCAATTGATGCAACAGACGCACTTACAGATTAACTAAGACGTTGGAATGAAAGTCTGGCTTTAATTGTGCAGAGAAATTATTAAGATGTACATGTAAATAATGTGTGTGTGAGCGAGCGAGCGAGAGAGAGAGAGAGAGTAAGGAGTAGCCATAGGAGACTCAGAAGGGGAAGAGAGGGAGAGACTTTGCTGGAGGGCGCGGTTTTTGTCAGGTTTTAATTTCCGTGTAAAATGTCAGGCGCTGATGGTGTCCGCTGGCTGGCATTAGCATTTCGCTTTAGCCGCCGGCACTTTGATAACCAGCCCTTATTGAAATATGGAGCCGGCGCAGCGCGATAACCCTCCCCCTTTCCCGCTCTGCTCTCCAGGAGGCGACTGGATGGAATACAAACGTGAATTTATTTGATAGCAATAAAATGATTGATGGGTGCTGACTGATAACATCTGATTTTAACTCCATTACAGTGTGAAGAGCTATGAATGAAGTCTGCCGCTGCGCCTCATGGTCTGAACAACTTCTCATGACGTGGGTCTTATCACAACATGCAATTTCTTACTTCTTAAAGTCGTTTACATTTGGTCATTTTGCAGACACGTTTATTCAAAGCAAGTGTACAAGCATCCCAGTTTCATTAGTTGTAAGCTCAGGGTCAAGCACGGTACGGCACCCCTGGTGTGGTGAGTTGGAGGTTAAGGGCCTTGCTCGAGGACTGACCGTGAAAACTTCAGCACCGGGTTGAGTCGGGATTTGAACTTCCAACCTTCAGATTACTAACCCAACACCCGAACCACCAATAAATCCAATGCTTGATTCAAGGCCATGAAAGATGGCCGTAAATTTATCACCACATTTTTGCAACAGAAAATGTAAAGAGGGCGGCACGGTGGCTTAGTGGTTAGCACGTTCGCCCCTCAGCACTAGGGATTCCCGGTTCGAATTCCCATGTGGGTGGAGTTTCCATGTTCTCCCCGTGTCTGCGTCAGTTTCCTCCGGGTTATCCGGTTTCCTCCCACAGTCCAAAAACATGGATCAAGTTAATTGAATTCTCCAAAAAATTGCCTCATATAGAGTGAGCGAGCGTGTGCCCAGCGATGGATTGGCGCCGTGTCCTGGGTGTATCTGCCCAGCGCCCGAAACGTTCTCCCCTGGATGGGCATGGGGAACCCCACTGTGACCCTGCTAGAGGACAAAGCTAATAGAGGATATAGAGGATAAAGATAATGAATGAATGAATTAAAATCTAAAGATACATGTGTTATGGACTAATAAATTAATAACCCAATAAAACATTTTGGTGTCAATATGTAAAATTATATTTAAAAAAACAAGCAGGTGCCGAATCAAAGCTGCGAAGAACGAAGGTGGGTTCATCATGCATTGGGTTACAACGGAACAGGAAACATTACAATTACAGGGAAGATAGAGTTAATTAAATGCCATTCAATTCTGCAAGTAAACACAGAAGTCTGTAGAAAATATGTTTTAATTGGTTTCAAAACCCACAAGGGGCTATCTTGATGGTTTTGGCATTCCTTTTACAAGTCCCCCAACTTAAACATCACTAAAAATCTGTGGACAGACCTCAAAAGAGCAGTGCATGAAAGATGGCTGTAAAATCCCCACAGGAGAAGCATAAAAGAAATGAATATGCAACAAAAAAACGCAGTTACAAGCTATGATACTAATTACTGACTATGCAGGAAACCCCAACTTTTACTGTGGCCCCTTTATCCTTTGTAAATATTATGAAACTATAACTTGAAGTAAAACAAGTCTTGCTAAAAATACTACAGAAAGAACACCAGCAACAACACAGACGTGCACTGCACAGATGGGCTAAATGTGGAGGACAAATACCTCTGTGTGTAAACACTGTAGACAAAATGGATCATTACTTACAGGGGGGTGGGACGATTATTGATTTTTTTTCTCATGATTAATTGTGATTAAAAACGATATAATTAAACAATCGCAAGAGTGCCTCAACATCAATCGTCTCATCCCTACTTACACATAACAAAAAATCAGTCAGTAGTTGAGGAACCAGATGAATTGTGGTATTTTTAAATCATGACTATTTGCTAATTTGGTTCCAAAGACTAGAACATCGTGGGCGGCACGGTGGCTTAGTGTTTAGCATGTTCTCCTCTCAGCGCTAGGGATTCCTGGTTCAAATCCCAATCTGGGTGGAGTTTCCATGTTCTTCCCTAGTCCACGTAGGTTTCCTCCGGGTTCTCCGGTTTCCTCCCACAGTCCAAAAAACATGGATCAATGTCAATTGAATTCTCCAAATTGCCCCATATAGAGTGTGTCTGTGTGAGTGAGTGTGTGCCCAGCGATAGATTGCTGCCCTGTCCTGGGTGTATCATATATACATATGTAATAAAAATGATATAATGCTCACCTCAACCACATCCCAGTGATGTGTGAACTGCTCGAGGGGTGTGGGGAAAACACAGAGGGGTGAGAGAGTTGACGATGGCAGTAAACCATCATCATCTGTCTGCTGCAGATTCTGCAAAGCTTCAGATGAAAAACCTGAGGGACAGACGGCATATCGGAAACTGATTTTTATAAAAATGGCAAAAGTAATTAAATTTGTCTCATCTGTAATATACATTAAGGGCCACAGTAAGGTTAATAATTCGACACCTGCAGTCTTACGTAAAGCCTGACTTTAAAAAATAGGCCGTAGCATTCACACAGTTTACATTTTGTTCATGGACAAAATTAAAAGTGGAATATAAAAGCAGCACTTTCACAACTTTTCACACATCCATCCATTCATTCATTATCTTCCGCTTTATCCTATATTAGGGTCCCATGCCCATCCTGGGGAGAACGTTTCGGGCGCTGGGCAGATACACCCAGGACAGGGCGCCAATCTATCACTGGGCACACACTCACTCACACAGACACACTCTATATGGGGCAATTTGGAGAACTCAATTGACTTGATCCATGTTTTTGGACTGTGGGAGGAAACCAGAGAACCCGGAGGAAACCCACACGGACACGGGGAGAACATGGAAATTCCACCCAGATGGGGATTCGAACCGGGGATCCCAAGCGCTGAGAGGAGAACATGCTGACCACTAAGCCCACTTTTCACACAGATGGTGAGAATTCTGTTTATTTAAGTTTATCACTACCCTTAACACATCTAGTCTTACCAATAAGCTATTTAACGAGTTATTAGATGTATTAAATGTGTTCAGTTAGTGAAGCCTCAATGTAGTAAGCAGTGGGGTTGCAGTTTCATTGGAATCTGTTGATTAGATCCCAATAATGCACACCCAATAATGCACACCCTCTCTTAATGACCACTATTCATTCGGAAACCAACCAAACCAATACAGTTTAATTAACTATCATTAATGTATGTAGCCAGCGATGGATTGGCGCCCTGTCCTGGGTCTATCTGCCCAGCGCCTGAGATGTTCTCCCCTGGATGGGCATGGGGAACCCCACCGCGACCCTAATACAGGATAAAGCAGGAGATAATGAATGAATAATGTATGTAGCTTTGCAAAAAACATTTGCAGATTGAACCTGCTGAGGTCGAAGCTACTTACAAGGCATTCATCAACCACACGGGTGACCATATGTGCCTTGGGCCGGGTTCGTCAGATGTGTCTTGAAAAGAAGGGTGTATTTACATTTCTCTTACATGAGGCTAAAATTATCTTCGAGCTTCTAATGTGGTCTACGAGATTGTTCACAAATTTAGGGGCTGCATATACACCCATGGTTTTAGAGCCTAATTTTGCTCTGAATACAAAGCTCCATTCAGGACACGCACACCAGCAGTAAACATAATAGCTGCTTATTAATTAGTGTGTTCTGGGATGTGCGCGTTCTTCTCGTCGGAGAACTGATCCAGTGATCCGGGAATGCGGAAATTCTGGGTCTTTAAGGGTTTTTAATTTGGTTGCTGTCCTAATGCATGACATGTGAACCTCTCAAGCTGCTTCTCAAGCAATAAACCCACCAAAGAGCTACTCATCATAACATTGAAACCTCGTGTCACCAAAATTTCCTACCACAGAAATCTTTCCTGCCACTTTAGAGTTACTTTACTGGCAAATATTTATTTGGTAGTTTTTGTGGTCGCCAACTGCACATCTTTCTTTAAGCTGTTTAAGGTGGGGGCCACATTTGCTTTATTATTTACAAAGCTCTTATACAGCAGTCAATAAAAATGTGCTTAACAAAAAAAAAAAAAAAAAAAAAACCTGTAAACATTGGAAATGTTGTATAACTTTAGCAGTAATTTGGCGTCATTCAAACCTGCAGTCTTTAAACGGTTTGCCAAATTCATACAACTGCGAATGAGCCATTAAAGAACGTGTACAGCATTTAGCAGGTCCATGTACAAATCACTGAGGTCTAAAAAAATGTCTCAACTATGACAGAAATCAAGCGAGTCAATACTAAACTTGTTGTTGATTGTAATATATCTGTGGAAATGTATTTGTGTGGTCAAGCACTAGTCATACAAATGTATTTAAATGCATCTTTTAGTCTTTAAATTATAAAAACACATGCTCTAACCAAGGCGGCACAGTGGCTTAGTGGTTAGCACATTCGCCTCTCAGCGCTAGGGATTCCCGGTTCGAATCCCCATCTGGGTGGAGTTTCCATGTTCTCCCCGTGTCTGCGTGGGTTTCCTCCGGGTTCTCCGGTTTCCTCCCACAGTCCAAAAACATGGATCAAGTCAACTGAATTCTCAAAATTGCCCCATATAGAGTGTGTCTGTGTGAGTGAGTGTGTGTCCAGCGATGGATTGGCGCCCTGTCCTGGGTCTATCTGCCCAGCGCCCAAGACGTTCTCCCCCGGGTGTGCAAGGGGAACTCCACCGCGACCCTAATAGAGGATAAAGCGGGAGATAATGAATGAAAGCTCTTATCAGCTTCTCTTTCATTTAAGAATGACAATTATATTAGTCCATGGCACATCACAGTATACGTACTTCTATAGAACCCTTATATAAAGGCTTTAAAATAATATATACAATAAAAGTAAATAGAATCATCAGTATAGAATTTGATCAATATCAATATAATTAAATGATTAAGTGTGTGTGTTTAAAATCTACCTGTCAGTGCAGAGAAGAGGAAACTGAGGTAATCCACATCCCGCACAGGTACATCCTGTAAACTGCTCGACCAGCCACTTAGAGGAGACCTGCACAAGACCCCCCCCACCACCACACACACACACACACACACACACACACTTCAGCAATGATCTGGCTCAGATTACAATGTGCCGCACTGTAATTGTGTGTGCAGTAAAGATGTCAGTCCAAAAATACCAGACACCTGAGCTTTCATCATTTCCTTTAAGACACTATGGGGAATCAGAGCATTTAAGTTTGCATTTATTTATTTATATAGTACATTGTCTCAAAGCAGCTTTACAGTGTTCTAAATCTGAACCCCTTAAGAACAAGCCTGAAGTGACAGCGGCAAGGAAAAACACATTAATGGTGTTGCAAGAAACCTTGTGAGGACCGAGAACCAGTGGGAGTCATGAGTGGTTATGTAGCAAAAACTGTGCAGGACTTCAATCTACAGTTTTAAATTATCGGTGTTTATGTTTCAGAAAATAGAAAGGCTCATGGTGGCACGGTGGCTTAGTGGTTAGCATGTTCTCCTCTCAGCGTTAGGGATTCCCGGTCTGGTTTCCATGTTCTCCCCGTGTCCGTGTGGGTTTCCTCTGGGTTCTCTGGTTTCCTCCCACAGTCCAAATACATGGTCAAGTCAATTGAGTTCTCCAAATTGCCCCAATAAGAGAGTGTTTGTGTCATTGATTAGATCTGTCTGTCGTCGAGTGGTACGGTGGTTAGTGGTTAACATGTTCTCCTCTCAGCGCTAGGGATTCCATGTTCGAATCCCCATCTGGGTGGAGTTTCCATGCCCCCCCCCCCCCGTGTCCATGCGTGGGTTTCCTCCGGGGTCTCCGGTTTCCTCCCACAGTCCAAATACATGGATCAAGTCAATTGAGTTCTCCAAATTGCCCCATATAGAGTGTGTCTGTGTGAGTGAGTGTGTGCCTAGTGATAGATTGGCACCCTGTCCTGGTTGTATCTGCCCAGCGCCCAAAACGTTCTCCCCTGGATGGGCATGGGGAACCCCACCGCGACCCTAATAAAGGATAAAGCAGAAGATAATGGATGGATAGAAAAGCTGATGTAGTTTGTTGAAAACACACTGGTCTTTGCAAAAATATCTTAGCAAAGCCAGTTATTCAGTAAAAAGTCAACAAACGAGAGAACCGTACATGTTAAACCATGCTATTCTAAAATAGGAGGAAGGCTGGTGTGTGTGTGTGTGTGTGTGTGTGTGTGTGTGTTGGGCACCCAAGGACAATCCTTTATTTGTCATGCCTCTCTAGATGCAATATCTGAAACATTGCAGTGTGGGTCAGCAGAAGGCCAATCATTTTCCTTTCCCAGTTTTTCTCGTGATTTCTGAATGAGCATGAAGATAGCTTCAAAAATTTATTTTGGATTTCCTATCTACCATCACAGGAAATGTGGGGGCTGCGAGTGTTCAGTCACATGATGGCAGACCAGGCTTTTCAAGCTGTTGCCCCATGTCTGTGGAATGCTCTCCCAGATTCCCTGAGAGAACCGCAGGACATGGTGTTTTAAAAAATCAACTGGATTTTAGGTATTTTTATGCTTTTATTTTTGCTTTTGTAGATCTTATCCATTTGTTTTGTAATGTTTGTAATGTTTAATAACTATGCCGCAGAACTTTGAGATTTCTCTGAAATGGACAGTGTGTAATAAATAAAATGTTTTATTATTATTGTTATAAGAAAGGACCCGTTAAACTGCAGCATTTTTAGTAATGATCATTAGTTCTGGTTTCAGTGCCACCATGGTTCTTTTCCAGAATAGTTTGTTTGAAAATGCTGAGGGCGGCTCGATGGCACGGTCCGCTTAACACTTTAAACTTTAATGCTATAAAACAAATTGAATTCTATTTTAATGCATTTTAATCTAATATATAAATAATAAGGGCGGCACGGTGGTTTAGTGGTTAGCACGTTCGCCTCTCAGCGCTACGGATTCCCGGTTCGAATCCCCATCTGGGTGGAGTTTCCATGTTCTCCCCGTGTCCGCGTGGGTTTCCTCCGGGTTCTCCGGTTTCCTCCCACAGTCCAAAAACATGGATCAAGTTAATGGAGTTCTCTAAATTGCCCCATATAGAGTGTGTTTGAGTGTGTACCCAGCGATGGATTGGCACCCTGTTCTGGGTGTATCTGCCCAGCGCCCGAGACGTTCTCCCCTAGATGGGCATGGGGAACCCCACCGCGACCCTAATAAAGGATAAAGCGGGAGATAATGAATGAATGAATATAAATAATAAGGGCGGCACGGTGGCTTAGTGGTTGGCATGTTCTCCTCTCAGCTCTAGGGATTCCCGGTTCGAATCCCCATCTGGGTGGAGTTTCCATGTTCTCCCCGTGTGCGCGTGGGTTTCCTCCGGGTTCTCCGGTTTCCTCCCACAGTCCAAAAAAATGGATCGAGTCAATTGAGTTCTCCAAATTGCCCCATATAGAGTGTGTATGTGTGTGTGAATGTGTGCCCAGGCATAGATTGGCACCCTGTCCTGGGTGTATCTGCCCAGCGCCCAAAACGTTCTCCCCTGGATGGCCATGGGGAACCCCCCGACCCTAATATATAGGATAAAGCAGAAGATAATGAATGAATGAATATAAATAATAAAATGTTTTATTAGGGATCTATTATACAGTGAGGAAATGTAGAAAGAACATCAAGGAGCCCTAATGTGGATCTAGAGAATGTTGCTATACCAACCGCTGCCCGGCTTTACAATACAATAAATCCTGTGCTCGTACTAGCATGCTAACGTTAAATAAACTTTGAGGTCTGTAGTTCTTAAAAGAAACTTTTCCAGTGAGTGGGTTCTATAAAATAAGTCCTTAGAAGTGTTCAAGAATGCCTTTAGGTAACTTGATATTGTGGAACGGAAGCAGATCATCCTCAGATCAGAGGCAAAGTTTCAGCCACAACAGTCCTGAGGCCATTCTTAATGAGTGGCTGATACTACAGGGGATAAACAGTACAACACTGCCCCCTACTGCCCATGGAGCCTGTTTATGGTCTATAGAGGTTTTGCACTCACTCGCCATCATCCTCCTGGTGAGCAAACACCCCGAGGAACCGAAGTGTATAAAATGTGCACACACTGAGTGATGATATCAAATGCACAGTGTGTCCTCACACGGCGCTCCCTTCAGGATAAAAGAAAAACACGCGCGTAGAAGAGTGGCTTTAGGCTAGTTTATAAAACAGCACTGAGGCTGCCGTGTGGCCTTCTCTCTCTCTTTTAAAGGCAAAACACACACACACACACACACACTTAAGGGAAACTTATTCTAAACTTAAACTGGCCTAATTCTTACTTCTACCTGAATAAGGTATATTAAACTCTATATATATATATATATAGGGCGGCTTAGTGGTTGGCATGTTCTCCTCTCAGCACTAGGGATTCCCGGTTCGAATCCCCATCTGGGTGGAGTTTCCATGTTCTCCCCGTGTCTGCGTGGGTTTCCTCCGGGTTCTCCGGTTTCCTCCCACAGTCCAAAAACATGGATCAAGTCAATTGAATTCTCAAAAATTGCCCCATATAGAGTGTGTCTGTGAGTGAGTGTGTGCCCAGCGATGGATTGGCGCCCTGTCCTGGGTCTATCTGCCCAGCGCCCGAGACGTTCTCCCCTAGATGGGCATGGGGAACCCCACCGCGACCCTTCTCCGGTTTCCTCCCACAGTCCAAAAACATGGATCAAGTTAATTGAATTCTCAAAATTGCCCCATATAGAGTGTGTCTGTGTGAGTGAGTGTGTGCCCAGTGATTGCTTGGCGCCCTGTCTGCCCAGCGCCCGAGACGTTCTCCCCTGGATGGGCATGGGGAACCCCACCGCGACCCTAATAGAGGATGAAGCGGGAGATAATGAATGAAAATATATATATATATATATATATATATATAATGCGTATATATACACACATCTCTTTAACAAATACCTGTTGTAAAAAAAAAAAAAAAAAAGGGGGGGGGGGGGGGGGGCACAGCATCAAATAATCAGATTTGATGAATTGACAGTGTAGTCGGTTTTCTGCATAGCTTCTCATTTGTATGTCGCTTTGGATAAAAGTGTCTGCTAAATGACTAAATGTAAAATATATATATATATATAATTATATATTAAAACATATAGTATAAGTCAAAAGTTTGGACACATCCCTATTTGCTTAATTTATAAGTTTCACTCACAGTAAATCTGGACTTTGTAGTTCTACAATTGCATGGATAACTTTACATCAAGTTTAGACCAGCAGGCAGATAAAGGCTTTAGCCTCTGCAATATTTGCCCTTAATGAAAACATTAACATAAAACTTTTTTTTGGCTTATTTTCGGGTAGTATACCCTTGGCATTGTTGTTGGCACCAGATGGGCTTGTAAAATGTGTGTTTATGCAGGGATGTTGATGCATCACAGAATGATGACTTTGCTGATGTTTAAATCCTTAACCCATTGAATGCTGGTGGTGTGATGCTGGTGTGTGTATGTGTGTTGGTGTACCTTAAATGTACGGTGCGGATTAGCGTAGCAGCAAGGCTGGCAGAAACCCTCCCGGTGTTACACACTTGGCTGAGGCAGGCTAGAATATCAGCAGGATAGGCCGGCAGGAAGTAGAGGATCTGCACCAAGCGCTTCTGCTGATCTGGGGGTAGCAACACCACACAGCCCTCCAGAGGATCTGCAAAACACACACACACACACTTTCACATTACCAATAACCACATCCCTGACCTTAACCCCGCCCCAAAGTAAATGGGAGTAAACATTCAGAATATGAAATGTGTAACATGGATGCATCACACTATTTAATAAACTTTATGTAATAGTAAGGAGGTGTGTGTGTGTGTGTGTGTGTTGAGACATTAGCTGCTGACGCACTATGCTGATGTCACTGAGACCGTCGCACACAAAGGCAGGGCTGTGTTCTGGAAACATGAAACTACAGAGAGCTTATATCTCAATCTCTCTGTCTCTCTCTCTCTCTCTGTCTCTCTCTCTCTCTCTCTCTCACACACACACACACACACCCACACACACAAATCAATCACTATGTGGTGAACAGCCTTAAAACAGTTAAAAGCTTGAATGTCTCTTTCGCCCTCTGCTGGTTAACTACAGGCCATGTTTTCTCCCCCACCAACCAAAATAAATCCAGCACTTTATATTACAAGGCTGCACTGTGGCTTAGAGGGTAGCATGTTCTCCTCTCAGCACTAGGGATTCCCGGTTCGAATGCCCATCTGGGTGGAGTTTCCATGTTCTCCCCGTGTCTGCGTGGGTTTCCTCCGGGTTCTCCGGTTTCCTCCCACAGTCCAAAAACATGGATCAAGTCAATTGAATTCTCAAAAATTGCCCCATATAGAGTGTGTCTGTGAGTGAGTGTGTGCCCAGCGATGGATTGGCGCCCTGTCCTGGGTCTATCTGCCCAGTGCCTGAGACGTTCTCCCCTAGATGGGCATGGGGAACCCCACCGCGAGAGAAAGAGAGATTGAGATATAAAGCGGGAGATAATGAATGAGTGAATGAACTTTATATTACATCACCAAACACATTTATGCAATAGAGCCTTTTCAGTTTATAGAATCAATAAATCATACAGATGATCAGGTACCATTTACATTACGTTTAGTCATTTAATAGAAGCTTTTATCCAAAGCTGTTGACGAGAAAACAGTCAGAAAAGAAAGTTAGTAGTTGGTCAGGAGGAACCAGCTGAGTATCATTCTTGATCCAGTTTTAAAAAAATTAAGTCTCTATTTTTACTCATTTCTATTTAATTTTTTTTTAATTTAATCTCCTGTTCATGGTCAAGTAAAATATTAATTATTGAAAGTGATTCACTAAAAAAAGAGCTGTGAAAATAGTTTTATTGGTGACTGTGCAGTGGCACCGGACTGAGTATCATTGCGTGGCTGTGCATTGCCCACCGTAAAGGCTGTGTGCATACGCCTGAAGGGCATGCAGCAGGTCCTTATTGCCCCACGCTGCAGCAGACTGCACCGTCTGCAAGATCTGTGCAGAAAGCTGAGGGTTGCGATTGCCCAACTGCACCAACTGCAGAGGCAACGACCCCAACCAACGGGCCAAAATCCTACTCCTGTAACACAGACAGCAGAGAAACAGTGAGACTGTGAATGAAAGGAAGACCACAGGTTATGACATGTGATGATGTTCTGTTTATGTTCTAGAGCAGTGGTTCTTAATGGCAAATCAAAGCAATTAGGTCAGTGGATGGAAAAGAGGTCAGGATTAGTTTAGTTAAAAAAAATAAATAAATAAAAATACATAATGCCAACGTAATGCCAAATTATTAATGATCCAACGCATGCATATAAAATCATTTTAATTTGAGAAGCACCAAATATTCGGGAACTAAAATTATTCGGCTGAGTCATTTTAAATAATTCGGCTATTAAATTCCGTCTGTTTAAAAAAGCCTATTACTGAGAGAAAGAAATCCTGGTCCCAAAAACTGGGAATAATGATGACTGGAAGATGGGATTTCTCATTCACAGGAATCAATCTTTCATTCATCCATCCATTATCTTCCGCTTTATCCTACATTAGGGTCGCGGGGGGTTCCCCATGCCCATCCAGGGGAGAACGTTTTGGGCGCTGGGCAGATACACCCAGGACAGGACGCCAATCTATCACTGAACACACACATACTCACACAGACACACTCTATATGGGGCAATTTGGAGAACTCAATTGACTTGATCCATGTTTTTGGACTGTGGGAGGAGACCGGAGAACCCGGAGGAAACCCATGCAGACACGGGGAGAACATGGAAACTCCACCCAGATGGGGATACGAACCGGGAATCCCTAGCGCTGAGAGGCGAACGTGCTGACCACTAAGCCACCGTGCCACCCGAAATCAATTTTTTTAAATACTTCCGCTGGCTGGTGGAACTGCATACGACCTCTCATCCTCTCATTCATTTCTGGTCCTTTAACCATCACATAGTTATGTGAGAGAGACAATAAGAGACGTCTTATGCCTGTCCCAGTGTTTGCCCAATACTTTGGTCTATGAGGTGTATTTGTACATTCTGTCTGAATATAAAAGGCATTTATGTACCTGGTGATGTGAGGCTGGTTGCGATGCTCCTGTATGTAAAGCTGACTGAAGAAACGCAGCAGCAGGGTGCGCACAGACAAGCCCAGGTTTTTCTGCTGATACTGAACAAACACGGCCTGTAGGAGCTCCTCCGTCACCGCTAGAACAGACACATATTTCAGATCCAACTAATTTGTGAAATTGTTAATGCTTTAAATATTAAATATCATAATTCCAGGAAAGCTGCATTGTTCCAGTGTAGTAATAACACAATGAACCTCTCAGGTGCTGTATGGAATATCAGCTTAAATGTTATCACACCAATGTCCATCCATCCATTATGTTCCGCTTTATCCTCTATTTGGGTCGCCCATCCAGGGGAGAACGTCTCAAGCACTGGGCAGATACACCCAGGACGGGGCACCAATCTATCACTGGGGAGGGGGGGGTTCCCCAAGCCCATCCAGGGGAGAACGTCTCAGGCACTGGGCAGATACACCCAGGACGGGGCACCAATCTATCACTGGGGAGGGGGGGGGGGTTCCCCATGCCCATCCAGGGGAGAACGTCTCGGGCGCTGGGCAGATACACCCAGGACGGGGCACCAATCTATCACTGGGGAGGGGGGAGTTCCCCATGCCCATCCAGGGGAGAACGTCTCAGGCACTGGGCAGATACACCCAGGACGGGGCACCAATCTATCACTGGGGAGGGGGGGTTCCCCATGCCCATCCAGGGGAGAACGTCTCGGGCACTGGGCAGATACACCCAGGACGGGGCACCAATCGATCACTTGGCACACACACACTCTATATGGGGCAATTTGGAGAATTCAATTGACCTTGATCCATTTTTTTGGAGGAAACCCACGCAGACACACGGAGAATCCACCCAGATTGGGATTCGAACCGGGAATCTCTAGTGCTGAGAGGAGAACATGCCAACCACTAAGCAACCGTGCCACCCATCACACCAATGTAATTATAGTAATTATAGTAATTATACATATTTTTACTACAACACAAGCTGAATAAAGTCTACACTGGTACTGAATCCCTGGAGCAATGAGGGTATAGGGCCTTGCTCAAGAACCCACAATGGTACCTTTAGTGGAATTGGGATTTGAACCCTCAACTATCAGATTGACAGCCCAACACCCTAACCACTCAGTTACCACACTCTTACAACAAATATCCATAACTTAGTGTTTTTCAACCGATCTCTGCTGCTGGGTTGGTGAAAAAGGAGGCGTCAGGTTCTGCGTGTGAAGGTTACATCATTCTTGGTGTACAGTAGAGCTAAAGGTCTGATTATTACACCACACGCTCTTACCTCGGTTTCTCTGGGTGACAATCATCCTCCAAACCACCTCCAATAAGGCAGCAAGGTGCTTAGAACTCAGCTTGCCCCCACCAGATAGTGTGTCTGTAACAAACGCTCTGATTGGCCCGAGCCAGTCGGCGTCCTGGCCGGCCACGTGGTCCCGCTCTCTCAGGCTCAGGGTCGCCATCACCTGGCATAGCAAGACGTTCAGAGCAAGTGGCTCCACGTTTCCTACGCCGTTTATTCCTCCCATCACCTGCTGCCGGTTCCTGAAACTGAATATTTAACTTTTAAAGACTGGATTTTTAAAAATTGAGAGACAAAAGTCCATCAATCCAAATATCAACTGCATGTAAACAAACATTACAGGAGCAATTAAGATTCAGGGCTTTGCTCAAGCGACCACATTGTTAACTTCAGTGGAAACATGTTTCGGAACGGACCAAGTTCACTAATAAACATTTCTCAGGTGAATCTAGGGTCTAAACCAGGGTCGCGGGGGGTTCCAGGTTTCCAGTGCTTAGCATATACACCCAGCACAGGGCGCCAATCTATCGCTGGGCACACACTCTATATGGGGCAATTTTTGAAGAATTCAATTGACCTTGATCCATTTTTTTTTAACTGTGGGAAGAAATCGGAGAACTCAGAGGAAACCCACGTGGACACGGGGAGAACATGGAAACTCCACCCAGATTGGGATTCGAACCAGGAATTCCTAGCGCTGAGAGGAGAACATGTTGAACTCTAAGCCACCATGTCTAATGGATGGTATTCATTCATTCAATATCTTCCATTAGGGTTGGGGGGGGGGGGGTTCCCCATGCCCATCCAGGGGAGAACGTTTCGGGCGCTGGGCAGATACACCAAGGACAGGGCGCCAATCTATCGCTGGGCACACACTCACTCACACAGACACACTCTATATGGGGCAATTTGGAGAGCTCACTTGACTTGACCCATGTTTTTGGACTGTGGGAGGAAACCGGAGAACCCGGAGGAAACCCACGTGGACACGGGGAGAACATGCAAACTCCACCCAGATGGAGATTCGAACTGGGAATCCCTAGTGATGAGAGCCAAAGTTTAAGTTCAAGTTATTTATTTATGTCGCGCCTTTTACAACAGTACATTGTCACAAAGCAGCTTTACAGAATGAAAAGCCTTTAAACCCCCAAAGAGCAAGCCGAAGCGACAGTGGCAAGAAAAAACTCCCTGTTATGTTGTTATATAAGGAAGAAACCTTGGGAGGACCAAGACTCAGTGGGGGACTCATCCTCCTTGAGCGGCCAGGCAGCAACAACAATGTAGGACAGCCATGTCCAGATATTAAACAAATGGAAAACTATATGTGAGTCCATTAGGGGGCGTCCTGCAGGACCGCCATGTCAGGTTCCATCCAGTATTCATCATTTATATATATATATATATATATAAAAGAATGATTAGCTATTAAACAGATGGCTTGCTGTATAAATTTCTAAATACTGTGCATTTGTGTGTGTGTGTGTGTGTGTGTGTGTGTGTGTGTGTGTGTGTGTGCATACCAGCAAATCCTGCTGAGTTCCCTTCGGTGCAAGCCGCCTCAGCAGCTGTAATATCGTGAGGATTTGGAACTTCAGTGCCATGGCTTCCTCTGAGAGCAGGTGCCCGCTGTCGGTGTGAGTTCTGCCTCCACCCATAGCCTCCACCCACACCTCCAGAAGTAGAGGCACCAACGTGCCGGCGAATCCCTGAACCGTCTCTGCTGAACACAGGTCTTCCCTCGCCCCAGTTCCTGCCTCCAAATCAGGCCTGCACACAAAGTACACATCAAAGTGAAGCTCGAATCACTGATCCTTCTGTATGAAGAAAAAAAACACTTTAAATAATATCATACAATGTTTAACTGAACAGAAATCAGACCATAAAAAAAACCTAAAAACTAAATTATGTGACCTGCCAAGAACGTTAAACGAGAGTCATCAGTGGATAAAGAATAGGAACTGAAAGCAGGGTACAAGGACAGACTCGTAACCTCACCGTAACCGATAGGTGGAGTGTGAGGTGGGTTTGGCACCCGAATTCTCAAACAACTGGATGTGCTCTTTACTAAACATCTGTTCCTCCCAGCTGATTTCTACAGGTGTCACCATTCCTTTCTTCTCACTCCACATCCCAAAGCCACCTCCACACACCTCTCCATCTTCTGTGGGTCTCTCCTCAACCACAGCCTGCAGAAAGTGTGCCAACCTGAACACAGTCACAAGAACAAACATAAACTCTACATGTAATGCAGTCGTATTCAAAAAATTGGGGTGGACTTGTGGACAAGTTCCCTGGTTCCATTCGCGGTCCCACAAAGTACTCTGGCTGAAGAGTGCTTGGGCAAGGCACCCAATCCCAATTGCTCCCCGGGTGCCATGTACAGGGCTGCCCACCGCTCCGGGCACATGCGCTCACTTCACTCAGTAAATGGATGGTGCCTCAATGTGTAACACTAACTGTAAAACATGGTGGAGGATGTGTGCCCTGTCCTGGGTGTATCTGCCCAGCGCCAGAGACGTTCTCCCCTGGATGGGCATTGGGAACCCCACCACGACCCTAATATAGGATAAAGCAGAATCCCCATCTGGGTGGAGTTTCCATGTTCTCCCCGTGTCTGCTTGGGTTTCCTACGGGTTCTCCGGTTTTCTCCCACAGTCCAAAAACATGGATCAAATCAATTGAATTCTCCAAATTGCCCCATATAGAGTGTGTGTGTGAGTGAGTGTGTGCCCAGCGATGAATTGGCGTCCTGTCCTGGGTGTATCTGCCCAGCGCCCTAAACGTTCTCCCATAGGTGGGCATGGGGAACCCCCCCGCGACCCTAATATAGGATAAAGCGGAAGATAATGGATGGATGGATGGATGGATGGAGGACGCGTGATGGTCATTGATGCAGTGAGGGGGGTTTCGGTGCATCGGTGCTGCTGTAGTTTCATTTAAACACCTCATTGACACTGCTGGGATAGGAATAATACACCAAACAAATAATACCCGCTCTGTGGTGCTACTATTTGGGTCCTGACCATTAGAACAGAGTATGTACTGTAAAACACTAACAGATGGACTACAGTCTGGAATCGAGAACTACAAAAATCTGCTTTACAGAAAGTGGAACTGAGAACATGGACAGTAAGTGAAGCAATCCCCAAACTTTTGACTGCATTTTTCCTCACAGAACCTTTTTAGAACATTTTTAAAATAAGTATCTGAGCGGCGGCACGGTGGCTTAGTGGTTAGCACGTTCTCCTCTCAGCACTAGGGACTCCTGGTTCGAATCCCCATCTGGGTGGAGTTTCCATGTTCTCCCCGTGTCTGCGTGGGTTTTTCCCGGGTTCTCCAGTTTCCTCCCACAGTCCAAAAACATGGATCAAGTCAAATGAGTTCTCCAAATTGCCCCATATAGAATGTGTCTGTATGAGTGAGTGTGTGCCCAGCGATGGATTGGCGCCCTGTCCTGGGTGTATCTGCCCAGCGCCCGAAATGTTCTCCCTGGATGGGCATGGGGAACCCCCCCACGACCCTAATAGAGGATAAAGCGGAAGATAATGAATGAATGAATTTATAACATTAATATATAACAGAGCGATTAAACAAACTGTTAATTGTTTTGAAATGGCTTCATTTCATTTCATTTCAAATGAGTTCTCCAAATTGCCCCATATGTGTCTGTGTAAGTTAGTGTGTGCCCAGCGATGGATTGGCGCCCTGTCCTGGGTGTATCTGCCCAGCGCCTGAAACATTCTCCCCTGGATGGGCATGGGGAACCCCCCCGCGACCCTAATAGAGGATAAAGCGGAAGATAATGGATGAATGAATGAAGTACCTGAGCAGAACAGTGAGCCTCCACTGCTGTGCGGTCACAGAGTGGCCGGTCGTAATGGAAAGGGCGTAGCTCGCCTTCCCTGTCCGTTCTGCACCTGCACCGCCGCTCAAGCGCCTTTGTGAAATGAGCTCGAGGAAATTGCTGAGCAGAACGGTGTGGCTCTGTGCCAGCAGAGCGGGATAGTGCTCCAGCAGAACATCCAGCACCTTCAGCGCATCCTCCTGAATTCCTGTGGACACGTGGGTCATGGCGCAGGAGAGGTGGGCGCCCAGCAGCGGGAAGAAGGGGGCCACCCGCTCCGTCGGCATGCACTGAGCCACCAGGCGCAGGAGGCGAGTGCCGGCTGCCCGCACACCGCCGTCTTTGTCGGTGAAGAGCGCGGCGACTTCAGAGAGCACGACAGACGCGTGCTGCTCCAGCAGGGACGGGTGAGCGGACAGGAGCTCGCGTAGACCCACCAGAGCTTCCTGTTTAACACTGCAGTTGTAGTGGTGCAGCTGAGAGAGGAGATCCTAATGTAACACACACACACACACCAACCGGGTACACACCCACATGTGCACAATCATGGACAGACACCCATGCACACAACGACAGACACACGACCACAGGGGGGGAAAAAAAAAAGAATTTTATATATATATATATATTAGGGGTGTCTTCAACTAAGGATTTTCATAGTCGAATCTGATTCGTCAGATTTTCCCTATAGTCGACTGATAGTCGAATCAATTAAAATTTCACCACAAGATGGCGCTATAAGCATGGTTTTTAAAAAATATATATTTTTTATATTTTACTTGTTTTTTCTAACAAAAGAAAACCTTTTTTTTTTCTTTTTTTTTTCTAGAAATTAGGATGATTTTATTTGACAAAAGGCTATATATATAACGAAAACAAAGACATTTCATGTAAAAACTAATGCTTAGCAGCAGCCATGGGCACCCCCATGTGGTCAAAATGGTACATTCGACTATGAGGTTCATAGTCGACTACGGTTCTCCGAATCGAATCGTCGAATCAGCGAATATTGCAGCTCACCCCTAATATATATATAAATATATATATATAAATATTTCAGGGGTGGCACGGTGGCTTAGTTGTTAGCATGTTCTCCTCTCAGCTCTAGGGATTCCCGGTTTAAATCCCCATCTGGGCGGAGTTTCCATGTTCTCCCCGTGTCCGCGTGGGTGTCCTCCGGGTTCTCCGGTTTCCTCCCACAGACCAAAAACATGGATCAAGTCAATAGAGTTCTCCAAATTGCCCCATATAGAGTGTGTCTGTGTGAGTGAGTGTGTGCCCAGCGATAGACTGGCGCCCTGTCCTGGGTGTATTTACCCAGCGCCCGAAACGTTCTCCCCTGGATGGGCATGGGGAACCCCACCGCGACCCTAATAGAGGATAAAGCGGAAGATAATGAATGAATATTTCAGACTTTTGATGCCAATTTTTTAAAATGAGTTTTATTTTATATTACTTTTAGGATGGGCGGCACGGTGGCTTAGTGGTTAGCACGTTCGCCTCTCAGCGCTAGGGATTCCCGGTTCGAATCCCCATCTGGGTGGAGTTTCCATGTTCTCCCCGTGTCCGCGTGGGTGTCCTCCGGGTTCTCCGGTTTCCTCCCACAGTTCAAAAACATGGATCAAGTCAATTGAATTCTCAAAATTGCCCCATATAGAGTGTGTCTGTGTGAGTGAGTGTGTGCCTAGTGATGGATTGGCGCCCTGTCCTGGGTGTATCTGCCCAGCGCCCGAAACGTTCTCCCCTGGATGGGCATGGGGAACCCCCCCGCGACCCTAATAGAGGATAAAGCGGAAGATAATGGATGGATGGATGGATTTTAATCCATTGTCTTACTATATTGTTCTACTCTCTTTTTCACGTGCATCATTAACACTACTGCTGTTTATTTGCAGTTTTTATATTATTATATATTTTATATTACCGACAGCTTATTTAATTCTGTATTATTTTTTTCTAAACAGCTGCGATGCCCCGAAAAACCAGGAATGCTGAAGGTTTACCTTAATGCTCAGCTGCCGGTTCGTAGTTGGCCCTCCATCTTTGCCCCTCAGCTGATCAGGTAAGTGAATGCTTCTGGATTTGAAGTTAACGTCTGTAGTATTTTCAGCTTTGGGCTTCTTCTTACCAACTTTAAGTTTGACTTTTTGAAAATCATCTTGTCTTTTCCTCTTCTTTGACATCGTAATGATCTCTACAGCAGAAGGATTATACAAGAATGATTATAATTTACTAAGAATCCTTTACACGGCACGGTGGCTTAGTGGTTAGCATGTTCTCCTCTCAGCACTAGGAATTCCCGGTTCGAACCCCCATCTGGGTGGAGTTTCCATGTTCTCCCCATGTCCGTGTGGGTTTCCTCCGGGTTCTCCGGTTTCCTCCCACAGTCCAAAAACATGGATCAAGTCAATTGAGTTCTACAAATTGCCCCATCTAGAGTGTGTGTGTGTGAGTGAGTGTGTGCCCAGCGACAGATCGGCGCCCTGTCCTGGGTCTATCTGCCCAGCGCCCGAGACGTTCTCCCCTGGATGGGCATGGGGAACCCCACCACGACCCTTTCATTCATTCATTATCTTCCGCTTTATCCTCTATTAGGGTCGCATTGGGGTTCCCCATGCCCATCCAGGGGAGAATGTTTCAGGCGCTGGGCAGATAGACCCAGGACAGGGCACCAATCCATCGCTGGGCACACACTCACACACACAGACACACTCTATATGGGGCAATTTTGAGAATTCAATCGACTTGATCCATGTTTTTGGACTGTGGGAGGAAACCGGAGAACCCGGAGGAAACCCACACGGACATGGGGAGAACATGGAAACTCCACCCAGATGGGGGTTCGAACCGGGAATTCCTAGTGCTGAGAGGAGAACATGCTAACCACTAAGCCACCGTGCCGTGTAAAGGATTCTTAGTAAATTATAATCATTCTTGTATAATCCTTCTGCTGTAGAGATCATTACGATGTCAAAGAAGAGGAAAAGACAAGATGATTTTCAAAAAGTCAAACTTAAAGTTGGTAAGAAGAAGCCCAAAGCTGAAAATACTACAGACGTTAACTTCAAATCCAGAAGCATTCACTTACCTGATCAGCTGAGGGGCAAAGATGGAGGGCCAACTACGAACCGGCAGCTGAGCATTAAGGTAAACCTTCAGCATTCCTGGTTTTTCGGGGCATCGCAGCTGTTTAGAAAAAAATAATACAGAATTAAATAAGCTGTCGGTAATATAAAATATATAATAATATAAAAACTGCAAATAAACAGCAGTAGTGTTAATGATGCACGTGAAAAAGAGAGTAGAACAATATAGTAAGACAATGGATTAAAATCCATCAATTATCTTCCGCTTTATCCTCTATTAGGGTCGCGGGGGGGTTCCCCATGCCCATCTAGGGGAGAACGTCTCGGGCGCTGGGCAGATACACCCAGGACAGGACACCAGTCCATCGCTGGGCACACACTCACTCACACAGACACACTCTATATGGGGCAATTTTGATAATTCAATTGATTTGATCCATGTTTTTGCCCGGCGGCACAGTGGCTTAGTGGTTAGCATGTTCTCCTCTCAGCGCTAGGGATTCCCGGTTCAAATCCCCATCTGGGTGGAGTTTCCATGTTCTCCCCGCATCCGCGTGGGTTTCCTCCGGGTTCTCCGGTTTCCTCCCACATGGATCAAGTCAATTGGATTCTCAAAAATTGCCCCATATAGAGTGTGTCTGTGTGAGTGTGTGCCCAGCGATGGATTGGCGCACCGCGACCCTAATAGAGGATAAAGCGGGAGATAATGAATGAATGAATGTTTTTGCCCACGCAGACACGGGGAGAACATGGAAACTCCACCCAGATGGGGATTCGAACTGGGAATCACTAATGCTGAGAGGAGAACGTGCTAAACACTAAGACACCGTGCCGCCAATAACAAAACATTGACAGTAAATATTGAGTTATAAGATTTGATTGAAACGCATTATGAAGAGTTTAAAACTCGATGCAATACTAAATATTAATACACAGAGGGAATCAATATGTAGAAAGACTTCACACTGGTGTATATTGTGAACACAAAACTAAATGGACCGTACAAAACAGATGACGATTCAATAAAAAAAATATTAAATTAAATTTGTTATTAAAGTGGGTTAAATATATATTTTTTAAATGTATAATAAAAATACACAGCAGCATTTACTGTCAGTATTAAGAGTACAATAAGAATTGATTTCTGTTTTTATTTCTATTATGAGTTTAATTTACACTTAATAACAAGGTTAATGGGGTGGCACGCTGGCTTAGTGGTTTAGCATGTTCTCCTCGGTTCGAATCCCCATCTGGGTGGAGTTTCCATGTTCTCCCTGTGTCCGCGTGGGTTTCCTCCGGGTTCTCCGGTTTCCTCCCACAGTCCAAAAACATGGATCAAGTTAATTGAATTCTCCAAATTGCCCCATATAGAGTGTGTCTGTCTGTGTGAGTGAGTGTGTGCCCAGTGATGGATTGGCGCCCTGTCCTGGGTCTATCTGCCCAGCGCCCGAAACGTTCTCCCCTGGATGGGCATGGGGAACCCCCCCGAGAACCTAATAGAGAATAAAGCTGGAGATAATGAATGAATGAATGAATGAACAAGGTTAATGAATAGTTTCGTTTGTTTGTTGTCTTTAATTCTTCTCGGTTCAATTTAATAGATTAAAAGTCTTTCAGGCAGATTTGTAAGAAATTGCGTCATTAGACTTTTATTTTGAAGAGCGGCAGTGGACGCCATTGTTAGGCTCAGCGTTAGCAGAGCGGAGCGTCGTGTTGTTTTATAAAGAAGCTGTTTTTTCTGCTGAACGTTAATAAAGTGAGTTCTTTCTTTTCTTTTCATTTGTTTTCTTTTGTTTTAATTAAAATAAACAGATGATTACGGTATAAACTGCGCCAGCTCTGCAGTATTCTGATAACACCGTACTGTAATGTTTATATTGAAACAGAATATTTAAAGTGTAAAGCGGCTGTGTTTTCTACAGATTTACATTTAAACACGACGTTGATTATTATATAACATTTATAACATTAGCGGCACGGTGGCTTAATGATTAGCATGTTCTCCTCTCAGCACTAGGGATTCCGGTTCGAATTCCCAATCTGGGTGGAGTTTCCATGTCCTCCCCGTGTCCGCGTGGGTTTCCTCCGGGTTCTCCGGTTTCCTCCCACAGTCCAAAAACATGGATATCAAGGTCAATTGAGTTCTCCAAATTGCCCCATATAGAGTGTGTGAGTGAATGTGTGTCCAGCGATAGATTGGCACCCTGTCCTGGGTGTATCTGCCCAGCGCCCGAAACGTTCTCATCTGGATGGGCATGGGGAACCCCCCCCCTCCCCCCCGTGACCCTAATAGAGGATAAAGCGGGAGATAATGAATTAATTAATTAATTAATTTATAACATTAATATATAACATTAATACATAACAGAGCGATTAAAGTTCAAACTGTTGATTGTTTTGAAACGGCTTCGTTTCTTTTTGATCTGAACTGAAGTTTGAAGTTTGGTGCTTTTTTTACAGAATGGAAGCGAAAGGACAAACACATCAATTTAAAAGGAACGCAAAGGTAAGTTAAAGACTGCGTCCTGATCTGTCTTCAACACCAGCTGACATCACTGGAAAGGTGTATGGGATTGTCTGTCTCCCTCCCTCAATCCCTCAATCCCTCCCTCAATCCCTCAATCTCTCAATCCCTCAATCCCTCCCTCAATCCCTCAATCTCTCCCTCCCTCAATCCCTCCCTCAATCCCTCAATCTCTCCCTCCCTCAATCCCTCCCTCAATCCCTCCCTCCCTCAATCCCTCCCTCAATCCGTCCCTCAATCCCTCCCTCAATCCGTCCCTCAATCCCTCAATCCCTCCCTCAATCCATCCCTCAATCCCTCCCTCAATCCGTCCCTCAATCCCTCAATCCCTCCCTCAATCCATCCCTCAATCCCTCCCTCAATCCCTCCCTCAATCCCTCAATCCCTCCCTCAATCCCTTCCTTAATCCCTCTCTCCCTCCCTCAATCCCTCCCTCCCTCCCTCCCTTAATTCCTCCCTCAATCCCTCCCTCCCTCCCTTAATTCCTCCCTCCCTCCCTCAATCCCTCCCTTAATCCCTCCCTCCCTCAATCCCTCCCTTCCTCCCTTAATCCCTCCCTCAATCCCTCCCTCCCTCCCTTAATCCCTCCCTCCCTCCCTCAATCCCTCCCTCAATCCCTCTCTCCCTCCCTCAATCCCCCTCTCCCTCCCTCAATCCCTCCCTTAATCCCTCCCTCCCTCAATCCCTCCCTTAATCCCTCCCTCAATCCCTCCCTCCCTCCCTTAATCCCTCCCTCCCTCCCTCAATCCCTCCCTCCCTCAATCCCTCCCTCCCTCAATTCCTCCCTCAATCCCCCTCAATCCTCCCTCCCTCAAATCCTCCCTCCCTCAATCCTTCCCTCCCTCAATCCCTCTCTCTCTCCCTCAATCCCTCTCTCTCTCCCTCAATCCCTCTCTCTCTCCCTCAATCCCTCCCTCCCTCCCTCCTTCCCTCCCTCCCTCAATCCCTCCCTCACTCACTCCCTCCCTCACTCCCTCACTGACTCACAGCATCTTGATTCAAACATTACAATAAGAATGTCTTTGAGGACATAGAGTACCAATCAAAAGTTTGGACACACACCCCCTCTTGCTCCATTGTCTATTTCCTCCACTTATCATAGATGGACTTTGTAGTTTTATAATTACAGACTGTAGTCCATCTGTGTTTTTGTTGTTGTTAGTCCCCTGTTGGTTCTCTGGTCTCTGTTGGTCAGGAGCATCACAGAACAGGTATCATTTGGGTGGTGGATTGTTTGTCAGTTCTGCAGTTGATACTGATGCGGTGTGGGGGTTTTAGTGCAGCAGTGCTGCTGTACTTTAATTTAAACACCTCGGTAATGCTGCTGGGATAGGAATAATGCACCAGCCAAATAATACCTGTAATAATTACACTATTTGCATAACAGTAAACCCGGAATCTTTTTTTTTTTCTCCCTGAATCCATTGCTCCAGTCTGGAAAAGAGCCTTTTTGTTTTTCCGAGTGAGGGCCATAACAACATCGCTTGACGAGTTGAACACGGAGGAATCTGTGTGGTCTTCTTAATCCTTACCTCATTCCTACTGAACAACTTTTAAGATGCTTCAGAATGGAATACTTCACCTTCAACCTCTGCCTGGCCTCACAAAAAGTGTTCTGTGATTGAGTGGACACACTTCTGAGAGGCGCACGTAAATCCTGTGGAAAAGCCTCCACAGCAGGCTGGAGGTTGATTTCGCTGGGGGCAGGGTGCACTTTATATTTTGAACTTTAATGGTCAGAGATCTAACAATGTTTGGCCACATATTGTAGAATAATGGCACCCTCCCAATATACACTGCCTGACTAAGAGAAGTTGCTTTCAGGACATTTAAGCTTTAAGGTTAGGGTCACCTCAGCTGGTCAGGTTGATCCTCCACAGCATCGTGTGGTGGTGAAGTAACCTCGGCTGGGTCCACTTTGACACCCATGCTGTTTAAAAGTCCTCTATGTTTTTGAGCAGCTTGCTGCCGGTTTTAATGAACTATCTGTGGACACATTTTCTCATGTCTACTACACTCAACCCTACGTTGTTCCCAAAAGGAAGAGTCAGGTTCCTGTTCTTTTAGTGCAGGTCTTTGACTAGGTGGGAATGTTGCATCGATTTTACGAGCCTTTAGACTGGCTCGAGCCTTTACATTCCTACTCAATGTCTGTCTCTTCCCAAAACTATAGAGAGGATTGAAGAGGAGGATGAAGAACAGGAGTGCTGGGGTATTATCCCCCACCTCAAATGTTAATTTGCTTTTCTAACTCCTCTTTATCTCTCTCTTTCTAATGGATTTACTTGTCATCTATGACAGAAAAAGCAGCAGATGGCCGGTGTGGACATAGGTAAGTTCTGCCCAGAACCCATTACTGTTCTGTAGACCTTCAGCACTCTCTGGCCATGGTAATGTGTTTGCCACTGTGCCAAGTCTGAGGTCTTCAGAGCTTTAGCTTTATTACACATACACATTTATATTGTATCACTGGAATCTGGCGTGAACAACATTGAAACCTTAATATGTTGTCCTGTAGGACTGACTTCAGGGCTGCATGATGTTATTTTCAGCTGCTTGATTAATTAATGCAGCAGGTTAATTTATTGAGGGGTATCTGATTTTGGTCTCCCTTTAAGCCCTATACAGCCTTTCCTGGTGGCTATTTTTAGGTAAACTGTGGACCCTTGTATCCCAGCTGATTTTACAGACCCATTTCAAAAAGAAAAACAAATGCACTGTTTTTAGTGGCAAACCCATTTGTTTAATAGAAACAAGTAGAAGCTGATGCTTTAAGCACAATCAGAAAACAATCTGGGACAGAGGCATTACCTTCTGTTCATATTTATTAATTCTTAAGATGTTAAAGATTAAATATGCTAATAATTGCTGTTTTGCAATTGAAAGTTTGCCTCATAGGTTCTGTGTTAAATAATAGTACAGGTTGCAACCTCTTAGGGGTTTTATATTAGGCCGTTTTGGCCATGTTTTTCTATAAATGTTCCGCTACCTTCAGGCCTATGGGTGTCTTTTATTTCTCAAGAGGCTTGATGGAAATCAGAACCCCTTAAATGCACAATGACCGTCTCCAGACTCCTGCTTCATGCACTTTGTGAGTCTCTCAGCCTGTAGCGTTAGAAGCGTGCTGCACAGTCAAGAAGCTCGACCTTAAGTCCATACTGCTATGGACACTTCACTGTTTGGAGAAGCACAAAGCATGATTTAGAAGTGCTGTGTTTCTCCTCATAGAATTTAGCAAGATTAAGTTTTTACATGTTGTTCAGCACTCCAGTGCAGGCTTTGCACCTTTTGGTCAGAGGTTTTCCCTTTATGGTTTTGCCATTTTTGGATTCACTGCACTTCTGTGCACTGCTAGGATGATTGGGATCATTTGTTCCAATACGTCATTTATTTCTCGGTCTTATGGCTGTGGTCTTCAATCACCTTCTCCAAATCATGACACTTGGAGGACCCAATCTACATTTTTCAACTGTAAGATTTGTTGATTGAATCCACGGCTAAACTGCCTCCCTGGATCGAGAACGTTATCTCGGATGGATTAAGTGGAGAACCATTGCATTGAAGAAAGGTTGGGAAGATTCAGTGGAAAGTGGCCTCTTTGTAATTTGTGCTGTTCCCATTAGTGTACGTCAAGAATGGAGCTCTTCAAACCATGCCCTCCTTGACCAAGCGGCTGAAACCTCTGACTGATCCAGTCATTGGTAAGTTGAATTCATCTAACAACGTAAATGTAATGTAGGTAAAGTAGGTACGTACTAATATAACAATTACCTCGCTAGTATCAAACAAAAAAAACAAACATTTGGCTCAAAACCGTGTTTTTATTTAGTTGTCCATTAATTAAAAATGAACCTTTTACACCATTGGGTGAAGTTCTCATTTTCATTATCTTTCACATCATCTTTCAATCCTATATTAGGGACTAGGGCCGTGGGGGTTACTGATGTACATCCAGTGGAGAATGTTTTGATGCCCAATCCATCGCTGGCTACACACACACACACACACACACACACACACACACAAACACAATTCATACATAGGACAAATTATAGCAGCCAATTCATGTTATTGGTGGCTTAGTGGTTAGCACGTTCGCCTCTCAGCGCTAGGGATTCCCAGTTCGAATCCCCATCTGGGTGGAGTTTCCATGTTCTCCCAGTGTCCGCGTGGGTTTCCTCCGGGTTCTCCAGTTTGGATCAAGTCAATGGATCAAATCAATTGAATTCTCCAAATTGCCCCATATAGAGTGTGTCTGTGAGTGAGTGAGTGTGTGCCCAGCGATGGATTGGCACCCTGTCCTGGGTCTATCTGCCCAGCGCCTGAAACGTTCTCCCCTGGATGGGCATGGGGAACCCCACCGCGACCCTACTAGAGGATAAAACGGGAGATAATGAATGAATGAATGAACAGAGATTAATTAAGGAGTTGTAGTAGAAAATGTGATGTAATTTACAAGTGTTAAGGTTCATAGTGTTTTTACATGTGTTTGTAGGTCTTCAGTTTGTGTGGGAGTATCGCAGCCCCTCTAAGTCTGTGCAGCCTCACTATCAGTGTAAACTGTGCAAAGTCCAGAGACTGCAAAATGACATGGCTGCTCACATTACTGGATGGAAGCATTGTTTCAGATACCTGGTGGGTCCTGCACTGGTTTAGTTCTGTTTATTGTGTGTGTATTGTGGGTCTCTCATAACCTTACAGATGTTTATACAAGGTACATACAGTATGTATTGTTCATTTCACATGCTTTTGAATGTAGAAACCCAATCCTTTAATAATGTTTATTAATATTTTTTTTTGAAAATGCAGATATAAATGGATAAATAGGTAGATTATGATTATTATTATTGTCATTAAGAGATGTAGATCGTCTTTTTTTTTTTCAGAACTTCTGTTGTGTTTGGGTTTAAAGGCATCTTCGAGGCTTAAAACTTAAGACTGAACTTAAATCATTAAACTTCTGGTTCTATAGCTGACATTTTCTTCTTAAACTGATTAACAGAAGCGTGTTGTCCCGGATAAAGTGCCCTATGAGGAACACGAAATGGCAAAAGACCAATCGGTCAAAAGGGCAATCCGGATCACTGCTGCTGAGTTGGAGCAAAGTGAGGGCAGAGGCCAACTCAAGGTGAGGAACACAACTAAACTGTTAAATGCACACATGGTGTGCGGTATGTAACCCGTGTTTTGTCTTCCTATTTAGAATTGATTGCTTTATTTAAAAATAAACTTTTATAGTGTCTGGCCAACTCAACCACAGCCATCAATCATAAAATTACTGTATGATGTATCATTAGGAGGGCGGCACGGTGGCTTAGTGGTTAGCACGTTCTCCGCTCAGCGCTAGGGATTCCTGGTTCAAATCCCCATCTGGGTGGAGTTTCCATGTTCTCCCCGTGTCCACGTGGGTTTCCTCCCACAGTCCAAAAACATGGATCAAGTCAATTGAGTTCTCCAAATTGCCCCATGTTGTAGAGTGTGTTTATGTGCGTGAGTGTGTACCCAGTGATAGATTGGCGTCCTGTCCTGGGTGTGTCTGCCCTACGCCCGAAACGTTCTCCCCTGGATGGGCATTGGGAACCCCCCCGCGACCCTAATATAGGATAAAGTGGAAGATAATGGATGGATGGATGTATCATTAGGACAAAACGAGACCCCTCGTTGATTTGTTCGTTTGTTGCTTGGTTCATTCATTGTTGTGTGTACTGATCTTGGCTTTTCTCTGTGTTGCGTTTGCTTATTTTCTTCAGGTTGTCTTTAAAGAACCTGCTGATGTCCCAGTTTTTCAGGAAATGCGTAAGTCCTGCCATAAAATCTTATATTTTTAAACTGAACTGCTCTACAACGGTGTCTTGTACTGAGATTACAGTAAATTTAAATGTCTCTTTCAATGTTTGTATCCATGTTGTGTATTTTTAAAGCATTAATTTACTTTCCTTTTTGTGTTTTGATGTGTGAACACATGAATCCGAACACAGTAAAACACTTAGTGCTCTGTACATAGTAAATCTGTTTCCACTTGAATCTTTTGCTTCATACCGAGTCATTTGGACAGTTTGTTATGAATCTCCTAGTTCTTGCCTTTTATGAGATGCCAGTCTAATGCCTGTTTTTGTTTACAACATTTTAACTGACATATTGTTCTGTGTAGTAACAGACTAAATGGAATGACTTTTTTTTTTACTTATTGATATTTAGAGTGATAATGTTCGTCTCTTATATTCTTTGTGTTGCAGAGACTGCTCATCCCAATGTCGGTCCTTCCGTGGGTCCAATGTCAAGAGGTCATTTGCTGAATTAGTTTTAACAAGCTTTGCGAAGTTGAATATGACAATCTGAAAATATTTAATAACAAATGTTCTTATTTTTTCTCAGGAGGAGCTTTTGGTTCTGGTTTTCCCGAACCCCTGTTTTCAGGAGACTTTATTCCCAGAAGTGGCCTAATGGCTGATTTTCCAGAAATGCGTAGCGGGATGCAGAACGACTTTGGGAACTTTGGTAATTATTTTGTTTATTAGTTATTTACTAGGGCGGCACGGTAGCTTAGTGGTTAGCACGTTCGCCTCTCAGCACTAGAGATTCCCGGTTCGAAACCCAATCTGGGTGGAGTTTCCATGTTCTCCCCGTGTCCGCGTGGGTTTCCTCCGGGTTCTCCGGTTTCCTCCCACAGTCCAAAAACATGGATCAAGTCAATTGAGTTCTCCAAATTGCCCCATGTAGAGTGTTTGTGTGCGTGTCTGTGTGTGTGAGTGTATGCCCAGCGATAGATTGGCGCCCTGTCCTGGGTGTATCTGCCCAGCGCCCGAAACGTTCTCCCCTTGATGGGCATGGGGAACCCCCCCGCGACCCTAATATAGGATAAAGCGGAAGATAATGAATGAATGAGTTATTTAATATAATTTGAAGTCTCAAATTGTCCACCGGTACCAAAGTGAGTGTTCACCCTACATTACATAAAGGACCTGAAGCAGCTTCGTAATCTTCTTATTAATGTCTCTTTGATGACAGGTCCAGACAGTATGCAGCGACTTCCCAACAGCAGATCCATGCGCTTGGATTCGGATAGATTCAGAATGGATTCACTGAATGAGGATGTGGGAGGAGCCTATTCTAATGATCCTCCAATGAACAAAAGCAGAGATTACATGATGGGACAGAGGGAGTCGGAGAGCGGGGGCACGCTTACAACACTTCTCAGTTGCCTGGTTCGTGTCCCTTTTGTTAGGCTGCTTTTATAAACCAATTCATATTAAGTTTAAACTGGTGAATGGCTTACTGCCTCGGGTTTTGTTTGCACTTTATTTCGCTGGTTCACTGGATTTTTTTCTGCATTCTATTTTATCATCGTGAAATGGTCTGATTGAATGACACCGGGAAACGGGCAGGCTTTTATTGGCCACAATAAGCTCATACTGAACAGTTTAGTGTTTTACTCTGTAAATACATATTTAAATAATATAGTCATCATCAGATGAAGCCACATCAGATTACTTTTGATTAAAGTCCATCGCCAATGGCTCTGCTGGTCTACTGTCACACAGAGGTTTTCAGTTGCAATTTTGCTCAAATGATTGGGATCATTTGTTCCAATACGTCATTTATTTCTCGGTCTTATGGCCGAGAAATAAATGACTGAGGCTGGGGTCTTCAATGACACTTGGAGACCCAATCTATATTTTTTAACTGTAAGGTTTGTTGATTGAATCCACTGCTAAACTGCCTCCCTGGATCGAGAACATTATCTCGGATGGATTGAGTGGAGAACCATTGCATTGAAGAAAGGTTGGGAAGATTCAGTGGAAAGTGGCCTCACTACTGAACAGTTTAGTGTTTTACTCTGTAAATACATATTTAAATAATATAGTCATCATCAGATGGAGCCACATCAGATTACTTTTGATTAAAGTCCATCGCCAATGGCTCTGCTGGTCTACTGTCACACAAAGGATTTCAGTTCCAATTTTGCTTAAATCTTTCTTTGTTGTGGTTCTGAAGACGTTAAGAAAACCAGAATGCAAGTAAAATGTTTTGATAACCAATCAATATGCCAATTATTTATTCAATTAAATAAGAAGGGAGGCGGCACGGTGGCTTAGTGGTTAGCACGTTCGCCTCTCAGCGCTAGGGATTCCTGGTTGGAATCCCCATCTGGGTGGAGTTTCCATGTTCTCCCCGTGTCCATGTGGGTTTCCTCCGGGTTCTCCGGTTTCCTCCCACAGTCCAAAAACATGGATCATGTCAATTGAGTTCTCCAAATTGCCCCATATAGAGTGTGTCTGTGTGAGTGTGTGTTCAGTGATAGATTGGCGCCCTGTCCTGGGTGTATCTGCCCAGCGCCCGAAATGTTCTCCCCTGGATGGGCATGGAGAACCCCACCACGACCCTAATATAGGATAAAGTGGAGGATAATGAATGAATGAATAAATAAAAGGATAAAATGCTAATTACATTTTCATTTAAACCGCACTCTATATGCTCTATAACACAAAACAAACTTCCAGCCAAAGTTCTGTATAGTAAGCACCCTGATGCAATTTGACCTCATCAGGTTTGGTATGTCCGCAGGACAAGTTCCGCATCGAGTGTGAAGACGACGCTCAGGTCGTGCTGAAGATCACGCAGAAGCTGACCGACGTACTGATGGAATATCGTCTCAGGAGCATTTCCTCGGTAACAAACTGCATGCATTTTATTTAGCTTTAGTTTCACTCGCCTGCATAACGTTTCAATCAGAAGCGTGAAGGCTCTCCGGTCATTTCTAACAAACATTAGACAAAATATATATTTTAGGGCAGCACGGTGGCTTAGTGGTTAGCACATTTGCCTCTCCACGCTAGGGATTCCCAGTTTGAATCCCAGTCTGGGTGGAGTTTCCATGTTCTCCCCATGTCGGCGTGAGCTTCCTCCGGGTTCTCCGGTTTCCTCCCACAGTCCAAAAACATGGATCAAGTCAGTTGAATTCTCAAAGTTGCCCCATATAGTGTGTTTGTGTGAAGAAGTATGTGCCAGGTGATAGATTGGCGCCCTGTCCTGGGTTTATCTGCCCAGCACCCGAATCCGTTCTCCCCTGGATGGGCATGGGGAAACCCCCCGCCACCCTAATAGAGGATAAAGTGGAAGATAATGGATGGATATATATATATTTATTAGGGGTGTATTGAACTAAGGATTTTCATAGTCGAATCCGTTTCGTCAGATTTTCCCTATAGTCGACTGATAGTCGAATCAGTTATAATTTCACCACAAGATGGCGCTATAAGCGTGGTTTTTAAAAAAGATTTTTTTTTTATATTTTGTTATATATTTTATATTGTTAAAGCGCACACATCATTTAAAAAAAAATATTAACAGAAATTAGGATGATTTTATTTGACAAAAGGCTATATATATAACGAAAACAAAGACATTTCATGTAAAAACTAATGCTTAGCAGCAGCCATGGGCGCCCCCATGTGGTCAAAATGGTACATTCGACTATGAGGTTCATAGTCGACTACGGTTTATCTAATCAGCGAATATTGCAGCTCACTTCTAATATATATATATATATATATGTATATGTATATATGTATTTTTATTTTTTAATGAAAATGTCTGATGCATGCAAATGATTGATGTGACATTTCTGTTTTAGATGAATAAAATCTGCAGTACAGCAACATTCCTTCATTTACTGTCTGTTCTAAAAATGTGTTTAAAATAATTTAAGGGGTCAACTGGTCTGAATTCAAATCAGTCAAGCTCCCTTGGGAACTTCTCCTCACACATGCCACTGAGCTCCAGTGACAGATTCTCCAGCGACCGGTTCTCCAGCGACCGGTTCTCCAGTGACCGGTTCTCCAACGACCGGTTCTCCAATATGTCAGGTGCCAAGTGACACTCATTTCTCTTTAATTCTGCTTTAAATAAATTAAACCAACATGATCTTCCAATTCGGACATCGTGTTTATTTCTTGCTTTCCGTCCTCAGGTGGTTCAAGATTCTTCAAGTAAACAGACAGCAAGAGTTCACCCCCCCCCCCCCCCCCCCCCACTGTGAAACACTTTTTCATTTGACCGATGTTTTAATGACCCTTACAACCAGCACATCCTTTAAGTTTGTTAAAGCTGTGTAATATGCTGTTCATCTAGTTTGGACTCCAATGATGGATTTCTTTCTTATAAAAATTGGACATGGTTTTGGAAGTATTCAAATCATTTCAATAAAAAGTGTAAAAAAACTAAAAAAAAAAAAAAAAACTAACACTTTTTGTTTATTTTATGATAAATTTTAGATTGTCTGTTTATTGGCCAGAACTTGAATTTGAGGTAACACCACCAACAAAGTTCTGCTCCTCATTTAAAATCACAACAGTTTTTATTTTTTTTTGAATATAACCATTGGTTTTAATGATGGGGCGGCACGGTGGCTTAGTGTTTAGCATGTTCTCCTCTCAGCGCTAGGGATTCCCGGTTCCAATCCCCATCTGGGTGGAGTTTCCATGTTCTCCCCATGTACGCGTGGGTTTCCTCCGGGTTCTCCGGTTTCCTCCCACAGTCCAAAAACATGGATCAAGTCAATTGAGTTCTCCAAATTGCCCCATATAGAGTGTGAGTGAGTGGGTGCCCAGTGATAGATTGGCGTCCTGTCCTGGGTGTATCTGCTCAGTGCCTGAAAAGTTCTCCCCTGGATGGGCATGGAGAACCCCCCACGACCACAATAGAGGATGGAGCTGAAGATAATGGATGGATGATGATGAAGGAGGCAGCCTTGTGACCTGACGTTCCATTGTTTATGATGAACCCCACCCCCACGACCCTAATAGAGGATAAAGCGGAAGATAATGGATGAATGGGTTTTAATGTTTAATTTGTGGTTTTATTGGTGCTTGTAAATAATCCGCTTCCTGCCATTTTTTTCCCCTCATCTCGATCATATGATTTTAGCTTCCGTTGATTCATGGGAGAGCTGTGTTCTCCAGATATTAACTGGAGAATTCAACAGGTCTCCTGGGGATTTATTCCTGGTGTTTATTCTGACATACTAATCATTCTTATTTACAGCAGTACGTGGTTTTGAACGTGCATTTTAAATCTGAAAGACTTAAGCTGTACTGAACGGCATGGTCAACCTCTCATCACTTCTTAGTTTACTGAAATAAGTTCTGTTTCACTAATAATGTAAAATAGTCTTATATTTTACATTAAACATTGTGACATTTCTTGAATATTATGTCTGAATATTAATAATTTTTCTTCTGGTGTATTTGAATCAACTTTATCCTTGGCACATTGTTCTAAATTAGAATCAGTATTTAATAGAGAGGGCGGCACAGTGGTCAGCATGTTCTCCTCTCAGAGTTGGGATTCCCGGTTCGAATCCTCATCTGGGTGGAGTTTCCATGTTCTCACCGTGTGTGCGTGGGTTTCCTCCGGGTTTCTCCCACAGTCCAAAAACATGGATCAAGTCAATTGAGTTCTCCAAATTGCCCCATATAGAGTGTGCCTGTTTGAGTGAGTGTGTGCCCAGTGATGGATTGACGTCCTGTCCTGGGTGTATCTGCCCAGCGCCCAAAATGTTCTACCCTGGATGGGCATGGGGAACCCCACCCATCCCTAATATAGGATAAAGCGGGAGATAATGTATGAATGAATAGAGATAATCTCACACCATCCTTCTCTTCAGTCCTCTATCTGACTCCAGTTCTGGTGTGATGCGGGTCAGCAGAACCTGTTCCCCCTGGAAAGGTTTTCCACGAAGGCCAAGAGCCTTTCCAACGGTCTCCTTACTGCCGAACTGAACGATGGCCTCACCGATTCCATTTCCATTTTCATCAAACAGCAAGGTGACCTCATCCTCGCTTATGTTATAAGTGCTGAAAAACTCTTTGACGTCAGCTTTTTTCACGTGAGCTGGGAAGTTGCGGGCGTAGATACAAAACTGACTCGACTCCGTAGATGAGCTGGAGGCCTGTGCTGCTTTCAACTGTCCGCATTTGCTTTTGTAGATCAGGTCCTGCATCTTTTCCTTGGTAATGGACGAGACCTCAATTTTGTGTGAGCCAATGAAATTTCCGTTCATGTTCATGGCTACAGTGTACTCTTCCGGCAGTGTGAATAAGATGAAGGCGGTAGATGTCCGCTGACCCCATTTGTCCAGAAGATGCAATACCTTTTGTCTGGAGATGTTTCTGCACGAGAACATCTGCATTATTTCGGTTTTCGTTGTGTGCACTGGAAGGTTTTTAATCATGACGCAGTACTCCGTTGCAAAGGTTGGAGAATTGGAGCGGTGGCGTTTCGATGGTGAGCGTAACGGTGATGGTGATGGCCTTTTGACGGGAGTGTTTTCTGGTGAGATTCTATCCTGTAACTTCAACGATGGAATACGGTCCTTCTCTTTTAAGGCATCGGTCCACATCCGCGCATGAGCTGATCGGACATCAACACCCAAGTCTCTTAGACGGTGGCTGTACTTCAATACATCTTCTGCCTTCATGCAACTAGCCATTTCTACCAGACAGCAACGTTCTGCACCTTGAAATGCATTTGGAATAATGTTCTCCACAGAATGTCCTTCAAAAAACAGGCACACTTCCTCTTTGGTGATGCTGTCAGGCAGTCCGTATAAGCGAAGATACCCTGGTTTGGGTGAGTGAAAAATGGTTCCTTCTCTTTCATTCTTCCCATCTTGTAGCTTTGCCGGCTCTCCAATTCTTTTCTCCATCATATCTGCGGTCCGTTTCACTTCATTCTCATCGTTTGTCTTCTGCTCAGGGTCGGGTAAAACCGATAACATCTCTTTTAAAATCTGTCCAGCATTCACTTGGATATTTGCCTGCAATCCCCGGATGGTCGCATTTAAACTTTGAACAGCGGTATAAAACTCTGCGGGTGTTACGGATGGAGGTGTGGTTTCACTTTTTACCCCCGAATGTTTCCGTTTCCTCAGAGTCATCTGCATTGTGTGAGTCATCTCAGCCATGTTGCTGAGTTCCAGCATGACTGGCGCACCGCGGAGCAGGCGGCCAGATCGCTGCAACGCTAACTGCCCATCCTGCTCCGTGGCAAATATCACAAAAGCTTCTCCGGTCGAGCCGCCGGTGATGTGAACTCCTCCACTTGGAATGAGTAAGCCTTGAAAGAATCTGCGAATATCTTCGATGTCTGCATTAGCACTCAAACCCTGCAAACGCAGCACCACTGCCATGGCTGGTTCCATGTGCCTGCTGAAAAGAAAATAAATAGCAATGTGTAAAGTTTACACCATTTTAAAGACTTGTTAAGAATGAATACCAAACACGTGGAGCAACACGTGGGTTTTTTTTTCATTCCCGCGCTTTTCCTCGTCTTCAAATTTGAAGCAGTAATCCGAATACTGCCAAACTGTCGGTTCTGTTGTTTCTGTCTCACTTACCTTCCACACTATAGTGAAAGTTGAGATTAGTCGGACTAAATGCACTCGTTTGTTTGGAATATTTATTCTACTTTCAATATACGAAATTTTTTTTAAAATTCAAACTCAACGCCTCAGTAAAAGTGAGCGCGCGCTGACTGTCTGCGGTTTATGAAGGATTGGCGGGAGGGGGAGGGCGGGGATTGGCGGAGGGGCGAGAGGGGGAGGGCGGGGATTGGCGGAGGGGCGGTAGAGGTGAGGGCGGGAATGGGGGGGATTGGGTGATTGGCGGGGGGCGGGCTGTTTGTACCATGGCGACGAGGACGCTAACCCAGCTCCTGATGCCTTTCTGCTCGCTTTTTGTTCTACTTTTCACTTGTACCGTTGTTTTCTGCCAACAGTTCTCCATTTCGTTCTCCCAGCCGGCTGACTGCGGTGCGCTGAACTATTTCGACATTTCGAGTTTGACCTGCGTGAAGTGTGGACCGAACCAAGTCAGCAGTAAATCAGGTAAACCGTTAGCTTAGCGGCGTTACGATGGGGCTGTATCCTCAATTACACCACTTTCGCTTCTGAAGTGCCCTACGAGGGATGGAATAGAGCAAGGGGCGGAGCCCCGTTAGTGGTACTAACGTTGTGATGGAACTTGTTTGGGATGCGGTCTCAAACAATCTCGTTAGCTGTTTGGTTTACAGTTTGCGTATTTTGGAGATTATACAAACCTAATAACTCACTCGTTCAAACACATAGTGATAAAGATGTGCTATCAACGTAAATAGACACTAAACAATAATATGCTACCGCAAGTTTAAACATTGTGGCACTGTGATCATAGAGAAAGAACACAGAACAGTGTCTTGTTTTGTAAACATTGTTTGGTTTCACTCTGTGATTCTGTCTAAATAGTTATTTCCTTTTAAGGTCGACAAAAAATGTGTATTCACAAAGAATTAAGTAGTGATAAAATAAATAATTTTATTTAAAGTGACCATCATGACAAATATTATACTATCTCCTCTCATTATCTTCTGTTTAATCCTATAATAAGGACTTGGGGGTTCCCCATGCACATCCAGAGAAGAACGTTTCGAGGACTGGGCAGATATACCCAGAACAGGGCGCACAGACAGTCACCTATACACACAATATACGGGCAATTTAGATGGGGGCAATTTGGAGCAGCCAATCTGGACTAAACTGTGGGAGGAAAACAGAAAAAAACTTGCAGACACAACCAGAACGTGGAAACTCCACCAAGATTGATATTCAAACCTGATCGCGCTAACCACTATGACACCATGCGCCCCCAAATATTATCATGTTACCTTAAAATGAATAATGTGAACTCCAAAAACTATCACCGTTGCCTTCTATATTTTGTTTAGGATCACCACATATCAGTGGATACAAATACTTGTTTAGTGATTTAACAAATACAATGTAATTATTAAGCCCATTTTTGTAATAATCAGACTGTTTATGAAGACAGGAGTATGAAAAACTGTTCATCTGTTCTGTTTGTCCAGAACATATTTAATTCATTTTGTTTCTATATGTTGTATAGGTTTAACATGTCAGTGTCAAATTGGGTTCAAGATGCTGAACAGCAATGGAGCATCCCCTACCTGCCAAAAGTGCACAGGTTCCAAATCGGTATGTTGCTTTCCTGACACAGACATACACACACTGTATACTATATGGGGCAATTTATATCAGCCAATTCACTTTATGTTTTTGGTCTGTGGGAGGAAGCTGAAGACCCTGGAGAAAACCCATGCAGTTCACTAAGCCGTCATGCAGTCCAGTTGTTCAAAATTGACTTTTAATATTTCTATGTTTGACATTTTTTCCATTATTATTTTACTCCTGTTTAAACATTCGCTGTAAAAGTCTACTTTGGTGTGTGGGGAAAAAACACTAAGGGTTTGTTATTATATTACAGACTCGTTTTTTGAATGACATTTACCAAACTGACCCGACTTTTAAAAATGAGGCTGTAGAATATAGAAACTCAAACAGAAAATAAGCTTTCAACCCTTATGAATTTAGGTTGTATAATTTTTCCACTGCTTTTGAAGATGAGAGAAATAATACTCAATTCATTATGTAGAAAGATAAGAATGCAGAACTGAAACTGAAATTATATATTCGTCTGCCATTCTGTCGCATATGATGCTATTTGTGTTTGGCAGGGGGTTACACAGGATGGATATGAGTGTATCAAATGTCCAGAGGACCTGAGTACCGATGGAAAGTGCCTGTGCCCTGCAGGCCGTGTTCTTGGTAAATGTTTAAATCTCAGTTAATCATTCTGTTTTCACATCTTTAACTGACTGACTAAATCTAAATGAACTAAATAGAAAATCTAATAGCGCATTTATCAATTAATGATCAAAATACACCACACACATATACATACAGTACAAACATACATATTGTGTGTGTATTCTTCCTCTAAAACCACATCATATTTTGTAGTGTGGTAGCTGAAAAACAAAATACATGCAACTGGGTTTAACATTTCACTGCCACATTTTGAACACTTTTTATTGACACATAGTACAACACTTTCTGCAGTCTACTTTTACAGCTAAAAGTCTCTGACAAAGTTAGATTATTATTGTTTATTGATTATTATTATTATTGTTATTTCCAAAGTTCGTGTCCATAATTATAGGCTAAATGTTAAGAATTTATAAAGCTTCGAATTTGTTTGGCAATGAAATGGGTCTATAAACTATAACTTGGCTTTTTAAAATACATACCAACTATTTTATCTTCTGTGGTGTTTTGTTAGTTTGCTTCCAACTGGTTGCATGTTGACTTCTGCCATAGGTTATAATCCATAACAGAATAATACCATATTGTTTTCAACTTTGTCCATAATGATGAAAAACTGGCTACCATCATGCTTCACAATGTGGATGTGTTTACAAAGTTGCTGGAAGTGTAGTTTTTAGGCATAATAATATATATTCATTCATTCATTATCTTCCGCTTTATCCTATATTAGGGTGGGGGGGGGGGGTTCCCCATGCCCATCCAGGGGAGAACGTTTTGGCGCTGGGCAGATACACCCAAGACAGGGCGCCAGTCCATCGCTGGGCACACACTCACTCACACAGACACACTCTATATGGGGAAATTTGGAGGACTCAATTGACTCTATCCATGTTTTTGGACTGTGGGAGGAAACCGGAGAACCCGGAGGAAACCCATGCAGACACGGGGAGAACATGGAAACTCCACCCAGATGGGGATTCGAACCGGGAATCCCTAGTGCTGAGAGGAGAACATGCTAACCACTAAGCCACCGTGCCACCTAATAATATATAGTATTACCTAAATACACACATTCCTTTTTTCTATTTTTGCATGAAGGGTATTATATGCTTTTAAAATGGTGTGTGTGGCAGCAGTTTGGTGAAGGTCTCTAAATATTTCATCGTATCTTGTCATTAATGAATGAACACCATCTAATGCCAGATGTGAACAATAACAGTATGTATTTATTAATGGTAAAAATTGAGATATCACTTATCTGTTTTAATTTACGGTACATTTGTGATTCCTTGGTTTGCTAGTGGAAAGAAATGTGGATGGATCTCTTCTTCAGGAAGCAGTATGTGAGGCATGTAATGGAACAGAGCCTGCCTTTTCTTTTCCAGACAGTAGAGACAGCAGGTGATGCCTCGTATTTTTCCAAGTACCAATTTTATTTAATGTTCTACCACATTATTTAAATGACCTCTTAACTAATCAGTGTAATTGTATGTGAAAATCATACTTTTGAACTGGTTTTAAACTGAGTTTAAATTTGCATTTTGGGTTTTTATTCGTTCATACTGATACTAGACTTCAGCTGATCACAGTCATGACTATCGTCAGATTTTCCTTTGTGAATGTTGTTTAATTCCATGACTGAGTAGCTGTGTGGTTTTCTTTAATAACAGGCATGGAAAGATATTTAAAGTTTATTCCTGTAAAGCTTTATACATCTGCATGTAGATTCTGATTGGAAGCACAAGTAGTGGGGGCAGTGTGTCCAACTTCAATGATAGCACTCTGAAACAGTAAGTCCCACTCAGGCCAGCTAAATCTGCCCAAAGTGCCTCCTAGTTTGCATTGGCTTTCCCTTTCAAAATTTAAAGAAAAGGAGAAGAATCCACTTGAACTGAATTTAGGCAATGACAGTGCAAAAACGTCTACAGCAAATTTAAACCTCATCCTAACTGGTTTTGAGGCCCATTGGGCCCTATACTTACTGAGTTGTATAGGGATAAGCAGCTACGACCCAAGATAAAGAAGGACTGTGAAGCAGAATCCTTGGTTTGACCTACCTGGCTGGATAATTGTGCGAGTCTTTTTCCTGCCCGGGTCTCGGTTTGGCTGCCATTTGATTCATATATAAGTTTCACTAAAGTGTAGACCTTGGTCTTTGGTTGGATAGCAGAGTTGTGTAGGCTTTAGTCCAGTGTAGAATGGTCTTTTTTTGCTAGTAGTGGAGTTATGTAAGCCCAGGTCCAGTTGCCTGTACCCAGATTGGTATGATGAAACGTGCTACTAAGTTGAATTGTGTGTGTGGTTTTTTTTTTCTTCCTTTTTTCTTTTCCCTGCCTTTTTCTGCCCTGCTCCAAGGTCACATGGCCTCTTCTTCAGTCAGTCATCTGCCTGGAGCTGTTATCTCAGCCTTGCAGAGTACACAGTGACTCCTCCTAAACTGCCCACGTTGCTAAAAAGTCATCTTAAAACATGAAATGCTTTAATAAGCATTTTTAATTTTTCTGTTTTATCTTAAATATTTCAGTGAGCATATTGAATCCGGCGGCACGGTGGCTTAGTGGTTAGCACGTTCGCCTCTCAGCACTAGGGATTCCCGGTTCAAATCCCCATCTGGGTGGAGTTTCCATGTTCTCCCCGTGTCCGCGTGGGTTTCCTCCGGGTTCTCCGATTTCCTCCCACAGTCCAAAAACATGGATCAAGTCAACTGAGTTCTCCAAATTGCCCCATATAGAGTGTGTTTGTGTGAGTGAGTGTGTGCCCAGCGATAGATTGGCGCTCTGTCCTTGGTGTTTTTGCTCAGCGCCCGAGACGTTCTCCCCTGGATGGGCATAGGGAACCCCACCGCGACCCTAATATAGGATAAAGCGGAAGATAATGAATGAATGAATGAATGAATATTGAATCCGTTGGATGTCAGATTTATTCCTTTTATTACTTTTCAGATGTTTTATTGTTGTTTTAAGGTTTATGCTGATAAGATAAGAACCGGTGGTTCTCATCACTTTCTTCCACCTGTACTTGTTGACATTATTAGCGTCATTGTACACAGGAAGTAACAAATACTTGATTTTATATTCTGAAAATCCTACAGGAAAAGTTTAGGACACATTTAGCAATAACAGGTTTATGCTCCATAAATTAGAACTTAAGATTCACTGCCAGCCCAAAAAAGGGTCACCATAAGGATTTTACTAAACAAATAGGTAAAAGCTTCCCTTTGGGCATAACCATGATTGGTTATGCTTCACTAATGGGTGCAGTGAATAGTTTCTCATTTTTAAAACCACTATGTTAAAAGACACGTTCTATGGTGGTGTATATTTCTCAAATTGTGACCAAGCGGTTAAGGGAGCATGAGCCCATATTCACACATAGACCACAGAGTCTAGACCTGAACCCCATTGAAATTATTTGTAATGTGCTGATGAAGACTTTGTGCAGTTTCCAAATTCTTGATGCAAAAATGAATGCAACTTAGAACAGCTTGTGGAAATGATGAGAATGTGTGCTGTAATCAAAGCTAAAGGTGAAGGTGGTCCAACAAAATATTAATGTGTGACCTTTTTTTGGCCAGGCAGTGTGTAATGAATATTGTGTTGCATTGATTCATGCAACCAGCTGTATGTTTTTATTAAAGAAGAAAAGGTGTATAATTTAAAGGTGCATAAAGGCTTGGTGTTTATATTTAGTATTTAGATGTGTATTTGTGTTGCATGCATAGGTGTGTGAGATGTCCAGACTCCTTCATCAACACATCTCACTCCTGTTCATGTGATTCCAATATCCTGGTAAGAGAATCAGAGCTCTCAAAGATAAAGTCTGTTATAAGTTTGTTATAAAAATGGTATTAGTTTATTGTGGTTTTGTTTACTAGGCTGGAGGAATGTGCTTCTCCTCCAACAACCTTCCCACATCGGTTGTGTCCATAATTAGTTTCCCTCAACTGGTAAGTACTGTTGCCGAGTTTTTCTTCGCTACATTAACTAGTCTCCCTGTGAAAATGACTCAACCAGATAAATGCAAAACATAAAGCAAAAGATCTCAGCCAGACACAGTGCTCAAAGCCTTTTCTGTTTATTGGTTAATTATCACCTGAATATATAGTCAATAAGAGTGAGTGTGAGTTTAAATGCATGTGCATAAGCAGTTTTTTTTTTTCTCGAGACATTCACTTAATTATCATGTCTGTATGTTTTAAAATAGCAGATCGATGCCTGCAACTGATTTTCATTAAGGCACATTAAGGCTTCATATTTTTTATGTTTTTCTCATGGTTAAACATTCTAATATAAACATTATAGTTCATATTAAGAGCAATGTTTATATGGATTGTCACTTAAAACATAAAATGCTGTTGTAGATCTAGGGAAGTATGCAAGTACAAGTAAAGCGCTCAGAAAAGTTTCTCATAGGAAGGTAAAAGAACATTCATGGAAAAGTTTATAACAGTTTATAAGCAATGCTTATAACTCAATCTTATTTTCATGTGAAAAGTTAGAAAGAATGCCTTTTGTATTCATTCATTCATTCATTATCTTCCGCTTTATCCTATATTAGGGTCGCGGGGGGGGGTTCCGCATGCCCATCCAGGGGAGAACGTTTCAGGCGCTGGGCAGATACACCCAGGACAGGGCGCCAATCTATCGCTGGGCACACACTCACACACACAGACAGACACGCACACAAACACACTCTACATGGGGCAATTTGGAGGACTCAATTGACTTGATCCATGTTTTTGGACTGTGGGAGGAAACCGGAGAACCCGGAGGAAACCCACGCGGACACGGGAAGAACATGGAAACTCCACCCAGATGGGGATTTGAACCGGGAATCCCTAGTGCTGAAAGGAGAACATGCTAACCACTAAGCCACCGTGCCGCCCTGCGTTTTGTATTGATTTGGTAATTAAATGTTAGCTAACATAATAATTAAATTTGTTCTACGGTAGTTAACAACTAATTTAAACTTAAATAAATTAGTTTAAAACACAATAGACAGCCGACCCAAAATACACGTTCAGTGAAATCATATAGTCAAATCTGCATTATGCTTAATTTACAAATGACGTGTCTCACAACATGAACTGACCTAATTCCTGAACTTTTTAGTTTCTTTTTACTTTCTTAGTTATAATTGGATTCTTTCTATCATAGTAATTTCTGGTAAAAAAAAAAAAGTATTTTTAGTTTCATTTAAATGCTTACTGCTGTGTATGTAAGAGTGTTCAGTTATAATAATGTGAATAATTGTGTTTAAGGGCCTTGCTGTTCCTTCTGCATGGCTTTCAAACTTCCTGTATTCTTCTGCAGCTGCATGTCTTGTAAGTACTGTTTTGTAATCGGCGCTCTCACACTTAATTCGATTTTTATCTGGTCTTCATTACATTTTCATGTTCCATTCGCAATAAATGATATAGTTTTACATATTTTTGGTAAACTTGGACATAAAAAAAATTTCACACATTTTTATTTTAATCAGAGCAGAATTTACAGTGCATTTGGCAGTTCCATTTTTTTATTTTTTTTTTAGACATTTCCTGTTGTGGTCACTAAAACGGTGATGAAATATATATCTCTGCACTGCAAAGGACTTAAGCCTTAGTTGCTTGAATTATATGGATTTATTACTCTACAATAAAGCAAAAATTTACCTGTGTATTAAAAATACCCTTTATTCTCTTGCAGTTGTTTACCAATCGAACCGCATGTCAAACTTTGGGGAACATGTGTGTTTTAAACATGCACTCCTCAAGTAGTGTCAGCAATGATGCCTGTGGTCTCTACAATACGATCTACAGAGCCACAGCTGCTCAGGGCAACACTCAGGACAATCCCTACTGGTACACATTCACACAAGTTATCTATTTAATTAATTTAAATAGATTTAATTAATATGTTGTCTGTAATCTGCCTTCTGGTTGATAACCAATAGTATGCATTTCAGTTACACCAGTAAGTGGATAATGTTCCAAAAAATCTATCCCTAGTGGACAGCAGGTTAATCAGATTTCCATTGTATCTCTACATGTTTTTTGGGTATTATTTCCAGGAGGTCTAACTTGCCTTGGCTGTATTATGGAGAACAGCCAGGACTTGCATTAAGAGTTCTACAGACTGAGCCACTTCCTGTAGCCTACAGTTTTAAAGGTGCCAACAAGGTAAATGCATCCATGTGCAAAGGCTTTAAGCACTGAAAAAATACCTATTAAATAAAGAGTTGATTTGTATATTAATTTGTAGTGGGTGAAATGTTTATTGTTAACTAAAGACAAGAATCCACTCAGGAGAAGCTATATATTCAGCGTTAGTGTCATGTTGTAGATCAACCTGTCTCAGAAAGTTATCTTTGCAACACCAACTAATCTCCCTGTGGAAGCAATAATAAGATAAACCCAGAATACCGAATGAAAAAGCACCAGCCAGACACAGAGTTCTTGTTGCTCAAATTGTTTCTAGTTTGTTAAAGATACGTTTCAAGGTTGTATCCATTTTATGTGCACATGTACTGTTCTTTGATTGGTGGAATGTGAGATGTTTTCTTCATGCATGCTCATTGTACACGGTAATTATGTCTCGTTCTATGAATGGTATTTTGATTATTTTAAGTCTCCTGCCGTCCTCTAGGGTTGTGATTTTTGTAGATGTCAAAAGGTCCAGGAGGTTTGCACTTTTGCACTCTTGCAATCTTGACACAGATAAAAACAGGAAACTCCTGTGCACATTTCCATACATGCACAAAAGAAAAAAAAATTCATGACAAAATTATTAAATAAGATAATAAGATTTGAGTTTCAATAAAACATCAAAATGCAGTAATACATGCTTGTTAAATTATTTTATTAGCACAAACATGGATTCTGAATGGTGTTTCAACTGCAGAGCTACAATTCATTTATTTTAAATAAATGATGCTCTATTTTTTTGCCTGTGACTCTGGTGGTATTAAAAAAAGGTTTAAGTCAACATTATTCATTTTTGGACTTGTTTTAGATATTGTATGGGACACCTGCAGGATCATGACACAGTCACCCTTTGTTTCAGTACATTGAAACAAAACCTTTATCTTTGTGTTTGTGTTTTCACAGAACACGAATATAGAGTTGCTGGCTGCAGTGTTCACAGCACAAGGAGAATTTCTTCGATGGGAGAGTGTCGGTAATGGAATTCTGCAGGTAAGCTTTGAAAATAATAGAATTAAACGTCATCAAGTTACAAATAGAGTTAAGTGTAAAACTATCAAACACATTTATGTCATTAATAGTATATGACTAATATAGGCCATTCAATACTGATCCATACATATCCATCCAGTTCTACTGTATTATCTTACTGTGAGTTTATCTGTTTTTAGCTTTGTCCAGACACTATGACTAGACTTCAGGCTGCTTACACATTTGGGACAACGTATAAACAAAGTGTGAGTATCTATAAAAAGGTGAGTAAATTTATACACATTAAATCAGTCATCCCAAAACTTTCCTGCTGTGCCCCCTTTAAGGAAATCAGAATGTTTTTAAAAAACCCTCCTCTTGACACACATTTTCTAACAATCCAAATTTGCAGTTGTTTTATTGAATTATATATTATATAATTATATCTAATTCCAATGTAAATATTAAAAGTGACCTACATTTATAGGCGGCATGGTGTCTTAGTGGTTAGCACGTTCGCCTCTCAGTGCCAGGGATTCCCGGTTCGAATCCCCATCTGGGTGGAGTTTCCATGTCTCCCCGTGTCCGCATGGGTTTCCTCCGGGTTCTCCGGTTTCCTCCCACAGTCCAAAAACATGTGTGTGTGCCCAGGGATAGATTGGCGCCCTGTCCTGGGTGTATCTGCCCAGAAACGTCCCCCCCGCGACCCTAATATAGGATAAAGCGGAAGATAATGGATGGATGGACCTACATTTATATATCTTAAATTCAGTGCATTTAACAAATTTCCTTTCAATTTTCCCCAGTCCACCCAATACTTTTCTGATTGTTTTTTCTCTCTCAGTGTTTTCTCTCAGTGTCCGCTCTCTTGGCTGATTTTCCGGAGCCTTTGTTTTACGACATATTCCTGGTCCAGCAGATATCTGGAGATAGGCGGCTAATACCCGTGCCTGTGCTAAATGTTGCCCTCCAGTTTAATGGCCAGTTTGTCAACCAAGGTAACGAAATAAGAATTTGATGAAACTAATAACTGTTGCTGTACTGATAGTAAAATGTGCCAATTTAAAGTACAGTAGGTTTGTAGTAAAATAGAATGCAAAGGAACATGACTATTCATCATCCTAAGCTTTTAGGATGTATATACTCCATCCATTAATGTGTGTGTGTGTGTGTGTGTGTGTGTGTGTGTGTGTGTGTGTGTGTGTGTGTGTGTGTTTGTGTGTGTGTTTGTGTGTGTGTGTGTGTGTGTGTGTTTGTGTGTGTGTTTGTGTGTGTGTGTGTGTGTGTGTGTGTGTGTGTGTGTTTGCATTTGTCAGCATCTAACATGAACAACTGGTACCTGACGCGAAGGCTGATGCTGGTCGACACATTGAGTGGGAGAGAGACGAGTCTGAATGCAACCCCTCGAGTCATACGTGTGGCATCTAGTATCAAGATTAGGTACAGTACTCGAAAATATAAATAATGCTTTCTTTCTAAATATTAACTTTAAATACAAAGGTCTTTTTAATATTTTTTGGTCTATTTACGCAAAATTAATTAAACCTTTACAGGAGCATTATGACATTTTAATTTGGTCTTGTTTTTTAACTATTCTTGAAGTACACGATGGCTTAGTGGTTTCCCAAAGTGTTTGTCTTTTTAATTAGTTCTGGTAATAATGTGTGATCATGTTTATAGGTTTCAGCTGGTGCCAAACACTCAGAAAGGACAAGTGTACCCTCCACTGGTGACCATCTCCTACACAGATATTCTAATCTCAGATCCCACTAAACAGACTGTTAGTGTAAGTATAGAATTTCAAAAAAGTCTTAAACAAAAATTGCATGAAATTTTCTAATTTTATTTATAGGTCAGTATTCATTGGACATTTTCTCGTCATATCAACCTGTATGAATTTTCTACCTGCTTAACCATAATTGATATTCTAAGCCTCCTTTCTGAACAGACACATTAAAGGTTCTAGAACCTACTCCACAGCTTCTGATCTAAAAGCCATTTAAAACAGCCAATAGCTACTGTCCTTACTGAGGAGTTGGGAACACTACACTGCTTACAGCACAAAGTTTAAGAAACCGTGAAAATGGTCGACCCTCCTTTGAAAGGGTTGAGTTGCAGAGCAGACGGATAGACAAGCACTTGTGCACACACACACACACACACACACACACACACACACACACACACACACACACACACACACAGACATGGGGCAACTTAACACTTTGATTTGCTTGTTTTTGGACTTTGAAACATTCAAAATGTATTTTGTGTGTGTGGGTATAGGTGTCATTTTCTTTGGAATATGAAATGGATCAGAATGACGCTCGGGTTAAAACTGATGTAAGTATTAAAAATCAAATTAACTTTGCAAAAAATAATATTTGAATTATCCATTTGTCAAAACAGACGCTCATTAGTACTCTCTCACTCTCTGTGTGTGTGTGTGTGTGTGTGTGTGTGTGTGTGTGTGTGTGTGTGTGTGTGTGTCCAAAGATTGCCTTGGGTGTATTAGGTGGAGTGTCTGTAGTGTACTCTCTATTAAAAACTGCAAGTTGGAAAAGAAGGATTGCATCTCCTCTTGTGGATGCTCATGTATGTACACACAAGTCATACACATGCACACATTTACATCCACACCTCACACCTACCTACATGGACACCTGCGTATGTCTCCTTGTGTCTTGTGTGTGGTTTAATGAGGTCAAATCTAACTCCGAGTTCACCAACTTTCCATCAGACTCTCCCTTTACAGGAAAAAAACTCTTACCTTAAAGAGATGATCCTTGAGTCTAGCTTTCCGATGTCTGGTTGATTGTCAGCAGTAAATAAGCCCTCATTATAATAACATTATAATAATAGTATTTGTGACACTTTAATCTCATCTACTGTTCTACGAATGTCCTTTTTCAACAATCCTCGCTCTTTATTGATAGTGCAGATTGCTTTTTCCAGAAACTGCTGAGTCAGGCTGTTGTCTGATAGTCTCACCTTCTGGAGAAGCGTCTGTTCATCTTTCCATCGGAGGACCTTTTTTTCCATACAAGCATCTATGAAAAATGAATATATATTATAATATATTTATATATAATATACATTAATATAGCTTTTCACCTTTGTGTTTGTTGATTTTTTCCCCCCTCCGCTCTTCGATTTCGACCATAGAGTCTTCCTCTAAGTATTTAAGCAATTTTCAAATTTCATGCACATAAAGGCATCGTACAACCCACACACATTTACGTATATTATTTTGTGATTAAACAGTGAAAGTACATATTTGATAGGAATGATTACACACACACAATATAACACTTGTGTGGGTTTCCTCTGGTTCTCTCTCATTGTTTTCCCTCAGATGGTCTGGCAACCGTTCCCAAATGCTTTTCCTCCTTTTGCCTGCAATAGCCCTGTATTGGGTACCAGCAGCCCTGTCACAGTGTTCAGGATCATCAGATTAAAAAAAAAATAAATTAATTAATAATAATATGTGAATACTGTTGGTACATTGAACAGGCTCCTTACTGCAACCACATTTTGTAATTCATTTGATGTAATCACACAGTAATTAGGACAATGTGTTTCTCTCTCAGACATTTCTAAAGTTCCTCCTCTTTTATGCTGGGGACCTGGCAAATGTTTTTTTTGTCATCACCGTGGGAACAGGACTCTACTGGCTGATTTTCTATAAGGTCAGTTTTTGAAATCTCTACTTACTTAAAAATACATGTTGATTTTTTTTCCTTTTGTAACAAATTGAGCTTCAAGTCATTTATTTGGAAATATGCAAAGTTCTATCAACAGATCTGCAATAAACAGTTTAAGGTGTATCTGCCCAGAGCCCAAAAAGTTCTCCCCTGGATGGACATGGGGAACCCCAGGACCTTAGTATAGGACTAAGCAAAAGATTTTGAAATGAGATGAGATAACTAAATAATTGAACGTGATGTGGAAAACTCTAAGGCACCTGGGAAAATGATTTTTAAAAAGCTCTTTGTGGAGGCCTAGTTTTATTTGTAATCCAGTACCTGTATCATCATTATGCTATTGTATTTTCCTCAAGATTTCACAAGCCATCCTTTTATTGCTTTTACTTTTTTTGTTGCCTTATTTCTATTTTTAAGTTTTCGAAATTTTTTGAAAGTTACATCTTCAGGTTTAACTACATTATTAAAATAAAATTAAATCTAAAGTGTGTGTGTGTGTGTGTGTGTGTGTGTGTGTGTGTGTGTGTGTGTGTGTGTGTTCTAGGCTCAGCAGTCTGTGTCTGTCTTATTGCCATTACCAGCTCAAGAGGACCGCTTTGTGATCTATGTTGGCTGTGCATTTGCACTGAAGGTGAAATTAATAAAGCTACAAAATAAATCATCCTTTATAATCTCCAATAAGCTGCCATACATTTGAAAACTAAAATTCCAAAGGCACTTTTGTTGCGAATACTTGTCTATTGTTGGTTTAATATAAGGATTAAGGTAAAACATGATGCTTGATGGTTAGAGCACAGCACCCATAGAGCAATGACAGTCATTTAATATTGTTTCAGTGCCTAGATTTTACCCTACTCTGTTTTTTAATCCTCTCTTAAGGTCAGCAGGGTTCATAACCTGTTTCTTTAGGGGTTTGGTAACCTGGATTGAATAGCCCGACATCCTAACACAATAAGAGATCATTTACACATAGATGTAAAACTGCAGTATTTAACTACTTTTCTACTTATGATTGAGAATCAGTAATATTTTGATCTTAATCCAATTTATTTTATTAACCACAGTTACACAATGAGGGGCAACAATCAGGTCAACAGTGCCTAATGACCTTAAACAATACAACACCATACAACACCTCAAATACTGTTGTATTAGAACAGTTGAAGATTTATGGTTGCAGTTTTCTTACCTCTCCCTTTTGTCTTTGTTCTGTAGCTGGTGCAGTTTCTTCATAAGCTCATTGTGCAGTTGTCAGTAGATATATTCTTTATTGACTGGGAGCGACCCCGTGCTCTTCGTGCGAAGTCTGTTAAATGTGTGGATGGTAATTCTTTTTTTATACTACAATCCAGTGATTTACCCTAGGTTGATTTATTGCCAGTTATTCAGCTACACTACGGTTGATGCCTCGATTTTATTCTAGCCACTCAGCAGGAAAATATCACACGCATATACATGTATACAAGCTGCCATGCCATGGTTAAAAATGGTTTTAATACATATTTTTAAATTAAACTCATGCAACATGAGTGGAGGATAGAACTGAAGAAAAATTCTATGCACCCAATGTGTGTGTGGGGGTTCTTTTTTCTTTTTTTTTTTTTTTAAATCACCTCACGCTTAGTAGGAGTTGCCCTCATAAACTTTGTGTTTTAGTGGTTGATTTTACTGCTTATGTTATCTGGGTTCACATTTAACCAGATGACAATTTCACCTATTGAACGACCTGACCCATAAAGAACTTTAAATCTAATCTAATTTAGTGCTTTTATTGTTTATAGTAAGACATATATCTGCATTTTTGGTTTATCTTGATTAGAAATAAATCAGTTAAGGATAAACATTTTGCAAGCATTATATAATGTCAGCTAAATACCTTTTCACGGCACGGCGGCATGGTGGCTTAGTGGTTAGCACGTTCGCCTCTCAGCGGGGATTTCCGGTTCGAATCCATACTGCTGCATGATTTATTTAATTAAATATTTGCCTGAATGAATAAGTATTCAGGAGTTCCTAATGAATGTAAATATAGAATGTAAACATTAACATTGATGCCTAAAATGATGATGTCATTTCATTCATTCATTCATTATCTCCCGCTTTATCCTCTATTAGGGTCGCGGTGGGGTTCCCCATGCCCATCCAGGGGAGAACGTCTCGGGCGCTGGGCAGATAGACCCAGGACAGGGCGCCAATCCATCGCTGGGCACACACTCACTCACACAGACACACTCTATATGGGGCAATTTGGAGAATTCAATTGACTTGATCCATGTTTTTGGACTGTGGGAGGAAACCGGAGAACCCGGAGGAAACCCACGCAGACACGGGGAGAACATGGAATCTCCACCCAGATGGGGATTCGAACCGGGAATCCCTAGCGCTGAGAGGCGAACGTGCTAACCACTAAGCCACCGTGCCGCCTGATGTCATTTCATTCTATTTAAACAGATTATACTTTGAGGTTTTGAAAATGTCACGTTGGACCTGGTTTTCTTCAGTTAAGCCTGTGTTGGGTCTTTAGATTTACAAGCGCTAACGTTGTATTTTCTGAACTTATCTACTGACTGATGTCTCCACATACTCTGGGCCTACAAGATTTATTATGCCAGATGGGTCTGTTGTGTGTTAGAAACAACCGTTAATTTAAAAAATAGCATTAAGATGGACATGGGAATACCTACTGAGAAATATAAGATCTAATTCAGAGCCAATGTCGGGGTACTAAAGTTGTACTGCCACTCTAATGCTGATTCCAACTTATAAATTTATAGTTTATATCAGCTTTAACTTTATGTAGCTTGTATTATCAGTTACATTTAAGCAGCATGTTAATACGTTTGTGTTTCAGCTGGAGGAGACGAAAAGACTCTGGCACCCCCCATTAGCATCTGGAGAACTTATTTTGTGGCAAACGAATGGAACGAGATTCAGACTATCCGAAAAATCAACCCCACCTTCCAGATTGCCTCTGTGCTCTTCTTTTTAGAGGTGAGCTTTGTCATCTGTTCAGACTCACAGGATTGGACCTTTTTACAAGGGCACTCATTCTTAGACTGTTAATGTTGCACCTCATGAATGTTTGTTTCATATATTTAATTAACCTTGGCATGAAGGACACGCATCGATTAAATATCAGGGTATAAAATCATCCAACTCTACATATTTTTCAGCATACAAGTCTTTAGAGTATGATGTACGGAGTGTGAGTGTAATGCATTTTAAGAAAGTGTGTGCATCTGTTGTTAGGTGGTGGGTTTTTCCAGTCTGGCTCTAAGAGACGCCTCTTCAGATCTGCAGCGATCTGTAGAGAACTACACACCAGCCTACAGCCGGATACTGCGCTATGGTGTGGCATCTGCAATGTGGCTCTGCATTGGATTCCTACAGGTATAAACACATCTGACACAGTTCTGTCCCAAAGTTATGGCTTTTATTATGTTTTAACCACAATGATCAATAATGCATACATACGTGTATTTTTATAAAGAATTCAGTAGATTTTTAAAAATAAATTGATATTAAATGAAGTCTAGCCCCAATATATGAGTATATGGGTTGATATACAGTACTTGCAATAATCTGGCAATCTGTCAGGACTGTGTCCTTGGTCCTTTGTTGTTTCATCCTCTTGAAAGCATCTCCCACACATTCCCAGGTTTTTATCATTTGCTTCTTACCCAGTAAGAGATTTATTTCAAGCTTTATTTCAAGTTCCTTTTACAAGCACAAACACAAATGAATGTAAACTTTCTCGACACAAAACTTAAAGTAGTGTTCACGAGTGTTCTGCTACATGCATTAAACACTTATACTTCATACTATATAACTACTATTAATACTACTACCATTGAGAAAAGATAAAGTAAATCATGTCTTCTGATGGGTAACATGTTTATCTCTCGGGTCAGTGTTTTGATCATCATCAAACTCTGTATTTCTTAATTAGTTTGAGTCATATTATCTATAAACAATGCTGTTAGTAAGCTAAACCTATAATTATGTTTTTTCCCTTAGCTGCTGTTTTTCTCTGTATTTTATGAGCGCTTTATAGAAGACAAGGTACGACAGTTTGTGGACCTCTGCTCTATCAGCAATGTAAGTTTCTGAAACTATTTTGTTACATGCTGGTGTTAAAGTCATTCTGGAGGCACAATACACACACCTGAGCAAAATCAAATGGCCAAACTAAAAAGATATTTAGTCTTTAATTAATATTATAACAAATCCTTAATTTAGAAAACAAGCAAAAAGAAAACTATTAATTCATGTGTTGTCATTTGTTTATCATTTTTATACTCACTTTGCTTAACCCAAAAAGACATTTAAGAAAATCAAAGGGAAAGTCTTAATGCTAACTTGCTTCACCTAACTCTTAAAAACTCTTGTTGTTTATTATAATGGGTTTAGCTTATTTAATTATTTTACCTGTTTCTGTTTTTTTGCACTTCTTTTAGATATCAGTGCTGCTACTTTCTCACCGCTGTTTTGGATACTACATTCACGGTCGCTCCACTCATGGCCACGCCGACACTAACATGGAGGAGATGAACGCCAACCTGAAGAGAGAGGCGGTAAGATTGAGCTTGAATTAAATTTTTATTTATTTATGTTTTTTATACTACACTTGCCCCTTTTTGGCCGGGGCTTGTGAGGATGATTCCTGCAAATAGTATAAACTATAAAATTGAATTGGTCACATATTGTGTTTTTTTTTCTTTACATTTTGCGTAAAAAGACATTATTTAACTAACTGAGTGACAAAAAAAAAATCAACACAAATCGAAACAACTTCCACATCAATTAAATGAGGAGCTGCTACTTGGTGGTTTGTAAAGAGTATAAAAACCTCCACAGGGTCCTAAAGAGTAAGTTTGTCAATTGTTGTAATCAAAGCAGCTATGCCCACACACACACACACACACACACACACACACACACACACACACACACACACACACACACACATACCCTTATTTATATCAGTTCGCTTTCTTTTCCACAGGAGAATTTATGTGGTCAGAGAGGACTGTTGCCCAATTCAGACGTTCAGACTTTTCAGATCTCTTTAACCAGTCGTCTACGGATCCAGTATGATCGCATTTTGGAGCCACTCAGCAGGGTACTGACACAAAACACAAAATTAACTCCGGAGTCTTGGAACCACAGAGCTATTTAGTATATTTTAATTATATTTTAAAATATTTTATAATATATTTTTATATATTTTTTTAATGTTTTTTAGTTGAGAATATTCTAATACAAAAGAAATATTAACAGGGCCCTAAATGGTACAGTATGCATGTCAAATGTCGAGGTAATCAAAGCAGCAGTGTGCAATTGTGTAGGGAACTTTCCATTATTTATAAAATGAATAAGTATTTTTAAAACCATAGTAACTGATCTTTATGAATAAATCTTCATGCAGACAAACGGGCCTTCACGACTTATAGATGCTTCAGCCAGTCCTTTTGAACAGAGCACAAAAGCGTACCACACTATGAACCGCTTTCTCGCTTCTGTGATCGACCATGTGAGTTTGCATTGATTTTTGGAGTCTTTGTCATTTGTAATGATGCGTGTTAAACGTAATTTTTAAAAATCACCATGCCGGTTTGTTTCAGGCTCATCGTGAGATGGATTACATTGTGAAAGATAAACTGTTTTTTGAGAGGATTATCGGAATGGAGTTCATTGAACCGATGGACAAAAGTATCTTTTATAATGGTACTGATTACTCACAGCAACATTTATTCATATTCACTAAGCCTTATATACAAGATCTGGCTTATTCAGACAATTCCATAAGTATGTGACTTGTGTGTTTTTCTTTCAGATGAGTCCCACTCCTTTGCTGATGTGCTTTTCTACGGGAATGAGGCGACACTCCTGATTTTTGACACACTCTTTTTCTGTGTAGTGGATCTCAGCAGCCAGAACTTTATTCTTGCAGCTGTGCTGACGTACCTACAACAACTGGTCAGTGTGGGTTGGGTCAATATTTTTATATCAGGGCTGCAAGCAAGTATATTCTTAGCGCAACTAAAACTGCATTATATTGAGAATTATTGGTTGTTTGGGCAGAAAAATAGAAAGCCTAATATATATGTACTTTAAACCTCCACATACTCATGTTTTTATTTGTTTAATTTTGTTCTCTTGCAGATCTTCCGACTGATACGAAATGGCCTGGGTCGTAGAAACCTAGCCACAAAAACCCTGGTTGACAAAAGATTTCTCATTTAAGTTCACTTTTTATAACTGCAGTTATAAAATATTTTTTTTAATTTGTGTTTTTTATATTTATTGTCTCTATGCTTTTGTATTGTAATAAATGTCCTATTTTTCTTCAGGAGACTGTGTATGAAAGTTATTTTATATATACAGAAACTATTTTTGTATACTGTCTAATTGCATTTTATATAGTTTTTTTTATTAATATGTATTTTTTATTATGTTATTATATTAGGAGTTTAAAGCTGTTACTGTTAAAGACAAGTTAGCTTAATGTAAAGGTTTGTATGATTTTTAAATTATTGTCCCACTAGACATTTTTCTTTCGAAGTGTCTGAGGGAAATTCATTTTAAATCTGTACGGAAAGAAGTGATTCATTCCTTTTAGCTAACAATTAAGACAAATGTCAAATGGAAAATAAAATGTTCGAAAAACAACAACCCAGCTAAAAGGGAGGAGCACTACTTAAAAACGGCCTAAATGTAAGACATTGTCTAAATGTTCTGCAAGATTTGGTGAGTAAACAACTTGGTTTTACAGTATTTTAAATGTAGTAACCTTTAATTCATTGCTGGAAATTTATACAACTAATTAGTAGGATTTTTTTTTTTAATGTAAAAGTATGTTTTTAAAAAAAAGATTTAGTTTTATTATTTTCAAAGCTGGCTGGAATTGATACAATGATAAAAAGGTTTTGCTAAGTAATGAGAATTGTTTTTATTGAAATTGTCATTAATGGAATGCACCTTGTAACTGTAAGCATATCGGAATACTTCCTTTATTTGTAGATCATGGTTTGTTAGTTAGGCATGGTTTCAGTTCTGATTTGGCTTGGCAAGTTAGGTTTCAATTCTTGGTAACCATTATGTAACCAAAAAATTTCCACAGCTGTAGCATATAACTTCTTCTGGTAAATCAGTGGAAAGCATATGTAGGGCAGAATTGGGGCCTAATGCTTACTTGAAATACAATTAATATGGAATTTTTGCAAAATTTGGAAATCTCCAAACCTACAGTATATTCTAGTGCTCGGTTACACATTTACCCTGGCTTCTGTGTTGAATGGCCTTGTTTTAACACCCTTTTTTTTGCTCTAGCCATTCATCACAGGTTCCATTTCCTGCGTTGTGCTTTTTATCTCATTTTTATCTCATTTTAGGAAACCCCCATCTTCATAGAAATGGTCATATTTGCTTGATGATCATTTTACATTAATGTATTATTATTGTTATTAATGACATGTCAATGTTTTTTTGGACCATGCTCATATTTTAAATTTGCTATGATTTTTCCTGGTGGCACGGCGGCTTAGTGGTTAGCACGTTCGCCTCTCAGCACTAGGGATTCCTGGTTCGAATCCCCATCTGGGTGGAGTTTACATGTTGTCCGCGTGGGTTTCCTCCGGGTTCTCCGGTTTCCTCCCACAGTCCAAAAACATGGATCAAGTCAATTGAGTTCTCCAAATTGCCCCATATAGAGTGTGTGTGTGAGTGAGTTAGTGTGTGCCCAGTGATAGATTGGCGCCCTGTCCTGGGTGTATCTGCCCAGCACCCGAAACGTTCTCCCCTGGATGGGCATGGGGAACCCCCCTGTGACCCTAATATAGGATAAAGCTGAAGATAATGGATGGATGGATGATTTTTCCCAGGGATATTTTTATGGAGAGCAGAAATATTCAAAGATTTTGAAAGTTTGAAAGATTGAAAGTTTAAGATTATTTTTCTAAAATGGCCCAAGAGCAAAGAAAACTGAATGTTTTGATTGATTTTCACTTTTGTGGAACTGCATCATTTTTTATTTTCTGTTTTCATGATTTCTGCAGCATGTTCATAGTTGTTATTTTTATCATTTTGATGAGATATTTTTTTATAGAGAATAGTATTTTAAGTTATAAAAAGTTTAAATATATTTATTTTGGATTAATATTCCTATCTGGTTTTTTTTTTTTATTCCTATTCATGTTCACAAAACATTTACTTTTAATGTTTTCAGTAAATGTTTGGCCCGCGACCTAAAGTGGGCTTTGAGTTCGACACCCTGCTGAACACCAGCATCCAAAATAAAGGATCACTATAGAAAATGACCACGTCTTCCCGTTAAAGATGACTTTGTGTTCGGTTCTTCTTTTCCTTTTTTCCAAAAGGATATTCTTTTTTCCAGCTTTATAAGTACACATACACAAACACACATACACACACATACATATACATGCACAGTACACATACATACATACACACACATACATACACATATACATGCACACACACACTTACACACACACATACATACACACAGAGCACAAGTAAATACATACACATACACAAAGTACATTTACAAACACACACACAGCACAAATAAATACACACACATACATACACATACACAAAGTACATTTACAAAACGCACACAGCACAAGTAAACACACACACACACATACACAAAGTACATTTACAAACACGCACACAGCACAAGTACACATACATACACACATACATATACATGCAAACACACACATACACAAAGTACATTTACAAAACACACACACACAGCACAAGTAAATACATACACAAAGTACATTTACAAACACACACACACACACAGCACAACTAAATACACACACATACATACACACACACAGCACAACTAAATACACACACATACATACACACACACAAAGTACATTTACAAACACACACACAGCACAAATAAATACACACACATACATACACAAAGTACATTTACAAACACGCACACAGCACAACTAAATACACACACATACATACATACACAAAGTACATTTACAAACACACACACAGCACAAGTAAACACACACATACACACACACATACACAAAGTACATTTACAAACACACACACAGCACAAGTACACATACATACACACATACATATACATGCAAACACACACATACACAAAGTACATTTACAAAACACACACACACAGCACAAGTAAATACATACACACAGCACAACTAAATACACACACATACATACACACACACACACAAAGTACATTTACAAACACACACATACACAAAGTACATTTACACACACACACATTTAAAAACGTCGCTGTTGTAACGGGTTCACGTTGACAGGAGGAAGCGCCTCAGAGGTCGCCGCTGTCCGGAGGGCGGGAGAGGAGACTTAATTCGACGAGAAGGAAAGTAAGACAGAAGTATGGCTTCCAGGTAAGAAACTCCAAAAAAACGAATTACTTTTTTTTTTAATCGTAAACTTGTTATTTTAAATATATATATATAAATATATAAAAAATATATATATAATATATATATTGTTAATTGTGTATTAAAAGGGCGTATTCTATCGTTTACTTACACACTTTCGGTTTTCGCATTGCTGCGACGCCCTATTCCGTTCTATGTAGCGCTTATTAATAAAAACATATTTTAATTAAAAGAGAGTGCAGTTATTTTCCCAAAACGCAGTCGATTTGGTTTAAATATTCGAGGATATCACGTTCATTGTCCTGAAACACAAAAGACTTTTTAATGCTCCAAATCCAGAGAATAAGCTTTAATTCTATGAAATAAACAGATAAACTACATTTGATTTGATAGCACGTTGTCTAATCTAGTTAAGGAAGTGGTGAAAGAATGAACAAAGAATTTCAAGTTTTTATATTACACAACATTTTGTAAACTTTTTTATTATTAATAATAATAATAATAATAATAATAATAATAATAATAATAATAATTAATAATGTTGATGATGATGATGATAGTAATGACGGCCCAAAATGCATGTTTATTTTAGGTGCTTACTTTTCATTTTTATTTATTTTCTAATTCCGATGTGTGCAACCTTTTTGTTTTTCAAAATGTTATTTTATTTTTTATTGAAATGAATTATTAAAGAAAATATTATTATTATAATATTATTATTTTTTAATCCCGTGGCATAATATGTTAAATAGCACACCGTAATGTAGAATGCAATTAATTTTTTATTATTATTATTTTGTATTCATAGTATTTTTTAGATAATAGCGTCATCTTTTTGGGGAACAATGGCAGCTTTTTAAGGGCAGTGACCTTAAAAACGGCCATGACCAAATCACAGTGGTGATGTTTTTAAGATAAAATGGAAGTGTTCTCTTGGTTATAGGTGCCACCTGTTTAACAGTAATGTGTGTAATTTCGGTTTCGGATAAAGTCTTTATTCAGTGTATGTGCAGTGTTTTTAAAATCAGAATACATATATATCACAAAAAGTAAATATAAATAATAAGGGAATGAACTTGCTCTTTTTTCAGAGAGTGGACTGAAGATGTGTCTACAAAAAAACGCAAATTTATATATTGTGAGAAAGAGCATGTAAATATAGAAGATCTAAAAAAAGACCATAATGTAACTAACGGCTACTTAAGAAAACCCAGCATTCCCCTGTATCCTAAACCTGTGCTCTTCAAAGTACCCAACGTGTGCCATGTGACTGGGAAAGATGGCCTTAAGGGGATCTTACAAGCTGGTGGATTCAAGGTATTCAAAGGCAAGGCAAACAGCAAGCTGTACTGGAGTTTGTCTGTGACTGAGAAAGACAAAATGAAAGCACAAGAACACTACCTTTCCAACACTGACCTACAATGTGATGATCCTTCTTTACTGGAAAAGTTTACCACATCACCGGCATTCCAGGAGAAATCACGATATGGCAACTTCCGCTTCACTTTTCCTCTGAGAAAACTCCTGAATCTCTACAGCAAGCAGTTCTGCAGATGTACGCCACCAGTTCTGCGAATCTTAAATACTGAGTTGTACAAGCAAGAGATTATGTACACCATTCTGGTGCATCCGAAATACATGGGGCACTACAGAAAATATCCTCGTCTTCCAATTACAGATGAATTTTTGTGCGGTTACAGTGATGGGATGGTGTCCTGGCAGTGCATGTCTCCTGCAGATGACTACCAATACAGGCTTATCAAGAATAAAGAGGATGGAAAAGTGTATACCGAGAAGTTGAATAATTCTGTAGAAAAGAATTACTTTGTATGGGATCATGTGACCGTGGTCTTTCATGTAAAGCCAGGCAAAACACTGCGTGTACCTTACAAACAGCTGATTGAAAGCGTGAGTGTTTGTGAGATAGCTGATAAAAATCTTTTGCAGCCACCCGACCGAGGGCTTACGGTTCCCGAGGCCACAGAAATACTTGAAAATTTAAAAAATAAATACCCAGCACCTTACTTTTAATATTTCTAGACATTTTATGTGGTCAATCAAGCATGATCACATAATCAGTCCAGCAGGATTTAAATAAAAAAAAATGTTGCCTTGCTTATATTGCCATACTTTAAAAAAATTTTTTCATTTTTTTATTTTAGAATTTAGCTTCAAGCGGCACGGTGGCTTAGTGGTTAGCACGTTCGCCTCTCAGCGCTAGGGATTCCCGGTTCGAATGCCCATCTGGGTGGAGTTTCCATGTTCTCTCCTTATCCGCGTGGGTTTCCTCCGGGTTCTCCGGTTTCCTCTCACAGTCCAAAAACATGGATCAAGTCAATTGAATTCTCAAAACTGCCCCATATAGAGTGTGTCTGTGTGAGTGAGTGTGTACCCAGTGATGGATTGGCGCCCTGTCCTGGGTGTATCTGCCCAGCGCCCGAGATGTTCTCCCCTGGATGGGCATTGGGAACCCCACCGTGACCCTAATAGAGGATAAAGCGGGAGATAATGAATGAATGAATGAATGAAGAATTTAGCTTCAGTTTATACCAAATGTTAAATGTTTAATAAAGTTCAACCAGCAGAGGTCTCTGTTCTGTAGTCCCCACATGTATAATTAATAGCTGTTCTAAGTTAAAAGTAAATACTTGATAATAAGTAAAGTCTTGATTATTCTAATTAGGTATTCAATATTCATTTGTCATTATTACCAGCATTGAATTATCTTTTCTTTCTTTTTATACACTAACCTTTTTTATCATTTGTTGTTCGTAAAACCCAGTATTTTTTTTATGTTTGTTAGCATTTTTGCATAACTGAAACTTGTAATAGTTAGAATTACTGTATTTTTTTTTTTTACTGATTAACATAATATTTTGGTTGGTACCCACAATTCAAACTGTTTATTGGTTAATATAAATGTTCATTTTGTTACCAGAAACTTTGACTTCACATGGACTTCATCAAACACTTGAATGAAATAGAATAGAAAGTAGATTGTGAGCTTAGCCCTCTCATTCCAACTACATGATGTCAGACATCACAAATGCTCGTCTGAATAAATGAGTAATATCCCCAAAATCACCCTGGAAAAAGTTCAGAAATCCCGCTTGAAAAGTCAAAGCAAGGATGCTAAGGGGACCAACTTAGAATTGAATGTTACTAAAGGTCCTGATTGTGGAATGTGCAAGTGTCCCAATACTTTTGTATTGCACATGGCACATGGCATTAAACTAATGGCATTAAACTAATTTAATAATGTTGAACAGAGACACGATGTAAAAAATAAAAAAAGTTCACGGTAGTTCTTACTAATAAATTAGATTACCAAGATGTTTTTGATTTTCTAACAATGTTACTTAATACATTGATCTTCTGTTTTTTTTTATTATTATTAAACTGCTTTAAACTGAAAGACAGTACCATGGTTTTGTTATATGTTTTACCTTTTTATATTGCAGGTTTATATTTTAAATTATATTTTTGGTATATATAATTGAATCCTGTTATTTCTCATGCTTTTGTCCATCTAACAGCACATGCTGAATAAATTCATCTTTGAAAGGGCTGTTTTATCTACTTTTACATTCACTATTTAACAAATTATAAAATAAAATAATAATGGAAAAACATTAAAGACCTGCAGAAGACAAAGGAAAATTGCATACAATACTGTATTGTTTTCTGAAAGGGTGTCTTAAAAAGGTTTAACTGATGGAAACTGTTGCATGTTGAAGTTTAAATATTTTTAAAAAATATACAGATTTTACAAAAACGTGATAAGAATACAGTGGTTTATACAGGAGGAAAACCACTGCGATAGCAACACAGTTCACAGCTTTTTACATTTATTTAGAAGAACCGCTCTACATTAGACAGCGCTAGGGATTCCTGGTTCGAATCCCTATCTGGGTGGAGTTTCCATGTTCTCCCCGTGTCTGTGTGGGTTTCCTCCGGGTTCTCCGGTTTCCTCCCACAGTCCAAAAACATGGATTAAGTCAACTGAGTTCTCCAAATTGCCCCATATAGAGTGTGTCTGTGTGAGTGTGTGCCCAGCGATGGATTGGCGCCCTGTCCTGGGTGTATCTGCCCAGCGGCCGAAACGTTCTCCCCTAGATAGGCATGGGGAACCCCCCCCCCCCCCACCGCAACCCTAATAGGATAAAGCAGAAGATGAATGAATGAATGTTTTTGCAAAAGCAGGTTAAAATTGCTTTTACCAGTGCAACGTTCGCCCACTAGAAGGCGCCCTTTGACCATAAAAACTATTGACCTTTTTTTTATTTTTTTATTATTGTTATTACCATCCCTATATTAGCGTCATCAAAAAGTTTGCAAATGCTATTTCACCCACTTCCCGTTATCCGTTTAAGCGGAAACTTTAAATGTAGACGCAGCATCACCTTTAATGAGCTGCAAAAGATCCGAAACCAGTGAGATCTTTGGTTTACAAAACCAGTGCTCTAACCACCGGACTATCTATCAGAGGGTGTCCGGTCTTATTCATATTGCTCTGCCGTTCTTATTTCTGTGCGCAGAATCCAGTCCAAGTGGTTTTTATTTGTTCTTTGTGTAAATTTCCATCGTTAAAGAAGCCTCTCCATTTCGCTCTATTACCCGGTGAGTCTCTGAAGGCACGTCGGCGTGACGTCACTGCGCACGCTCACTGTGGGTTCAACCGAAAAGGCGGGAATCTTCATTACGAACTCAAAGACGGAGCGACACTGGCTGCAGTTTATAAAAGGTAAATAATGCGACATTAACATGACTCTTTTTGTAGTCTTACACAACAACACCGTGTTTTAGTTTTATGTGTTTACTTGTTTTAGTTAAATATAAATGTAATGTAAATGGTTTATTTAAATACGTTGCCATTTAAGTTTTGACCTCATATGTATTCTACAAGTGAAGCACAAACTAAAATAAATTATATTTTATACAACATAATGTTATTATTCATAGTATTGATAATTATTAATTTATTATATTAAATATTGTAGGGCAGCACGGTGGCTTAGTGGGTAGCACGTTTGCCTCTCAGCACTAGGGGTTCACGGTTTGAATCCCCATCTGGGTGGAGTTTCCTCCGGGTTCTCCGGAGAGGAAGTTTGTTTGTGTGAATGAGTGTATGCCCAGTGATGGTTTGGCACCCTGTCCTGGGTGTATCTGCCCAGCGCCCGAGACGTTCTCCCCTCGATGGGCATGGGGAACCCCACCGTGACCCTAATAGAGGATAAAGTGGAAGATAATGAATGAATGAATAAATATTGTGATTAAATAATATTGCATGTAATACCTGGTTTATTAGTTATATTGTTTGAGCAGTGTGTGTGTGTGTGTGTGTTTTATGGTTATACTTATATTTAGGATAAGGTTATGGTTATTGTAAGGGCATTAAGTTTTCTACAAAATGAAGAGAAGTTAATGTTAATGTAAAGTAATATTATAGTCACTTTATTGTTGTCTTTTTTTCTCAAATCCTCTTTAATTGTCATTTTTTTCTTAGCAGTATTAAAATGTATTACCTTTTAAAATATATTATCAGGCAAACTATACTGTATTTAAAGGTAAATGTATTTTTTATATAATAAAAATATATAATATATAAATATATATAAATATATTTATAACAATTATTGCTACTGCAGACTTAATTAATTTAAGTTAATTTAATTGAATATTTTAATTAAATGTTTGCCTTCACTGTAGTCACTTTCTTTTTATTGTTTGAATACCAAATATTTGCCAGTATGCTGATTTGCCAAATATTCTTTTATCAAAATTATTTGACCAAAAACATAAAAAAAAAAAACTTTCTTGAAGCAGCATTTTGTGTACCAGGTCATTTTGGTGTCAGGTGCCTTCCCCAAGGGCACTTCAGCCATGGTACTTGGTGGAACCTGGAATCGATCGAGGTTGGAAACTTTGGAGACCGGACTAAGACTAAGAGATTCAGTGTAAATTTCTGTGAGCATCGCCTAAACATAAAGTCTTATTTTGCTGTTTCGGCTCTGTGTTATCAGAACTTAGCCTTCTGAGGCGAGTTGTTGATAGCTAAACCTCCCCCAGTAGAACCTGTGCTACAGAGTCCTGATACCTGATACCAAAACTGTTCCAAGGACAAATGCTGTGTTGCTGTGACGTTTGCGAACTGAACACACAGACTCCATCCCCCCATCCCATCATGACTCCATGGCTCCATACGCTCTCGTTCTGGTAAGATGGGGCTGAGCGCCGCTAAGTGGCAGCTGGTCCAAAAACCGTTACCGTGTCTGTCTGTGTTTGCTTATGGTGTTCTTTCGGGTTCCCAAACTGTGATCCTTTAGGGATTTTTTATCACCTGACGTCCTTTCCCAATGTTTTACATCTGATCCTTCTCACACTGTGAATTTCCCCATTGTAGGATTAATAACGTATATCATGTATGCTATGAAGGGAAAATTGGCACCATTAAAACTATTTTACACATAAATATTTCTAACACAAGGAGGAACAGATCTTTTTAATCACGTGACTCAGCTTCTCGCTTACTGTACATGTGTTTTCATTTGCCTAAACAAACTGCACTGACAGTGAAGTGGGTTTTTTTTATGTTTGTCAGTAACAAATGATCTCATTTATATTAAATTTGTACAAATAATAAAGTAAAGCCTGTGCACCTTCAGCTATGCTCGACTCTTGTTAACAGTTGATTGACATCCTGTTCGTCCTCGTCATAGATGCTCATATTTGAAATACCTGTATTGTTTGAAGTAAGGTGTGGTGATGGAGTAGACTGTACAATATGTTTTGTATATTTACAGGTGTCACTTATTTACTTGTGGCTCCATAGCTCAGTGGTTAGAGCACTGGTCTTGTAAACCAGGGGTCGCGAGTTCAATCCTCGCTGGGGCCTGAGGTTGCCATGTTTTTTTTTTTTTTTTTTTTTTTACTAATGTTGTGTTGAGATTTTATTTTATTTCTCATTAGTGTTCATTGCAGTGTAACTGAGTGCATGTTCTCCATTAACCCGATTATATGACTGATTAACATATAACAACGATAAAGAAGATATTAGGTCAACTATTCTCAACCAGTGGGGCTCAGAGCTGTCAGTGGGTGACATGGCGCAGTGTTTAACAAATCCTCCTGCCAGTGCTTGGGATTCAGGTTTAAATCTTCATTTGTGCAGGGTTTTTACCATTTTTTTCCCCACAAGGGTTCTCCAGGGTAAAATACTTTAAAATACTCTAAAATTAAAGTTTGTGAGACGATACGTAGTTGACGCTTTAAAACCTTTGCACCATCATAATTATAGAGTTTTGTTGAGAGAGAAGAATTTATCTGAGTCATTAGTCATTATTCAGCACATAAGTGTTTATCTTAGACGTTTAAATTATTTAGAAAAAAAAAGCTTAGGCCCCAGCGAGAATTGAACTCGCGACCCCTGGTTTACAAGACCAGTGCTCTAACCACTGAGCTATGGAGCCAGGCTACTGCTCCTTTTATGTTTACAGGAGATGTTTGTCAGAGTAGGACTACCGTCACACCCTGATGAGTCACCATCATACAGTATGGTGCTGTGTCAGCTTTTGGGAGTTTGCCATTGTATTTACATAAGAAGAAAGGTGTCGCCTGCTGGTATTGTAAAAAGCTGCCTGTGCTACTCCCCAAAGCCATGCAGGTAGGAGTTACACCAAATTACCATTTAAAGAGTTTGATGTTTTGCTGTGAATCTGATATCAGTCTTTAACATCTGATTATACGAACACTTTAAAACCTGACTTATTATTTTACTAACATAATTTACTTTTGTTATTTAATATGTCTTATTAAAAGACATGAATTTCCCCTACTGTGGGACCAATACAGGATTATCTTTAAAAGTGTCAAACAGTGAGTGTTTTGTAGCTATTTTGACCTATATCTTAAATGGTGTGACACAAAATACGTTGCACACTTATTCTTCACTGGACCTTGGACACATGGACATATCATACAGGATACACTTATACCAAGGGGAAATTTGTGTCTTCAGTTTACTCCTCTAGCATGTTTGGTTTTTGGGAGAAAGCTCACCCCTAAATCACCACACAATTACAAGCAATTTGTACTTTTCCTATATATATATATATTATTAATAAATAATATATGTAATATATATGCTTTTTTTATAAAATTAAAAAAAGCTAATTTTACCAAGATTACAAAGTAATATATATATATATACATAATATATATATATATATATATATATATATATATAAATATATATAAAGATTACTTTGTAATCTTGGTAAAATTTGCTTTTTTTAATTTTGACTTATAAAACATTCACTGTAGTATGCATGTCTCATATCCATGAGTAAATCAATTTCAAGGCCCCAGTGAGAATTGAACTCACGACCCCTGGTTTACAAGACCAGTGCTCTAACCACTGAGCTATGAGGCCACATGTCCAGACTATGGCCAGACTACAACACAAGTTAGGTCCTGTCGTCTACTCTAATGTAGATGTAATGGGACATCTGTCCACCTCTGTATATCAGATCCCTAATTAATAACATTATTTTTGTTATAGCACCACAATGTAAATTCACAGTAAGCTAAGAAATTTATTACAAAACTAATGTAAAGCAGTCAATTTTTTTGGAAGCAGTGGAGCTAAAATCTTACTGATAGTAAAAGTGGAGAACATTGACCCAGTTGCCCTGATAAAAGATGCCCTTTTGAAATAATAGTGTACTGTTAACCATAAAGGTTTTACCCCATAAAGGAAATTTTAAATAAATAATAACTAATAAATAATGTTTAACATATACTTTTAATTCAAATGAATAATTGAACAATTTAAAAAAAATGGTAGGGCTGATGTCAATGATTAAATGCTATTTTCGGTTACAGTTCTGTTTAATTAATTAAAGATCATTATTATTTTGTATTTGTAAACTAAAACAAAATGCTTGGTTATACCAGTGAGATATGATCTTAGGCCCCAGTGAGAATTGAACTCACGACCCCTGGTTTACAAGACCAGTGCTCTAACCACTGAGCTATGAGGCCGTGAGTATTGGTGGTTGCGACTACCTAATCTCCATACAGAGAGATTCGTCACTTTGTCCTGCAGGTTTCTGTGTAAATAATGTCAACCACAGAAGTGCTGTGTTTAATTCTTTTGCTTCATAGCAGGAAGGTTCTGAATTTGATTCTTAGGTAGAACAGCCTAATGCATATCTGTTTAGTTCTTTGTTTCTAGCTGTAAATGTGAAGCTGAAAAGACTCATTTCAATTTTAACAAACTAAGTTACACATTGAGGGCGGCACGGTGGCTTAGTGGTTAGCATGTTCTCCTCTCAGCACTAGGGATTCCCAGTTCGAATCCCCATCTGGGTGGAGTTTCCATGTTCTCCCCGTGTCCGTGTGGGTTTCCTCCGGATTCTCCGGTTTCCTCCCACAGTCCAAAAACATGGATCAAGTCAATTGAGTTCTCCAAATTGCCCCATATAGTTTGTGTGATTGAGTGTGTGCCCAGCGATGGATTGGTGCCCTGTCCTGGGTGTATCTGCCCAGTGCCTGAAATGTTCTCCCCTGGATGGGCATGGGGAACCCTACTGCGACCCTAATAGAGGATAAAGCGGAAGATAATGAATGAAGTTACACATTATTACACATTGTTTTGGTGAGTGCACATATGTACGACATGTAGCATACTGAATCACACAGACAATACAAAAGGAATACAATTATAAAACAAGCAGGAAGTCTAAAAAGTAAATAATTTTTAAAAAAGAATCTGAGGAGCTAGAGAAAAATGGGAAATCTGTATATGTGGAATTTGAAATTACTGTGAATATATTCACTGTCCCAAAACATGGATTCAAGTAAATTGCCCCTATGTAGTGTTTGTTTTGTGCCCAGTGATAGATTGGCGCAGTGTTCAGGGTTTATCTGCTAAGTGCCTGAAATATTCAACGGCCCACCCCTCCTTAGTCCCATTATCGTCTAGGATAAAGTGGAATATCCCACAAACACCTAATTTACAAGAAGAAAAAGTGTTAGTTACACCGCTCAGGATTACTGTTAGGCCCCAATGAGAATTTAATTCACAACCCCTGGTTTAGAACTCACTGAGCTATGAGGCTGGTTTCCTCTCAGAGTTCAAAAACATATATTCAAGGTAAGTTGCCCCTGCATAGTCAGTGTTCTCTCAACTCCCCACCCATCCATCATCATAGTCTAGGATTAAGCAAAAGATAATGTAATCGAATGTATTAGCCATTTGCAGTTCTGAGGAAAAACAAAATGCTGCCTGAATTTGAACTCTTTTTCTAAATAGATTACAAATCACATTATTTTCAAAACAAGTGGTATAAACATTTCAGTTCCTATTTGTGTTGAGACATTAAAAACTCAGAGAAGTAGAAGCAAAACCGTTCCTAGTAACATATATTCCCCACCATGGCCGCAATATTAAACATTGTTAGTAGAGTGTAAACAATTTAACCACAGTCATGGCATGGCTGATGTTGGAACAGTTCCCTGTGTGTTCCCCCTTTTAAAGTTTATAGACTCGATCCAGCTCACTGTTTCCTTGAGAAGGCAGGCGTGCCAGTCCCATATATGGTCACATGGCTCACACTGATGATGTAATCACAGAAAAGGTTCCCTTCTCCCTCTTTCACAAGCACAGAAAGATAGCAGACAAGAAGAGGTGGAAGGGAAGAAAGCAAGATGGAACGGCGGTAGTTTGTAATGTATTGTTGTGTTTGTATGTGAGACAGACTGAGGTTCATTGATTAAAAAGCACTGCAGTAGAGCAAAAGTTAAACAGAGTGGAGGAGAGAGAGAGAGAGAGAGAGAGAGAGAGAGAGAGGGAGTCAAACAGAAAAAGAAAACCTACCCAGAATCAAAAGTGGAAGAGGCCTAAGAGAGAAAGTCTTCTTATCATGGGAAAGTCAGGTGAGTAAACTGGTCTTTGTACTAACATGCTTTATTTAACTCAATACATTTTCTAAATAAGAGAGGAGTATGTAATGGGATACATTTTTTACTGCAATGCTCTGCTGTATTTTGGTATCAGCAAAAAGAGAGACAGGACAAGAGAAGAAATTAAATCATGTCATAGCATTGTTTGATCATCATCTCAGAAGCACTTTGTTTTATGAATAGATCTATTCAACAGCCACAATTTTATCCATAGCATCAGTATTGCTTTGAGTCTTAGGAATTAAAAAAATTAAAGTTGAAAAAGATTTGTTAGCGTGAGAAAGTAATTCAAAATGAGTTCCACCATCAGCCTTAAACACAGAGATTGAGTGCAGCTGTAATTCTCATGCTTGAATACTTTGGTTTTAGGGTTATGGGGTTAAGGTTATAAGTAGTGGGTTTTGCTTTGTTTATAAGAAGTTTCCACCTGTTTCCCGCTCCATTTCTTATCACATGGTACCAGCACCAACATGTGCTTGTGCATCCACCCAAATTAATCTCTTGTTGGTCGTTTGCTCAGCTCCACCTTACTTTATGCTGATAATGCTGAAAAGTTTCTTAGTATCTTATATTATTATAAAACCGCATCCTGGTCCTTTTAACAAATCTACCATGGTGTGACCCGTACACTGGGGATCTTTTGTGCAGGGGACATCTGTCTGCAGTAGCAAACAATGGGCATTCATTATAACTGTTTCACTGTGCAGTGATATGCTCACAATACCTTACTGTGTTAATTAACTGCAGTTCATACGAGGGTTCAAGCGATTAATCGTGATCACAAATGTTCCAATTTATCGTAAGAGCAACTCAACATGGTCATGACGACATTCTTAAGAAAACTACATATGATGCAGTTAGTCTGAACTTTAAACCATGTGACGCAACTAGCACGGAACAAAAATAAAAGTTGCACATGCAGCAAACTGTCTGTTTGCATTGTTTTTACAGGAAAACCATAGGTTTCTTTTAAATGGATATAAAAAATATGTACTTTAAGTGGAACAGATCTTTTTTAACTTATCACAGAAAAAAATTGATATTTTGTGTTAATTCTTTTTTTAAAATCATGAATAATAATCGTACAATGAAAATCTCTCATCCCTGGTTCATATTTCATCTGTAACTTATTTTTCTAGCATCAAAACAGTTTTGTGAAGAGGTTCTGAAGACTCACAATGAGTACAGAAAGAAGCACCAAGCTCCACCTATGAAGCTCAGCAACAAACTATGCAGTGAGGCTGTGAGGTGAGGATGACTGGTTTAATGAACCATCTAATGTACAGAGGGCTTAAAATGAATTAGTAAATTCCATTTTATTTTTACCAACCAGACCCTTCCTTATTTACTTTCTGACGTATGTACACAATGAGCAAATGTTTTAAGAGGGACACACCTTACAATCACTGAATTTGGTGTTTCGTTCAGTCCCATAGCTTTGGACGACTGTACTTTTGTACAGTATAAGGAACATTTGTTTATGTTCCAGCATGACGCTTTAGCACAAAAAATCATCATCCAGAAACATACATATGGGAGCATTTCTCAGAGCCCTGACCCCCGAAAATTGTGCTTAGGTTGTTAAAAAAATAACTGATTATTTTATTTGACTGACTTTGTGCATGTGAGACTGTGAGACAACTGAATAAAAAATGATTTTGAAGTGAATTAACATTATAAACGCAGCTTAGTAGCACATTCTCCTCAGCACTAGGGATTCCCGGTTTGAATCCCAATCTGGGTGAAGTTTCCATGTTCTCCCCGTGTTCGTGTGGGTTTCCTCCGGGTTTCCTTCCACAGTCTAAAAACATGGAACAAGGTCAATTGAATTCTCCAAATTGCCCCATATAGAGTGTGTCTGTGTGAGTGAGTGTGTGCCCAGCGATAGATTGGTGCACTGTCCGGGTTGTATCTGCCCAGCGCCCAATACTTTCTCCCCTGGATGGACATAGGGACCCCCCCCCCCGCAACCCTAGTAGAGGGGAAGATAAAGATAAAGTGGAAGATAATGGATGGAGCACAGCTTTGTTACAACAACCAGTATAGATTTATAAAACATGTTTCTCATGTGACTTTGGTTTGTGATGAGATTCCAGTTTGATATGCATTTGAATTGGACATTCAGTCCATATGTCCTCTATAGTGAGTCAGACATCTTTAACAAACAGTAGGTGGAGAGTTGGCGGGTTCCTCTCGGGGGGATTTGATTTATAATGCAGAACGGATTTGAATCACTAAAACAGCCAAATGATTTGCATTTGTTTACTGAGATTTACATTATGTATAGCAGTTGACACAACAGTAACTACTGTAATATGTTACATATGGTTAAATAAATATGTGTGGGATTACAAGCACAGTTTTGTGTGTGTGTGTGTGTTACAGATATGCAGAGAGTCTGGCCAGCACTCGGATTCTAAAGCACAGTGTTGAGTCTAGCAGAGGAAGCTGTGGAGAAAATCTGGCCTGGGCATCATATGACCAATCGGGTAAGATTTCGGTTTTATATTTGAGTTCATATAGATATTAAAGCCATAACACTGTCTTGGTTTTAGCTTCTATTCTCTGCTCATCTATCCTCAACAGCTGGGACTGATTTTGCAATGACGGTCTCTGTGTACGCTCTGTATATCGCTGACTAAGCGGAATGGAATGTCTGGCTGGTGCAGTGTGATGAATACAGAGTTACATGTTTGCACATTATATATATATATATAAAGTTCATAAGGAGTTCGTCTAGAATGTTCATCCATGTCTCCTAAGCAATACCATGTCATTTCTATTACTTAAAAAAGCTTTTTCTGCTTTTAACACCCAAATAAGTTGGAATGCACTGACAGAGATAAGCTTTTATCCTCTATTAAGGTCGCAGGGGGGTTTCCAATGCCCATCCAGGGGAGAACATTTCGGACGCTGGGCAGATACACCCAGGACAGGGCACCAATCCATCGCTGGGCACACACTCACTCACACAGACACACTCTATATGGGGCAATTTGGAGAACTCAATTGACTTGATCCGTGTTTTTGGACTGTGGGAGGAAACCGGAGAACCCGGAGGAAACCCACGCGGACACGGGGAGAACATGGAAACTCCACCCAGATGTGGAATCCATAGCACTGAAAGGCGAACGTGCTAACCACTAAGCCACTGTGCCGCTGAGTGATTTTTATTTCATTTTTCAATTTTCCTTTTAAAATAAAGTTCACTTTAGAGAAATGTGTCCTGCTTTTTACAACAATGACCAATGTTTCACTCATCAATTTTTTTTCTCGGGAGTTTACATGAAATCAGCGACTGTTAATAGCTTTGTGCATGTGTCTCCACAGGTAAAGATGTGTCTGATCGCTGGTATAACGAGGTCAACCAATACAACTTCAACCAGCCAGGATTTTCTTCTGGAACTGGTAAGAGTGCACTCATAAAAAAGGGGGGCAGCATCATATAACAATCAGGTTTGATAATTATACAGTGTAGCTAGTTTTCTTCATAACTACTGACTTAATGTTCTCATTTGTAAGTCACTTTGGATAAAAGCATCTGCTAAATGACTAAATGTAATGTAATGTCTGTCAAACCTTTTGGAAAGATATATAGGTGTCCATTCTGAAATTCTATTTAGAAAAACACTGGGAACAAAATATCATTATTTTTATATAGTTACACTCTTCTGCATCAAGTTAAAATACAATAAACTGGATTTATGTGAGATGCTTACTGAGCAGGAGAGTCATGGTGGCACACATTATTATTTCTGTTCTGTCTGGATTCTTAAACTGTACACGGTGCATTTCTGCCCTTTGTACTGTGCGGACTGTAAAAAATTTCCAGCATAAGATCCCAATTAAAAAAAGGTGACTTGAAGGTTTAATAAATGCATGAATGGTTATTTGTTAATTGAATTATTGCTGTATCATTTATTTATCAGTTTACAGTAGATTTACAATTATAGACTACAGTGTAGTCCATCTGTTTCCTTTATTTTTTGTTAGTCCCCTGTTGGTTCTCTGTCAGGACCCTTACAGATTGTTCTGCAGTGACACTAATGCAGTGAGGGGGTTTTTGTGCATCAGTGCTGCTGTAGTTTCATTTCTCCACCTCAGTGACACTGCTGGGATAGGAATAATACACCAACCAAATAATCCCTGCTCTGTGGTGGTACTATTGGGATCCTTACCATTAAGACAGAGTAAAGGGGACGTACACAGTATGTACTGTAGTCCACAAACAATTGGACTACAGAATGTAATTGTAGAACTACAAAGTCCATCTTTACGGTAAATGGAACTGGGAACATGGACAATAAGTAAAGCAGAAAGGAGAGGTGTCTAAACAACTTTTTGGTCCACATGGTCCAAAAAATTTTTGGTCCACATGGTCTATGAAATATAGGCAGTTGCAGTGAGTGTGAGGTTTCAGGATAACTGAGATTAAAGCATTCCAATGAGTCACTGAATAAATGTCACACTTTACAAAAAAAAATGTATTTTTCCAAAGTATTTTTATTTCCTTAGCAACCACTCATGAGCAACCGCTTCCTACATCCTGCATTCAGTTCAGCGTGGTCATTGTTATTATCTTCTTGTTATTATTAGTCTTGATAATTACCATTAGAAAGTGAACAACAAAAACTTGAGAAAAAGAGAAATTTAAAACCATACCATCCTTATTCTTTCTTTACTTTTGCACGTAACTTTAATCATATAGTGACTATTAGGTGTCCACTACAACAGAAACCCAGAAGTAATCTTTTGTTCTAGGACATTTCACAGCGATGGTGTGGAAGAGCTCAAAGAAGCTGGGTGTGGGGAAAGCGGTGGCATCGGATGGCTCAACGTTTGTGGTGGCTCGTTATTTTCCAGCTGGGAATATCACCAATCAGGGTCACTTCCAGGCTAATGTTCTGCCTCCTAAGAGCTGACCCTTAAACTGATGTGTAGTTAGAGGGCATTGAATGTTTTTTTTTGTATTGGGAGCTAAGAACAGGGCCAAGAAAATGAAGCTCCATTGGGCTGAATATATTTAAACACACTTACCACTTTCTGCAGTATTTGATGACTTACTCGGTTACTAAGCTCGGTCTCTACGCATTATGAGAACTTGGCCATAATTTGCTTAAAATGTATAGAACCTGTAATTTGTAGAGGTTGGGAATTTTTATTTTTGGTTTCATTTTACATCATTTTTCAGTTTTCAGAGGACTGAGTAAACAACTGCTTTGTTTTTACTTTAATCACATTATTGAGAGCGTTTTACAAAAAGACGCCATTTGTCGCATACAACACTAATGTTGAAATTACTTGAAGTCTACTTGAATTTCAATACTACAGCTGTGGAATATTAATACACTCAGAAGTCCCTATATGTGTGTTTTTGTTTTGCTCAATTTTTTTATTCAAATAAAATACACCTTTAAACTTTTATATACTGTCCTTTATATGGATGATGTGAAGTATAAACCGTACACACAGAAACATTATAACGAACCTGTTTGTATGACACAAAAAAAGTTGATTTCATAATGAGTTTGCAACTGGCGTCAATATGAAAAATTGGTTTTTATTTAAATTTTAAACATATATTCTTTATTATATTTTATTCATTCATTTTCATTCATTATCTTCCGCTTTATCCTCTATTAGGGTCGCGATGGGGTTCCCCATGCCCATCCAGGGGAGAACGTCTCGGGCACTGGGCAGATACACCCAGGACAGGGTGCCAATCCATCGCTGGGCGCACACTCACTCTACATGGGGCAATTTTGAGAATTCAATTGACCTTGATCCATGTTTTTGGACTGTGGGAGGAAACAGGAGAACCCAGACGAAACCCACGCAGACACGGGGAGAACATGGAAACTCCACCCAGATGGGGATTCAAACCGGGAATCCCTAGTGCTGAGAGGAGAACATGCTGACCACTAAGCCACCGTGCCGCCTATTATATTTTAATTATTATTATATGCTACAGCACATTACTACATCATGTCATGTTCTACGATAAGTTATTTCGGAGTTCTTGGGTAGTTCTTAAGCAGGGGTTGAATATTAACTGACTCTCCAGTTAAACTGTTTGTTTAATACATTCATTGACCACTCAGTACGACAAGTCATTTTTAAAAAATTTTATTAACCGTAGATATTAAATGCATTTGGTTAATTGTTTATTGATATTTTTTTTTTTTAAAGTCTTTATTCCTGAAGTTTCTTAAAGCATTTTCTCTATTTGACATCCAGTTCAACTGTTGACCAATGTATCCCATAATTTAAACTTGGAAAGAATGCAAACATTCTAATTAGTGGTTTGAGATTTTGTTCCATGTTCTAACTGCACCAGAGAACCTTGACCCACCCTGTGAGTCAACTACTCAACAATGTCAGAAGAGTTCAGGCTGTGATTGTACTGGATTTTTCTTTAGTGGGTTTATAATGCACTAATGTTCATGTATCGCCAGAGCAGGAAGATAAAGGGATGTGTACATGTACACGATACGTGCTAGTTTAACACGGTACTAATTACTGGTTTACAAGCTGAGAGGAGATTTATGAATCTTTATTCAATGATATTTATATAAACAGGTGGCTTAGTGGTTAGCACGTTCGCCTCTCAGCGCTAGGGATTCCCGGTTCAAATCCCCATCTGGGTGGAGTTTCCATGTTCTCCGCGTGGCTTTCCTCCAAATTGCCCCATATAGAGTGTGTCTGTGTGAGTGAGTGTGTGCCCAGCGATAGATTGGCGCCCTGTCCTGGGTGTTTCTGCCCAGCGCCCAAAACGTTCTCCCCTGGATGGGCATGGGGAACCTCCCCTGCGACCCTAATATAGGATAAAGTGGAAGATAATGGATGGATGTATATAAAGAGAAAACACTTGTTTTTCTTCAAAACAATTATAAAAATATTTAATTCCATAATAGTTAAAATTTGCATAATTTCATATAGTGCTCCATCTCTTGGCATCGATCTCACTCTAATGAAGCTGTCAAAGTTTTTGACTGAGTAAAAAATTAAGTGAAGACCCATTCCACTCCTGTTGATTTAGAGAATAACATAACTGAAACCTTCAGTTAAAAATATATTTATTATATTTAAAAGTTGCTGTGCCGAGGGTAATGTGATTATAGCACAACCCCACTGCACTTATTCTAAAAAGTAAACGATTATTAATGTAATTAAGGTTATTTTTTATGTTTACATTTACAGAAGACCTGTTCTGAAGTAGAAATAAAATTTCCACACACACAAAAGTCGGGAGAATACAACCTGACATGGATATTTAAAATGCAAAGCTTCATCAGGTGGGCTTGTTTCCTTTGAGGCATCACCAGCTCCTCATTCATTCATTGCTAGAGCACCAATTCAAGTCTTATTATTCATCAGATTCTGGATTTCTATTGGGACATTTGCCTCACTGATCTGATATTAAAATTCTTGATCATTACACAATCTTTTACATGGGTGTCCTGCACTGTTGATGCGGCCAGAGTCCACCACTGAGCCTCGGTCTTCACAAGGTTTTTCCAACACCACCCTTTCCTGGCCACTTTTACTTCGTCTTGTTCTTGGGGGTTCAAATTTGGAACCCTGTAAAGCAGCTTTGAGACAATGTACTACTGTATTAAAGCTGTATTTAAATCAACTAGCTTAAACCTGATCCTGTTAGTCCAGGTCTGGAACTTTTTTGTATTCACAGTTATGAAATATAAAATAAATATACAATTCACAATCTGCAATGACTTGCATAAGATGTTGCTTTAATGGCGTTTGCTATGTTCTGTTCCATTTTAGGTCAACAGATGGCGCTTCATTACTTTCTTGCTTAAAAACCTACATGGTGCCACCAGACATTTTATCTTGTCAAATTGTCCTTATCAGATACATTTAATTGTCTTTAAGCATACGATTCTCACTGTGATTTGCCCTTTAAAGGGTATGAGGGGCCCAGCGATGGATTGGCACCATGTTCTGGGTCTATCTGCCCAGCGCACGAGACGTTCGCCCCTGGATGGGCATGGGGAACCCCACCGCGACCCTAATAGAGGATAATGCGGGAGATAATGAATGAATGAAAGGGTATGAGGAAGTAAATAAGACGAACATACCAAATAATGAAAGTACTGACACTGATGCTTCATTTCCTTTAGCATTAGAGCTTCCATGTTTACAGGGCCATCTGTTGCACTAGTGGACTTGGTATGTGTTATGCAGCGTTTGTCAGTCACAAGCGACATGTCTGGCATTACAAAGCAGCACATTTGCTTTGATTACACACTGACTAAATGTGGATACACATCCCAGACCCAGCATATTGGACACAGTGTGCGTGTGTGATCATAGGACTGATTTCCAGTAAGTAATTCAAGTGAAATAACGCCAACATTGTATCTTGTTTTCTTTTGAAACAGTTTATTCAGCAGGTATGATATAGTGACAGTACAATGAAGCAGCATTACTGGGACAGGAAATGAGTATACCAGGCAGAAGCAGGGGGCAGGCAAGACCTCATCGCTTACATGGTTAGTTCCTGTTTATGGACAGAAAAAGTTATTAATATAGTTATTAATGGTATGATGTGACCTTTTGCCTTAACATTAAATTTACCATTTGTAATTTTATTGTAAGGCCAGTAAAGAATCTGAAATGGCCATTCATACCTCTAGTACAAACACTTTTATTCTTATACTAAATAGTTCATCTTTTTGCTCATGAAACAGTTTTTAATTGATTTGTCTTGTGTATTTTGATGCTTTTGTGTGTACTATAATCAGTTTGAGACTCTGGGGGGCACGGTAGCTTAGTGGTGAGCTATAAACTGTATGTGCAAAGCAACAATTAACTATCTACATAACAGAAAAAACAGTGTCTTACCATGATGGCATTGACGATATCGTTCTTATTGTGACGGAGTGCACGGACTGCTTTAGCACGCGTTACGTTAGCCTGCGCCATCACCAGCTCAATGTCTCTCTGTTCCAGTCCACTGTCATCAACCTGTAAAATGAAAAGCACTTATGAATGTTTAATCTACACCTTAAAAGTACAGATGCTTGTTAACATATGCTGTATCATTCACTGCATTCTTTAATGTGGCTTGTCGAGGCTCACTACCTTCAGTATTTTAGTGCCTTTTCTGCTCTCTACACATCCCTACTGATCTGATTCCACTATTCAGCCTAATGTTGTCTTAATAATAGGGTTAAAATGATGTATTAAAGCAAAAAAAGCACTGAAACAACAGGGCAGTGGTAGACCAAGCTTAAGAAAATTAGGGTTATGGTTAAACAAAAAGCTGAAGGTTCAAATCATTTGAAGTAATTACTTGAAGTACTAAGTCCTAAGTTATTCTCCTTGGAAAATATTTAAGCCTAAATAAAAAGTAATGATCCATTTGTTTTTTTATAATTTAAATGACAATCTAATATAGTCATTCATTATCTCCCCGCTTTATCCTCTATTAGGGTCGCGGTGGGGTTCCCCATGCCCATCCAGGGGAGAACGTTTCGGGCGCTGGGCAGATACACCCAGGACAGGGCACCAATCCATCACTGGGCACACACTCACTCACACAGACACACTCTCGGAGGAAACCCATGCAGACAAGGGGAGAACGTGGAAACTCCACCCAGATGGGGATTCGAACCGGGAATCCCTAGCGCTGAGAGGCGAACATGCTAACCACTAAGCCACCGTGCCCAATCTAATATAAATATAAATAATTTCTATTGTCATAGTATAATAAAACATACTAGCGTTTTTAAAAGTTAAAATGATGCAGCAGCTTTTTTTCTTCTTTGCCTTCATTAAAATGTCAAAAACTAAAATTTGTAAATGGCAGATGAAGTTGAAGATGACTCTGATTACCTCCTCTTCTTCCTCACTCTCCTCTTTTATGGCAATGCTGGGCATGATGTCAGGAGTCATGGGAGATGGGTCGAGGGGAACCTTAAATTTTTCCGCTGCAGCCTTATGTACCTGTTGCGACAGATCCTCAATCTGTAACAGAGGCAGAAATTCAAATCATCGGTTGTGCATCACATTTTAGTCTGATGTTCAAATGATTTGTTAAAAACGTTCAGTTCTAACCTTGGCCTCCCCAAAGACTATGTAGATATCTGATGCAGGGCTTTTGAAGACATCTGGGTGGCTAATGACGAATAGGATATTTTTAGACTTCCGGATTGTAATGCGTGTAACTCCGTGGACCTGTTTTAAGCCAAGCTTAGACATCGCCTTGAATAAACACCCATCAAAAGCAAAAAACAACAAAATAACATATTAGTTTGGGGTAACAGAATGAAATATAATGTAATACAGTTAGAGCTTTAGGTTTCACCTTTCGTGCCTTCTTTTCACTTCGACTCTGTTTTGATTTGCTCACTGATTCCTCGGCTGCAGAATTTGGCACCTGAATAAAAAAACTGAATTAGAACTGTATTTTATATATTTTAATGGGTAGGCAAAGTAAAGGTTTGACTTTGTATTGCATTACTATGCAGTCCAAGACTTCTTCTTATCTTAATTTCATCATTTCTGGAACACCTGGACTGGATTTGTAAATTTAAAACATTATCTATTAACATTTTGCTCACAGATTCTTACCTGTGGGTCTGAGGACCTTAGAGCACTCCTGTCCGGCTCTTCCAAATCAGGAATTGACCCATCGCTGTCTGTTTCAATGCAGGAGCCCACTTTAGTCAAGATGTTAAGAGAGTAAAAAGTCAATTAATTATGAAACAAAAAAATCTTGTTGCATTTAAATTTAAAGTACATAAACAAAGGTATTGGGATGCCTACAAGTTACACTTACAAGAGCTTGTTTAGATCTTTATCAGCTTTTGTTCTTCAGAGGCTTTCTATAAGATTTTGGAGTGTTTGTGGGTGATTTTGGTCCATTCATCCAGATTAGAATTTGTAAAGTCAGAGACTAAGGTTGGATGAGAGGCCTTGGCCTGCAATCTTTATTTTATTTAGCTATGCTTAGTCAAGATGTCACACACCTGAGTGGCAGCTCAGTGTTGGGCTGCAAATCTTAAGGTTGGGAGTGCAAATCCTAAGTTCACCTAATGTTGCCACTGTGAGCATGTGAGCAAGGCCCTTCATCCACATTCCTCCAGTATTTGGAATGTGTGGTCAATTTAAATCCAAATTCCGCTGAAGTTCCCTTTAGCTCATTGAGCAAGACCCATAACCCTCATTGCTCCAGGGGTGTTGTGTGAGCAATCAATTTGGGATACTTGGATGAAAGTGTCTGCTAATTTACCAAATGTAATGTAAATGTAATTTAGAAAAATGAATTTACGTTATTTCAGCATGTTATTAGACAAAAAATATTATATTTTGGCTTAATCATTTTTTCTTATAATTAAATCTATTAGAATATCTATTAGTTTTAGTCTGTGTTTACAGAAGTGTTTCTGCACAGTACAGTAGCTCAACACATTACAGTGAGATTAACATGTAAAAGCCTGGTGTGTTGTTTTTAATACAAAGCTTGTTTGTTGTAAGCAGTCACAAGTAAGCAAATGTTAAACCGACTCTTATAATCCGACCTTAGAACCAAAACAGGCCAGCTAACCAACAGCTCAGATCCATTTGCTTTTTATGATTTAAATGACAATCTAATATAAATATGAATAATTTCTATTGTCATAGTATAACAAAACATACTAGCGTTTTTAAAAGAGAGGTCCAGTTCTGTTGAATCCTTGGTTCTGTAGTTCACCAAGCATCCATCCTGGTGACCTGTGTGCTTTTCAGATTGCTTTGGTTTGGCCTCTGCTGAAGAATCTGGAGCAGGAGTGCTGCCTGATATAATACCTCTTTCTGTGGTCAGGTTTAAATGTTTGTGAGCAAGGGCAGCACCTCTGTCTCCCAAACAGTCAGTAGGGGACGTTCTGAGAGGCTTTGGAGATTTCGGCCTGTTTTCTTTACACGCTGTTTAAACAAAACACCAAAAGAGAAGAATTTGAGCAGTGCTGAAGATTTTAAAGCAGTAACCGCACTGCATTTTCACATCACAGTGCTACAATATTTAATTATTCATGAAGGACTGTTGCAGAGATGCTGCCAGAAGAGGCAGACATTATATAGTGTATCAGGAAATCAAAATGTTCAGTGTGATGTAACCCATCTCATCATATTGCATCATGCTGACATGTAACTCAGGCTTGCAGAGACAGTAGGGTACTATAAAAATATCTTGAATATAGCAGAACATAAATCACTTGAACAGAACATGGACAATAAGATTTATATATATATATATATATATATATATATATATATATATATATTCATATATATATATTCATTCATTATCTCCCGCTTTATCCTCAATATTAGGGTCGCGGTGGGGTTCCCCATGCCCATCCAGGGGAGAACGTCTCGGGCGCTGGGCAGATAGACCCAGGACAGGGCGCCAATCCATCGCTGGGCACACACTCACTCACACAGACACACTCTATATGGGGCAATTTTGAGAATTCAATTAACTTGATCCATGTTTTTGGACTGTGGGAGGAAACCGGAGAACCCGGAGGAAACCCACGCAGACACGGGGAGAACATGGAAACTCCACCCAGATGGGGATTCGAACCAGGAATCCCCAGCACTGAGAGGCAAACGTGCTAACCACTAAGCCACCGTGCCATATATATATATATATATATATCCCCCCTATTTACTTTTCTACTTACATATACTATTTACAAAGACAGTGTATCTGAAAATCTCCCTATTCATGTTGAATTGCAAAAGCAATACAAGGGTGCATATAATTCGTTGTTCAGTACACTTACAGTGACAGCATGTAGCAACATCTTTATCTGGACCAACTTTACATAATTACAAGCCAGGCAATTCAAGGTTAGGGTCCTCGGGGAAGGCCAAGGCAGCAGAGCTGTGCTGGGGTTTTATTCAGAGCCCTGTCATAACCATATATACTACACGATACTCTATAACTGCCTGTATACTGCATACAATGATATACATGTGTGTAATTTCATTTAGTACATTACTAAATGGTAAGTGTGTATCTAGCTGATGTGGTTTAAACACACTGTCTACTAAGGCTGCCATGTAGGCCCTTGGCCCTCATTGCTCAACTGGTGCTGTGTCATGACTGATCCTGTGCTCTGACCCCAAACTTTAATTTGGGATACTTGTAAGTTGACATATTTAAGAAATATTTAACTTCGCTACAATGAAAATAACAACCTACCCTCTGTGTCCCCTTGTCTGCATGTCTTTGACCTTAAGGTTGATGGTTCATTCAGTTTTTGAAGTGTGTCCTGTATGGGAAAAGAAACTGGAAGTTCCTCCATTCGCTCAACTGTTGGTGGGTCAACACCAGCCAAAGAAATGCATTTCTGTGACTCTGAGTGGTGTGATTCAACATTAGGATCACATTTAGTACGAGTAAAGACGTTCTGTAGCTGACTGTTGTCAAATGACGATTGGGACTCCTGTATAGGGGTAGAGAGCTCCTCGTCTAGTACCTCCGTGGAGGAGGAATGACCACTTAGTTCTGAGCTTTCCGGTCCAAATATTGTGTCATGGACATGATTGTCTTTGATGTCTTTTAGGTTCCTCAGAGATTCCAGTGACTGTAAGGGTTTATGGTCTAGAGGGGTTTCCTGGTCAGAACTGGTTGGGCTATTTGACTCGGTTGGACATTCTGAATTCAAAGTTTTGGGACTGAAGGGTGCAGGGTGGAGAATGTGTAGAGCATCTTCTGCATTATAACCGGTGTGTCTTTGTTGTTGGATCTCTTGAGTGGAACTATTATCCTGAAAACTTGTAACTGCTGTACTGCAGTCAGTTATGTCTGTTACCTTGGGTGTGGCACCATCATCTGATTTGTCTACCGTAAAGTATTCAGAGTCCTTCATTTTTGTTTGAAAACTACTTGATTTCTGTGAATGTGCAAACTTTGTGTTCTTTTCTTCGTCATCTGCATCTGCTACCCCAGCTTGGCATGATGTTGCAGGATCTGTATCCTTCTCGCTCTGTATTGAAATGCATACATCGTATTTTTCTTGTATATCCTCCATTTTAGCTTCTAGTTTGCTTATGTGTCTCTCAAGAGTCTGACTATTATAAACATTCTGATTTTCAACATTTTGTATGATAGGTGGCATAGCATCTAACTTTTTTACCTCCGTTGACTGAGGAGAGGCTATTCTTTTGCTAACCATAGAGTTATCTGAAGAAGTAATATCAGAATTTGCTTGACGTGATTTCTTTCTGTAGTCAAAGGTACCAAATGACCCCCCTTCTAATTTAAGTATAAGCTTGTTTTCGCAGACCGTGGTATCCGTGTTTACCTGAATATGTTTGAAGATTTCACTAATTGGGCTGAACGATTTGCCTAATGTTTCATTTGTCCCACAAACCTCGTACAAGCAGGTTGAATCTGCCACCTGTGTGTTCTGAGGGGATTCTGAATGACTGGCTTCCCTCGCAAAATTAATTTCAGGATTATCCCCCTTCACCTCATTTGAGGAGGGTCCTCCAAAAATGTTCAACTCTGTGTTTGGGGTCTGATCCTTTTCATCCTTTTCATCATGAGGAAGAATATTTAATGGCACATGTGTTGCTGGGGCATTTAAGATACTTAATGTACAGCTCGTTTTCGGATCATTCCATGTGGGAGCTAGAATATTTTGAGAATGGCACTGGAGTAATTCATTACTATCTGGATTCTGCAGGTTATTCGCATCATCCTCGCCCCCTCCTGCCTCTGAAAGGTCCTCGATGGATTTCCAAGTAGACAGATTAGACTCCAGCATGCTGGGGACTTTATTGGCCATCTTTTCTGGCATTTCACAATAGCTGTTGTTGTCCTCAAGATCCCCCATGATGTTATCTGCTGCGGCAATATTAGGCATAAGATCTATATTTTGTGCTGATTCAGCTGTCTCACAGCTAAGCAAATTCTCTGCCTCGAAGTCACAGCAAGACAATGGCTCTGCTAAATCCCATCCCTCGCTCATTCTACTTTCAGAATTCTCTTTCTTTGGTGAAATGGCCAACATGCTGTAAGTAGTGGGAGACATGCTGACGGAACCGAAATGTTTTTCATCCGTAACAGGCTGATTTTCCGTTAGATTGTCTTGGTCAATAGACTGTTCAGATGGGGACACATCAGCTGGAGTTAAGTTATCTGGTACATCAGACAGTTCTGGATAGGCACAAACCGGTATGTTAGTGGGGCTACAATCGTCTTTTGGATACGACAACACTGGGACACCTTTGTTGAGATCATTTGTTTCAGTTTCATCCAGCTGGACAGTTGTACTGGTGAATTCAGTGTTGTTTCCGTTCTTTTGATCAAGTTCTTTTTCGTCCTGAGTATTTAACTTAAAATCCATTCCAGATGCTGTAGCCCCAGTCAGACAAAGAGGTGGCCTACTGCGTGCTTCCAACATTTCATCCTGTTGTGTTGACTTGACTTGATGTCCTGAATCTACAGTGTTTGTGTGAATTGTATGTTCAGACCTTTCCTCAGCCATTTCTTCTGTAGCCTTTAGATTTGCACTTTGTCTATCATTCTGTCTTGTTGCTACTATGATTTCTACACACTCTCCCTCCGAACATTTCACTATGCTGATGTTTTCATCAATTGCTCTGTGATGGACTAAAAGATTTGATGGTCCGGAGGATTCCGAGGAGATTTCCATGTCACTCTCACTGTAAGAAGATTCTGGTTGTGCGTGGGTTGCCGACTGCACATGTTCATCTTCTTGGGGGAATGACTGGGGAGGTTCGGCATGTCTCTCTGTGTTGTACATGTGGTCTTCTTCATCTCCATTACATGAAGTGGAATCAATGGACTCTTCAGTATCATCCTGAAAAGCAAATGATTCATCTACCCCTTCATTTATTGAGTTCTCTGAAAGTGAATTCAAGAACGAGGCTGAGGTGTCGTCTTCATTTTGGTCATCTGTTCCTCTGCCTACAACCCTGATTCCTTCAGCTTGCTCCTCCAAATCACTGTCATCATTTATGTCAACATCATCTTCGTCATCATACTCATCCACATCACCTTCTTCTTCTCCGGCAGCATATGCATCCTCGTCATTCTCTGGCTCTTCATCTGTAGGGAACAATGTGATTTCCATAGAATCAGCCTGGAATATCAAACTTGCATTGATGGGCAACATGGAGGCAGGAATCATCCCATCGCCTCCAGGTCCATCCTCTTTGGAGTGCCCTTGAAAAAATACAGTAGAAGATCCCATTTCACTATATAAGCTATTGTTGTCCGTGTCTGAAATCTCTGACGAACACGTAGCAGGAGTTAAACTGTCCGTCTCCAATGTAGTAGAGGTTTGTGCCAGTCTGAGACCAAAGGGAGAAGAACATGCCAAATCTGATAAATATTCCTCCTCCAGACCTAGTGGGGCATCCTGTCTGGAAAAGTGCTCTGGGGTGCTGACATCAACATCAGGGTCTGGATTATCCAAAGACTGGTTTAGGTCAGTTGTCCTTTGAGTTACCTCTACTAAGGAGACCTTGGATTCTCCTAACCCATCTTGTGAGGATATGTTTTTGCTGATGCTACTCTGACATAAAGAAACCTTTTCGGTCACCCAGGAAGGTCTACAGGTCTCTCTTCTTATGCTTTCCTCATGTTCCTCTCCCTCAGTTAGCTCTGGCATTACAGGTTTAGACAGAAAATGCTCCCTTTCATTTGATAGGCGCTCATCTGCCATCTCATCCCCGATCTCAGAAAGAGAGCCCACATAGCAAGCAGGCACCTCCTGTAGTTCTGCTTCTGCAATCAGGTTTGGAGAACAGCAGTGAGAGGTCCCAGAAGTATAAGAGGAGGTCCAACTGCCACCTTCAGCAGTAATGTAAGATCCCGATGGAGACGTGGGAGGAGAGCATAGATCTGACTCATCAGTTGGGGAGCCAGGGCTTGGGCTTGGGCTACGTGTTTGCCATTGTTGCTTAAGATGTGAGCAGTGGGCCATCTTAACTGGCGTAGAAGGGGCTGTGTAATAACGGTCTAGTTCCAGTCCAGGAGGGACACCGATTCGTTGGGGATCAACTGGGAAAAGGGGCTCAGAAAAGGACAATGAAGGCACTTCACCCTGAGATAGCGACACTTTTTCGTCATCAGCTGGAAAACCACTGCTGCTTTTTGTTAGTCCAGAATCTGGTGCTAGTTGTTCCACAGTAGAGTCTTCAAACAGCTGATCTATGCTTATTTTTTCTTCAAAATTTGGGGTCGAAGACTTTTCCTGGTCTGATTTATGATTGTCCTGACCAGTATCAAGTTTAAACTTCCCCTCTTGCACACTTCGCTCCTCTACAGGATGTGAAGATAATTCTGAATCGTGGTGTTCCACACAGGACGTCTCATTGCTGGTATTTGCTCCAACTTTCACTCCAATCTGCTGCTCTGTGTTTTTAAGCAAAGCTTCTTGCCCCATGACGACTCTTGTATCCATTGACTCAAGTTCTTGGAAGTCGCTTTCAATCTCGGACCCTGTTAGAACTTTAATCCTTTCCATTTTGACTGGTCCTCTTCTACATGGGCCTCTACCAAATCTCCCAGTCAACCTTCCCACTATGCGACCATCTGATTCGAAGCTGGCACCCTCTGGTTGAGGACGAGTAAAAGTATTTGGCTTAGACATAACCAACCGAGGTCCAAATGGGGAAGGATTTTGTGGGGAAAGCAGTGGTGGTGTGCTAGGGGATGGGCTGGAGGCACTGTCAGTTGGAGTAGAGGCTAAAAAGCTTGACGGCTGTTTGGAAAACTCTGAAAAAGATGGAATGGAAAATATATTTAATGTAACTGTAGTGTGCTTTTTAAATGTCAATGTAACTCATCATTTAGTTCTAAGTTTGCTTAAGACAACCCTGACTTTACTTGTACCATAGTTTTAAACAATGTAACAATAAAAATCCCAAATTCCGTAAAGTCTAAGCGTCCCGGCACTTAAGGACTTAAAACTCATACACATACTGCTGGGAAACCAGATATTAACAATCCACTACTATCACACATGTTGCACACATTTCTTTGCACATCTATAAATAACTCCTGATACTACAAAGTCTTTTACATTTATAACCATGGACATCTTTTTTGCACATGTGGCTCACACCACTAGGGGGCACTGCACTGTTCCCTCTCATCACTAAATGTTTTTAATGTTTACATTCATTCATTATCTTCCACTTTATCCTATATTAGGGTCACAAGGGGGTTCCCCATGCCCATCCAGGGGAGAAAGTCTCGGGCGCTGGGCAGATACGCCCAGGACAGGGCGTCAATCCATCGCTGGGCACACACTCACACACAGACACGCACACATACACACTCTATATGAGGCAATTTGGAGAACTCAATTGATTTGATTTATGTTTTTGGACTGTGGGAGGAAACCGGAGAACCCGGAGTAAATGCACGCGGACACGGGGAGAACATGGAAACTCCACCCAGATGGGGATTAGAACCGGGAATCCCTAGTGCTGAGAGGCGAACGTGCTAAACACTAAGCCACCGTGCCGCCCTATTACTGTTTACATCCATACTTAATGTTTACTTCATACTATCTGTTGCATTGTTCCCTCCCATTACTTGGATGTTTATTGTACTGTGTATTGTCCTATATTTATTGTGATCCTTGCACACGTGCACTTGATGTTGGTTGTGTAGTGGCTGTTATGTGTAGCACCTTGTTCTTGGAGAACACTGTCTCATTCATATTGTTGGAATGACAAATTAATTGAATACTTGAAAAGCATAGAGAGATATAGACAACTATGATGTAATTAAATAATTATAAAGTGTATCCATTTGGCAAGTAGTTTATTATAAGAACTTGTGCCACATTTTGTGCAAATGACAAAAAAAACTTGGATAAGAAATCTAAAACCAAGCTGGTGTTCGGTCGTTGGTTGCTGTTTGGTCTGTGAGTGCTCTTGCTGTTTTATAGAATTGTCAATTGTATTTTAATAATAAACACATCGTTACTGTAAGTGTTGCAGTTGGACCAGAACCTATGCTGGGAACTAAGCCAGGTGCAAAATAGGGTACTAAATCCACCCTGGGTTTTGGGTTTGACATAAAAATTGTGTATTCGAAGAACACGTATCAAATTTTACATATGGAAATATATTAGTCAAATACCAAATCTGTGACCGATACCGATAGTCTGTACTTTAAAATAAGTGCACAGATATATTATTGTTAAATATTTCATTATTATTAATTATTTAAAATGGTTATAATCCACCCAACTGCAGAGACTTATGTGCCTGAAGGTTTGTTTTAACTGTCAGCAACTTGTAGAAAAGGCATTAGTAGTAAAAAAAAAGCTTACGAGGCAGAATTTAAAGAAATTTCAAGATCTAATTTTATTTTGCGGCTGCAGGTTGAGACTAAAATTGATTTTGGAAGTACAGACTGTGCTTTGTTTTCCAAAAACATCTTCCTATGTAATCATTTTGTTGTGTTGTGGAACATCTAGTGGTTAATCAAAAGGCAGTAATCGGATAATCAGATTAGAACGTAATCAAAGAGCTAAACACTGTCTCTTACTAAACCCTCACCAAAGTTTTTATGATCTTGTTTAACCCCCTTTTTTGTATTTTAATGCTTAACATTGCAATAAATCCTTGACTTTATCTAATAACCTGCTATGATTGAAGACATTCTGGTAAAATTCTTTTATGCACTTTGGTCCAAATTGCCATCAGCTTAACTGTCACAACATGAAAAATATCGCACATAATTATCACCATTAATTAAACCAATATAAATATCCTGCACTTTATTCAGGTCAGGGGAAAAACATGTCTGGAACTTGAACTTGTTCAGCTGCCTTCTAATTAATGCTAATTAGCATACATTTATCATTATTCTCCTAACTTATACGTTTCCATATCTTAATTATTGGGCCCTTATTATTGGGAAAGTTAAGGAAAGGATAGGGGTGTGGTAGGTCAGTGGTTAGTGGGTTGGGTCAATCTAATTATGGGGATTCAAATCCCAGGTCCACTGAAGTTGCTAAAGTGGGTCTTTGAGCAAGACCCTTAACCCTCATTGCTTCAGGGCTGCTGCGTCATGACCAACTCTGTTGGACTAAGTCGCTTTGGATAAAAGTGTCTGCTAAATGACCAAATTTAATGTACTGTATTTGAAAGGATCACAGTTGTCTGAATGATCATTTCCAAACCTCTATGTTTCCACCATTAAGCACCAAAATGCAGCCCCATTGTTTTAAATCTAAAATACTACTATTAGAACTGATGTTGACATCAGGCAAAAACAAAGCAAACGTAATACATTTGATCATTAAAACATATGTTAAGTTTTAGCCTTAGTGAGGTGGAGGCCTAAAGTGTAATCTAAAAGGTGATTGCTTGTCCCAAATTAGGTTTAAAGTAATTGCTATATAATATTATTATAGTTTATTTGCTTAAATAAAGTGATATATTTGTCCTAGTTATTTAAGGTTATTTACACACTCGTTATAGTGGGTATAAATTCATGGAATGCTGTGGATAGATTGTGTTTCTTCAATATGCAAAATAATGACATCATCCTTTCACACCCGGCACAGAGAGCAACTGTTATGAAGGTAAAAGCAAAACACAACAGCGCAGAGTGTTTAGCTGACTTTTTTGTGTGCTTCACAAAGAGCCTTTTGTTGCAATAAAACAGTACTGATCGAATAAATAGTTACATACAGGAAGAAACCTTAATTATCATACAACATCAACATCTGCACACAGAATGACCTTAAACCAACACATGCAGCAGATTGTTTATGATCAAAATCGAGTATGTATTTTCCTTTTCAATGAAAATGCAGTGATTGATGGTAAATACTTCTGCTGGTGACATGAACCAAAACAATCCCCCAGTCAATGTGACAAATAGGTCAGCTCTGAAACAAAATAATGCTATCTAGGTTTGTTCAAGGCACATTTATCCTGCCATTGTTTTACCTTTTACCTTTCCTTATTCTGGTGACACTGTATTGTTATAGTAAAAAAAGTGTGTAAATAAATGGTTTAATGCTGCAACATAAGGATTTTGCATAGAGAATGATTTGATCTCATATCTTATCTCACCTATTAGAAATGTCTATCATTTTTTTTGGGTTTGATAGATCATTTAAAATTGTCATGTTGCTGGGAGAGGAAGCACTGATTAGTTTTCCATTTTAAGCTCATTTATGTAAATGCATGCCTTGGCAGAGAAGAGAAAACGCTAACTGCTCAATAAAGAGGATTAAATGAACCCTGTGCTGAGGCCTAATCAGTGCTGCTCCATCCCCTTTGTTTTCATGTAAATATTGCATTTGCAGTTGAAGCGACGTAGAATGGACATGTCAGGAAAAATATAACACTTCTAAACTAAAGTGAGTGCAGTTTGAAAGCAGCACCGCTATTATATGCACATTTTAACTAAATTACTAAAGTAAATATGGCCTTGCTTTTATGTAATCTCCTACTAATGCCTTTTTCACTCCTCTGTCCTTCCTGTGAAAATGAACCTCGTGTAGAGTGTAGAGTCTACTGCAGGACTGATTTTATTCCTGTATGATGTAATGCAACATGACATATTGGGGGTAATTTGAACATAAACAGTCATGATCCTTTTGCAGTGCCAGTCAAAAGTAATGGCACGCCCCTTCTTGCTCCATTATCTATTTCTTGCACGTAGTATATAGCTGGAATTTGTACTTTTACAATTACAGACTTATAATTTGTGTGGTGGATGTTTACTGTCAGTTCTGCAGTGACACTGATGCGGTGAGGGGGTTTTAGTGCAGCAGTGCTGCTGTAGTTTCATTTCTCCACCTCCGTGACACTGCTGGGATAGGACTAATTCAATAAGCAAATAACACCTGCTCTGTGCTGGTACTATTAGAGTCCTGGCCATTAGAACAGAGTAACACAGTATGTGCTCTAGTCCATTCTGTTTTAATATAAAATGCCTCAACATATGTTTGAATTACAGATTTGCCTTATCGTGTTTTATACCCAAGTAATTTAGTAATTAGAAAAGATAAAATCATTCATAGGAGAATATTTGATGTGGCTTATTTTAAAAACCAGCAATAAACCCTCCATGTTGTCAGATTTTTCTGTACCGAACACAATCTCTGAGCTGCGACTGCTGTGAGCTGTACCTGCTTATTTGCACATGAGCATTTCTTTTTAGGTCACCTCACATATCTCCTGCGGATCTCACAGGAAAGCATAATTTAACTGAACACTGCTGACACAAGTCGTGTATCTGCCTTTACTGCAATAAAAAAACCCTGAAGAAGATATAAGACTGTGAACCAAAAACAGTTCATTATAGTTCATCACAATATTTAAGTTTACTGTTATATCTCACACTTACTAATAGCGTAGTATGGATCTACTAATTACTAACAGTTATCTAATATCTTATATGAATATCTTAATATATATCTAATATCTGTAATATTAATATCTTCTGTACTGTATTGTTGTCTCTCTTCCTTTTGTCTTTCTGTGTCATTAGGATGCTGCAGCATTAGACTCGCCTTTCAGCACTACTTTATCAGACCCACTCTGACCCTCCACTTATATCAGAATCACACACGACTCCATCAGCATGATTCATGTTGATTGCAAATCACTAGTATCTCAAATGTCATCGTTTAATAAGTTTGGATGCAAGTCATTATGCGAGTGTTTTTCACAATGTTTGACGCACAAGGGTCAGTAGCAAGGCCTTTTATGTCTGTTTTTAATACAATTATTAAAATGAGTTGCATTTAGATAATGCTACAGCTTTAATGCATCTAAAAAAAATGTCGTGCAGTGGAAATGTTAAGTAAAATAAACTGCTAAAAGGTTTTGCTTGGTTCCACAATTTTAAAATAAATGCAGTACAGTGTGAAAAATAACCATTTGATCATGACCGGTCTATAAGTTCTATTTTATTTTAACATAATAACAGAAAACCTTAAATATCAGTTATGAACTGATTTTGTATTTGATTAAGTTGAATTATTTTATCCCAAAGCAAAATGTGACTTCAATGTAGAAACCCCTGTTTCTAAGCACATAGGTGACCTGTGTCTTGTAGTTGGTCACCAGGGTTGCACACATATGAGGGGGGACTTTGGCCACTCCCCTTTTTAAAAACGCTTCGAATCCTGAATGTTTTGAGACTGTTGCCAAACAAGCTTAAAGGTTTTGTTCCATTCACTGATTTTCTATGGGATTAAGGTCCAGAGACCAGATCCTCAATGTGCTGCTTCTTAAACCACTTAAAGTACACTAGTGAAGTGTGTTCCTAATGATTTTCCTGGCTGTGCTTCTCCTCTCATGTAATTCTGGGATGACACCTCCACCACCTTTCTCAGAATCATCTTTACCTCATGAGGTGAGACCTTGCATCGAGCAGCAGATCGAAGGTTGATTAGCTGTTATCTTGTATCTTTGAGATTTTTTTAATAATCACACCAACAGTAGTTTCTTTCTCACTGAGATTCTTGCTAATAGCCTTGTAGCCAATTTTTAGCCAATTCCAGCCTTGGTCCTTTGGCAGCTCCTTGGTCTTGCCCACAGTGTTCTAATAGACGAGGTTTTTATAGACGAGTCTGTGATGGGTGTCTTTTATACAAATAACTGGATAAGATAAGAGTTCTTTCTTTTGCTGTAAATAACGGGACTCATTTGTGAGACTCATGGGAACATAACCGGTCATTGGGGGTCAGGGTTCTTGCTGTTTGGTGAGGGATCAACTACTTACCACTTAATCAAATGCAAATTAATAGATAACCTTTCTTTAATAATAAATCTACCATAAGAAATATACACTGTTCATGTTTTTGTAAGAGAGAAAACTTACAAAATCAACAGAGCATTGCATAATTATTTCCCCCACTGTATAACCTGATCAACATAAGTCCTAATATTTCATATTTTATACCACTAATAAACTTTTCCTTCACATGCAAACTAAGGATTAAGTGATTGGAGAGATATAAAATTTTAATAAACATTTTCCCCCAACTGTACGTCATACTGCATTTTCTAAAATACCATACTAGATTGGTATCTATGAGTTATCACTGTACAGTCTGGTATTGATTTAATAATCATACACAGTATACTTGTATTCTCTCATTAGTAAATCGCTTTTTATATAAGTGTTTGCTTAATGACAAAATTTAAATGTAGTATTAATGTAAATCTAATTAATATCTCAAAGACAAGTAGGTAGCTTGTACTATAATAAAATAAAATGAACAAAACTATGTGAAGACCTGGTGATTTTCCCAAAATCATGAACTGTCATTTGTAGTTTTACCCTTTTGCAATTATGAAGTTTTCATTACAATTTCTGTTAGTTTAGTCAAAAAAAAGATTAAATGGTCAGATACTGATTTGCTTGCTGAAGAATCAGAAGTATACACACACACGTTTGAGCACATACTGATAAATAAATACTAATCCAAAAAATGCAGTGATTTTTAAATCTTGATCCTCTTTATAATGCGTGTCCTAATAACTGAATCTAGAAACTATTTTAGATGCAGATTCTGAGCAGGCAGTCCTATTGGCTGCTTGTTTTCAGCTGAGGGGTCCTAAGCGTGATGCTGTGTCATGCTGGATGTGTTTATTGGGACGATGCTGATGCTGTATCAGGGTGTGGCCAAACCTCCTTCGCTCTTGCTCTCTCTCTCTCTCTCTCTCTCTCACTCACTCTCTCCTTGTTGCCCGCTGCTGCACACTTTCACAAACACATGCTTCACCCCACATTCTCTTGTCCAATACCTTTAACCTTCACTTTCTTTATCAAGTAACTTGTTCTATCCCAAAAGTTCCACACTTTTAACCATAGAACCACTATCTGAAGTGTGTATTCTTCATCGAATTTCTTCTTTTCGATGTTGCTTATCTGTATAAGTGTAAAATGGGTCGCATCTCACCTGGGAGCTCCGTATCTGTATCCATTAAGCTCTGCGTCTCGCCGGGCATGTTGAAGTAGCTTTCCCAGCCTCTGACGCACTTGCTAATAATGGAGGTGTGCAGTGCAGGAGGCAGCGAGTGAGCACAGACTGTGGTGCTGAGATGCTCTTCTGCTTAGCATATGTGTATTGTGAGTGTGTGCATGTGAGCAAGAGAGAGAGAGAGAGAGAGAAAGAGAGAAGGCTGCGAAAAGCAAGGTGGATTCTAAGAGAGCTCTGCAGTGCTCTCCCTGATTGCAGTGAGTTGACAAACCAACCCCACGCTCCTTCCTCGCTCTCTCTTGCTCACTCGTTCTCTCTCTCTCTCGCTCTCCTCCTGCAGTCTCAGAATCCCTACCTCCCCCCTGTGTCACCCTTCCTTTCTCACTCCACTCCCTCCCCCTGCTTTTTACCTCCCATGCATTTCATTTTTACCACATCCTTATTTTTCTCTTCTGTCCATATCCCATCAGGCAAATGTGTCTTAGGTGATGATGTCAGCAAATATCTGTAATCTGTTAGTGGGCTGTTGCCTCTGTTATGCAAAGGAACAAATAGAAAAGCTATGCCTTTAAAAAGTTGGTGGTACAGTCACAGATCTTATTAGCACTGCATGATGGATTAAAGCAAGAGGACACTTCATTTTGGAAAGCTGCTTTGCGACAATATTCTATTGTTTAAAAGTGCATTATAAAATAACATGTAGATTAAAGTGGAATTTTAAAATTTGGGAGGTAAACTAGGTCAAATATAAACACTTGTATCTAACTTATACTCTTTGTTAATCAGTATTCAGTCCAAATAAAAGCATCCACACAATTTCAAGGTTATATTTTCTTATATACAGTACCAGTCAAAAGTTGGACACACCTTCTTTTTACTTCACTTATTGTCTATGTTATCAGTAACTCTTAATAATTTTAGTTCTGCAATGCCAGACTGTAGTCCATCTGTTTGTGGACTGCAGTATATACTGTGTACATCCCCTTTACTCTGTTCTCTAATAGTCAGGACCCCAATAGTACCACCACAGAGCAGCTGTAATTTGGTTGGTGCATTATTCCTATCCCAGCAGTGTCGCTGAGGTTTTAAATGAAACTACAGCAGCACTGCTGCACTAAAAACCCCCTCACAACATCAGTGTCACTGCAGAATTGGCAATACACAATCCACCACCCAAATGCTACCTGTTCGGTCCTGACAGTAGAGACAAAAAACAATGAAAACAGATGGACTACAGTCTGTAATTGTAAAACTACAAAGTCCATTTATATGGTAAGTGGAGGAAATGGACAATGGATCAAGAAGCGGTTGTCCAACCACACACACACACACACACACACACAGTCTTAGCTGTACTTTACAGAAAAGGTTATACAACAATGACGATAGTATTGAGGTTTATAATACAATAATAACATACAGAGACATGATTGTAATGATGGAGGATGTGCAAAAACTAAAATAACATTAAGTTGGAGTAAAATTTAGAAATCTTCAGCTCACCAACATAACAGTCCAGATAAACATTTAAAATATGTTTTAAACAAGCAGAATGAAAATAATCGGTGTCAAGTTGGCAGTTTACCTAGTTAGCCCTGCTCTCGAGGGTATTACATCTGCTGCTTCCATATGTTCAGTGTCAATGTAAATACTTAAAACAGGAAATATAAAAAGAGAGTGAGAAAGGGATGTACTTAATACCCCACCGTTTCCACTGTACAAGAGTGAGTCATCAGTTTCAGATGTGTTGCGTGAGGAAAAGACCTGTAATCTAACGCTAATATTCCATCCTTATTTTATTGCTATTCTTGTTAAATGTACAGTGTTTTATGCACGTTGTCTTTCTGGGTTTTGTCCATGTTGCACCATATGGTCCAAGGACAATATCATTGACTCTCTGCTGCACACTTACATTGCGTAAATGACAATTAAAACGAGCCTTAATAAGGACACTCATTATTTTTAGATCTGGGTGTCACATTGGTGCAGTCAATAGTGCTCTTGCTGCACAGAAACTGTGTCTGGGTTTAATCCAGGTAGGGTAGACATGGTTTGTTTTGTGATGTTTGCATGTTCTCCTTGAGTCTATTTTCACCAAGAGTTTTGGTTTCCTCACAAATTTGGTGAAGGTGAAGAGGTGAAGTGGTGATGCTTAAATGACCCTATTCGGACTAATGCCCCCCACCTTGGTTAATATGCATTTGGCCTGATGAGTGCTAGGATAGGCTCCAGTATCACCATCCTAATTTAATCAGAGATTGAAGTTATTGAAGATATGTTTCAATGAACAATTATTGAAATATTGCAATATCTGTTTAGTAATTCTGTAGAGGACGGCACGGTGGCTTAGTGGTTAGCACGTTTGCCTCTCAGCACTAGGGATTCCCGGTTCGAATCCCCATCTGGGTGGAGTTTCCATGTTCTCCCCGTGTCTGTGTGGGTTTCCTCCGGGTTCTCCGGGTTCCTCCCACAGTCTAAAAACATGGATCAAGTCAATTGAGTTCTCCAAATTGCCCCATATAGAGTGTGTGTGTGTGTGTGTGAGTGAGTGTGTGCCCAGCAATAGATTGGCGTCCTGTCCTGTGTGTATCTGCCCAGCGCCCGAAACGTTCTCCCCTGGATGGGCATGGGGAACCCCCCCGCGACCCTAATAGAGGATAAAGCGGAAGATAATGAATGAATGAATGAATGAATTCTGTAGAGAATTTAATTTTTGCAGTCTGCATTATGAGCATTATGAATTTGATACTTTTGGGTGTCGTCCAGTCTGAGGCTTACAGTCAAATTGCTAATTAAAATCAGTTTATAGTGCAGTTTGTAATATAATTTTTATTATTGTATAATGTGTTCAGTAAGATTTAATTCAGTGCAGTCTGCTACAGAGTTTAAAGAGCTACGATTAAAGCAGCCTGTGGGATATTTTTAAATTCATCACTGATCAAAGTGCAACATGGACAGTCAGGTACCTCCCATTTCTCATGTGTCAGAATTTAAAAAGCTAAAAACATCGTGTTTTAAGGCTGTTCCCTAACCTAACACTGTCTGCTTCTAATCCAATCACTCGGGTCAGAACTGATGAACTATAATACTGACAATTTATTTATATTAATATATTGAATATCAAGGGCGGCACGGTGGCTTAGCACGTTCGCCTCTCAGCACTAGGGATTCCCAGTTCGAATCCCCATCTGGGTGGAGTGTCCATGTTCTCCCTGTGTCCGCATGAGTTTCCTCCAGGTTCTCCAGTTTCCTCCCACAGTGCCCAGCAATGGATTGGCGCCCTGTCCTGGGTGTATCAGCCCAGCGCCTGAAACGTTCTCCCCTGGATGGGCATGGGGAACCCCCCCGCGACCCTAATAGAGGATAAAGCGGAAGATAATGAATGAATATTGAATATCATCTCATTACCTCCCACTTAATTTATACTTTGAACTATGGTTTCAGGGGGCATTCCCCGTGCCCAGAATGGTTTGGACCCAGGACAGGGCACCAATCCATCACTGGGCACTCACTCACTCACTCATTCACTGACCCACTCGGACACAAACACTAAATAGGGGCAAAACAACTTTAATCTATAGTTTAGTAAATCCAGGCAGACACAGGGAGAACATGAAAACTCCACCCAGATTGGAATTTGTCAATGTGTCAATGTGTCACCCAATGGACTGAATCAAAACTATTTATTCACAAGAGGCTTCTCTTAATTAGGGTCAAAGGGGGTTAATGGAGAATGTCCAAATATATTTATCAAAGAAGTTGATACACCTCTTTATTATTATTAGACATTTTTGTATAAATGCAACTGTGGTTATGTTTTTAATGGATGTTTTTAAATATAATGGCACAACATTTCTGAAATGGGTTGGATGTGATGTGGGTGTCTGACAGTCTGACTATCTTTTATTGTGGTCTTCTTGGTTTTGTTTTGCTCCAGGTCTGAATTGATAACTCACTCAGCAATTGTCTAATAAAAACCCTGCTCTTTTTATAAAGAATGGCTATATCTGTTTCTATTACACTCTGGAGAGACACTGCAGCACAACATGTTTCCACAGCAACTGTGCGGCAAAAACACTAGGCATCAGAATCCACCGCTCCTTTAGAAAAGAAACCAGAGTTCCGGCTCTGGCAGGGTTTACGGGACTTTCCTGCATCTCACTTTTCTCTCCATCCCTTTCACTTTCTTTTCTCAAATGTTTTTGGATGGAGCTTAGGGGGAAACTACTGCAGTCCACAGGCTGGTCATACTCTCAACTTACGCAAAATCTGCTTTCCTGTCCTGTCCTGTCCGGTCCATGACAGGTCTGACACACTTGACTTGTTTGTTCATTTTTAATTAAAGGATCTCTGTAATGAAATGAGATGAAATTTGACTGTTGATCACAAACACCCATCCATCCATTATCTCCTGCATAATTCTATACCAGGGCCACCATGCCCATCCAGGGAAGATTATTTTGGGTTCTGGGCATACACCCAGAACGGGGTGCCAATCCATTGCTGGACACACACACACACACACTATATATATGGGGCAATTTAGAACAGCCAATTTACGTGTTCTAAATGGGGATCCAGGTTTAAATCCCAATCTGGGTGGAGTTTCCATGTTCCCTCTGCATCAGTGTGGGTTCCTTTGGCTTCTTAGGTTTCCACCCATAGTAAAAAAAAAAAGATTCAAGGTGAATTGAAAGCTCTAAATTGCCCCCCCCCCCACACACACATATATATATATATGCCCAATGATGGATTGGCGCCCTGTCCTGGGTGTATCTGCCCAGCGCCCGAGATGTTCTCACCTGGATGGGCATGGGGAACCACACCGCGACCCTAATAGAGGATAAAGCGGAAGATAATGAATGAATGATATATATATATATGATGGGGATCAGGATTGAGAAAACACTTATGATATGATCCATAATATGTTTGACATACATTCTGTTCTATAAATACATTTAAACTATTCACAACCTCTTTAAAATGATGGGTGATGTAATTATTTATAAGCATCACCCTTTGCTTGGGTTGCTTTGGCAAGCATCACACATCGCAGTGTATTTTTGTTAATCCTTCCTTTTGTCCTACTTCTCCTTTTCTTTCCATCTGATATAAGAGGCTCCCTGTAAGTGGATTCACTAAGCAGCTTTCAGATAAACCACAGGGAGATTGAGAGGATGGTTGAGATGGTGTTGAGAAGCCTAATGAGGTGTTTTACACAAACTATAATTGGCTACAACCTTGTGAGGTTATGATTGTACGGAGAGGCTACTTCTGTCCAATCAGAGCCAAATCTAACACCCATCACAACCATACATTTTCCATAAGCAAGTTATAAATAACTTTAAAAGGCAAAATAGAACTGCACCTATTCAGTGAGCAGGCAAGTGGATCAACATGTGGCTAATTTCTGGCAGTTTGGATTTTGGTTTGCTGGCTGGAGATCTGAAAATAAATCAGGCAGAAGTGGACAATTCTGATCCTAGAAATTGGCCTGTAATAAATTTCTGTGTGAATGCAATTATCAAAGTGAGCTCACTCTCATGAAAGCACCTGTCTGATGTCCTCCTGTTTTACTTACTCTACACGGTGTCACGGTGAAGTCCAAATTCTGTGCAGATCCAATTCTAGAATTACATTGTCTGGCCAAAAACAACACCATTAGGACTTTTCAGTACTTTAGAGTATTAGGTTATTCGATCAGTGAACTTGGCCGATGACATGGTTATATCATAGGACAGAAGTACTAATATGCATACATTGTAAACTGAGAGTATGTATATTCTCCTAATGTCTTATTTTGAGCTCTATTTGCTTTCTATGGTTTAACAAAAACATGCCAGTAGGTAAATAGGTGTTGGGAAATGGACCCAACTGTAAATGGGTTGGTTTGTGTGAGACCCGTCTTTTGCCTTTTCGTTGCTGGAATGCACTCCCTCTGTCAACTGATCGGGATAAGCAGGCTTGAAAACAATGAAAGAAACACTACATTTAGGAACAGTCAAAGGTTAAGAAACCAGCCTTGTATCCTGAAGGCCTGTGGTTTGATTCCCGGTTCACCAAGTACTGAAATGTGTTTGGGCAATCTAACCCCAATTACCCCAATAAACTCCTTGGGTGCCATGTACAGGGCTGTCCACCACTCCGGGCATATGTGCTCACTTCACCAGTGTGTTTATCTGTGTGTGTTTCCAACCTCACAAATACCCTTCTGAATAAATGTATTCTCACAGGCGGTCTCCAAAATCCTGTAGAAAGCCCTCCCAGATGAAAGGAGGCCATTATAACTGGGGAGAGGTGTTATATTGTGCACCTCATAACACTTTTGTTCATAACTGTTGGTTTATAATGATAGTGTATTTACATTGGAAGAAATACACAAAAACAAACCGAGTTTAAAGATTTTATTCTGTCCTTAAACAATAATATTTTTCATGATTTAGCAATAAACTGCAGCTCATGTACATTCTCAAAAACATTTTAAACTCCTAGGTCTGAGCACATCCTCCCAAGTTTTAAGCAGCTAGAATTGCTGTCTCCTTGGAAACTAGGAAAGCCCCAACATGTTGTCCAGGCAACCACATCATGAGTGGGAGTATACTATCAGTGAAAGGGAGTTCTCCAAAGAGGCATCCTTTTCGCTGCTTAACTTACTTGCAGAACCGAGATGATGGATCTTATGGTGAACAAAACGTGTTGAAAATATTTTGCTAATTTAATTTATAATTTGTAGAGCGCTAGGAATTGAATATGATCAACAGGAACTGTGACAGCGAGATAGCCACTAAATGATGCATTGTGAACAGGCAGAAAAAAAGAATGAAATAAATTAGAATAAAATGTATATCTTTGTTTGTGAGCTTGTTTACAGGCCGACTGCATCACTATAGACAGAAACACGAACGATATTTTATCTGTCTAATAACTGTACAACATGGTCTGTGGTTATGTTTAAATCCATGATGTTTATGTGCCACCTGCTTCTTTCTGCATGCAGACCCCCAAGATTAATTTTAGGAGTAATTTGGGTTTGTCTCTTGAGTACGAGTTATGTTAAATTTTTTGATCACCATAATCAATTGTGCTGCCTGTAGAGTACACAGTTCTGAAGTTTTGCTTTGTCACTGGATACACTGTAGTACATATTTTACTTGACCATGTCCATAGCGACAGCCTTCCCCATCTTATCCTTCAGGCAGGCCACTCTTTGCCATTCTGACTTTATCTCCATCCACTCAAAGTATGGCACCTGAAAAAAAAAAGTTAAAATATAGCTTCATGAGACTGAAATTAACAGATAATTTGCCGTTCAACGGCATTTAGTAAGCGTTTTATACTGACGCCCTAACAAAAACAACAACAACAAAAAAAAAGAAAACAAATGTTTGGACACACCCCTTTTTGCTCTACTTATTGTCCACGTTTTCAATTCCACTTACTGTAAAGATTGACGTTGTAGTTCTACTATAATGAAGCAAGAAGGGGGCATGTCTATGATAGTTCTACTATAACGGAGCAAGAAGGGGGCATGTCTATGATAGTTCTACTATAACGGAGCAAGAAGGGGGCATGTCTATGATAGTTCTACTATAACGGAGCAAGAAGGGGGCATGTCTATGATAGTTCTACTATAACGGAGCAAGAAAGGGGCATGTCTATTATAGTTCTACTATAATGGAGCAAGAAGGGGGTGCGTCTAGACTTTTGAGTAGTACTATACTTCTGCACACTACAACGTAAACTCACTAAACTCAATGTATTGAAAATAAACTGTGGTCTGTTCAAGATTCCAGATTATTAGTAAATAAATAGTTTGGGAAGATGTGCAGAGAAAATTAGTATGTAAATATGTTTCACAGAGGATTGGTTAACTTCTTGATACAAAGGATGTCATGTGAGCAGGGACGTCTGAACATTTTCAGGATAGTTCTGGGTCTGAACTAATAAAGGAACCAGCCAACTCAATCCAGTTCTAACAGGATTAGCCTATATGCTGTAGGCAGTCTCGATCTTGTTCTACAGCTCTGTGCTACTGCTGCTATTTTTAAATCTGAAGCCAGCATGGGACAATCTGCTGTGCCAGGCGCTGCAGTAAGAACAGAGATGGAGAGTGCCAGGCATGTTAATGACAATTGTGCAGGAATAGAAAAAAATGAAATACTTTGATGACTTTGATTTGCTGAAACTTGTTGCTGGCCCACTGCGGGGTAGTATTATAGTATTGAGCAACCAGATAGTGAAAATCAAATAGGGCAGTGGTGGTGGTGGTGTTCAAAAAATTCTTTCTTTATTACCCACTAGCCCCTTGGCTCGGGCTGCTGATGACGTTTCCTGCAAATTGTGTAAACATTAATTTAAGCGTAATTGGTCGAACATGATTAGTCAACTGTTAAGCCTCTCGGCGCTGGGGATCCAGGTTTGAATCCTGATTTGAATGCTTCCATGTTCTCCCCATGACTGTGTGGGTTCCTCCAGGTTCTCTGGTTTCCTCCCCGGTTCGAAAACATGGGTTTAAATTATAGTGTGTGTGTCTGTTTGTGTAAATGAGTGAGTGAGTGTGTGCTAGCAATGGATTGGTGTTATGATTGGTGTTATGGTGTTATGAACAGTGCACAAAAGGTTCTCCCCTGGATGGTTATGGGGGAGCCCAACCCCCCCCACCGTGACCCAAGTAAAGGATTAAGTGGAAGAAGATGGATGGATTCATTGTACACTATCTGTAAGTTGTTTGTTTACTTGTGTGTGTTGTATGAATATGTCCCACGTCCCCAGAGACTCCATGGATACACACAGTCAGAAGCAGACCTACTGAACTTGTACTAATCAAATACTGGCAAATCATTAGTTAATTCCCAAAAAAGAACAGACACAGTTTTCTGAACTTAGAACCTAAAACACTGTAATTACGGGCAGTATGGTGGCTTTGTGGTTAACATGTTCTCCTCTCAGCACTAGGGATTCTCGGTTCGAATCCCAATCTGGGTGGAGTAAACATGTTCTCCCCGTGTCCGCGTTGATTTCCTCCGGGTTCCTCCCACAGTCCAAAAACATGGATCAAGGTCAATTGAATTCTCCAAATTGCCCTATATAGAGTACGTTTGTCTGTGTGAGTGAGTATGTGCCCAGTGATAGATTGGGGCCCTGTCCTGGGCCATTAAATTATACATATTCCACAGTGATTCATTTCTGATTTTATTCTAAAACATATCATGAGTTCAAAACCTCCAAATACTTTCATTTTTAAGAAAAAGATTCTCATCATTTAAATTATTTTAAGGTTTTGTTTACTCTGTGTTCTTCAGGCAATCTTTTAGTCTGATGCTCCAGAACTCACCTCTACCACCAGGAACCCGGCCAGCTGCAGGTGGCGTCTCTGCATGGCAAAGCAGCCCAGCAAGTCTTTACTCTTGGAACAGAAGTTAGAATAATCCCAAGCCATGAACGCCATCCTGCACAGACAGAAAAGAAAACCAACACCGAATGCTGCAAGTAAGAATTCAGAACTGTTTTAAAGCTAGAAAACTGAACTTGTAAAATAATACAGTAAGCCTCATTATGAAGACAGACATCTCATCTGTGTATGATCATGGTACCACATGTAATGCTTTTTATCAGAATGCTTCGTTACCCCATTTAACCAAAACAAAAATGAAATTGTATTTGTGGCATGTGCAAGAGTTTGGACATTGACTAATTAAAAATTCTTCTAGAATATCATCCACCGTCAGGAATAAGGTTACAAATCCAGAGAAGTTTCAGGTCTATTAAGGTACAATTTAATATAACCCGGGGTTAAATATAATCCCTCAAGTTTTATTTTCATAGCCAAAAGTATGCGTCATTTAAAATGTAAAATAAACGTGTTTTAGATGGTAATCCCCCAAGTGACAAGTTACAAGTGACAAGTTACAAGTGGGCAGCACGGTGGCTTAGTGGTTGGCACCTTCGCCTCTCAAGCCTAATCTCGGTGGATTTTTCATGTTCTCCCACAGTACAAAAACATGGGTTCAAGATAAATTGGCTACTCTGAATTGCCCCATCTAAACTGTCCCTATATAGTGTGTCTGTGTAAGTAAGTGTCCACCGAAAACCCAGCACCCTGTCCTGGATTTGCCCAGCAGATTGTCCCCTAAATGTGCCCAGGAAATTTCCCCACAACCCTAGTCCCTAGTATACGATTAAGCGGATGAGAATGAAATGAGATAAAGTTCCAAGTTCTTTTCTGAGAGTTTATGAGGTCAGAGTATGATTTACAGACATAAACAAAAGTTTAATTCTCACCTGTGTGCTCCCTGTGGCAGGCACTCTGTTCCGCCCTGTTTAGATAAATGTGGCGCTTCGAAACATTCCAAATTTAAAGGCTTACTGTCAGAATTTATCACCATTTCGGCATCTAATTGGTCAGCAAACACATCAATCATTACAAAACATCCTCAAAAAGTCAGTACGAGTTGCAGCAAATTCTAATAAATTAGCATAGGAAATCAGACCCACAGACCGATAGTCCAGCCGTAAATGGTGTCGACGTCTGTGCGGAGAGTTTCCTGCCGGCCTTTAGTTAAGTCATGGAGAGCTTTATGAAGGCTGCTTTTAAAAGGTGTCCGAATGGGCATGGACACTGGTTTAGAACACACTGGAGACAATTTGCTAAGGATTCCAGAATCTAAGTGGCCAGAGGCAGCAATTTGATTCAGCTTTAATGTGCAGATCTGTACTCGAGCATCACCACCTAGTGTCCCAACAAAAAAGTACAAGTGAGGAACTGGACAAAAAGTACTTATTATCCCAGTATACAAAATCCTAAGGACTTATACACAACCAAATATAATACAATATAATGTAACTCCATTAAAATAGATGCATAATATATAAATATAATAAAAAGGGGGTGTGTCCAAACGTGTGTACAAATCTTTAATTGTATAGCCTATATAAATTGTACCATCTATATAATTGTTCCACAGTTGCTCCCATAAAAAGTTTTATTTTATTTTTAAAAAATCAACAACAAGCATTTGGGGGAAAAAATGGTTTAAATACTTTGTTACACGGCTCTTTATTAAAACAGAGGCCTTGTTGCTCATGGTAACCCACCTATTAATTTGCTTTGAAAAGCTGGATCTGTAAGAGCAGTGATGTATTCAGGTTTAGCCTGCTGAAAAACGCAGAGTGCCCAGACGACATCAGTTAACAGAAACGGTTCTAGACTCTGCCAGCAGCCGTCCAGTGCATCATGAATCTATAAATACCAATTTATAGAGAACATACATGAGATGGCATCAGACAATTAGACCCTTCCCTCATTACCATTAGGTACTGGTTTAAATAGTGGCACTAGTTAGTCCCACTTTCTAATTGGTTACCTTTTTAAAGAACTCTTCTTTGTTGCTGGGTTGGAAGTTGAGTTTAGCGAATGCCATGAGCAGATTACACATCTGTAGGGTGTTGTATTTTTCACTGTTCATTTGGAAGTGCTAAACAGAACAATAGGAGATATTAATGCACTGATGTGAAAAAAATATACAATGAAAAACTGAAAGTTGACAGTACTGGATAATCTGAACAGAGCAGTAGAATGAAACCTGAAAAAATTCATCTAGGAGCCCCTAGAACGTTCTTACAAGTAATATATTAATGTACAATCTGCAGAAAGAGAATTCAAACCTCAGCAAAGCCCTCAAACAGGGGGAGGTGGAGCCATTTTAAAATCGCCAACGACTTTGAACAGCGCATGACTTCCATGGAGCTCAGTTCTGGTAATTTGGGCAGAAGCTCAGCCGCCGCCCTTTGAAACACCTGAGTTTGGTGGAAATTAAGTTTACCTGTGTGAGTTACAGAGAACAACAAACCTTAATTAATATAAGTAACGATTCCCGTTGAAATCAAGCCGCACAAAATCGATCTTTATTTAATCCAGAATCAGTTAATACAGCACAGAAACCATGTTTAATGATGCAGCATCACTGTATCAGACACCTGTAACGCAGCCGTTATAACACTTTATAAACATGCTCACTGACCATAAGCAAATATGATGTCCAGTAGCAGCGGTGTGTTGAGTTCAGAGGAGGGTTTCTGATGCAGATGGTAGGCCATTGCCCGCAGGAGTGGCACTGCTCGTCGACTCTGATACGCCAGGGCTAATGACACTCTTCGGATGTCTTCTGCTTGGAACTTTTCGACTAATTCAAGAGCCTAATGCACAATTACAATAAAGCAGCAAGATTTAAATACAGTTTGGCCGATGGCATTGCTTTAGGTAAAAGCACGGACAATCGTGTTTATGAAATCATTTAAGGACCAGACCAAATCCAGTCAGTTCCTCCACTTAGCATATAGATGGACTTTGTAGTTTTACAATTACAGACTGTAGTCCATCTGTGTTCTTTGTTGTTGTTAGTCCCATGTTGGTTCTCTGTCCTCTGTTGGTCAGGAGCATCACAGAACAGGTATCATTTGGGTGGTGGATTGTTTGTCAGTTCTGCAGTGACACTGATGTGGTGAGCGGGTTTTAGTGCAGCAGTGATGTAGTAGTTTTATTTCTCCATCTCAGTGACACTGCTGGGATAGGAATAATGCACCACCAAATAATCCCTGCTCTGTGGTGCTACTATTGGGGTTGTGACCATTAGAACAGAGTAAAGGGGACGTACACACTATGTACTGCAGAACACAAAGAGATGGACTACAGAATGGAATTAAGAACTACAAACTTCAGCTTTACTGTAAGTGGAAATGAAAACATGGACAAGTGGAGCGAAACTGGGGTGTGGCCAAACTGTTGACTGTCAATTTTGGCAAAACCAATGGCTTTGTCACAGCAGATGAATCAAAGCTGAATGGTCTTATGTGATTCATTCATTCATTCATTCATCCATTATCTTCCGCTTTATCCTATATTAGGGTTGTGGTGGGGTTCCCCATGCCCATCCAGGGGAGCATGTTTCGGGCGCTGGGCAGATACACCCAGGACAGGACGCCAATCTATCGCTGGGCACACTCATTCACACAGACACGCACACATACACACTCTATATGGGGCAATTTTGGAGAACTCAATTGACTTGATCCATGTTTTTGGACTGTGGGAGGAAACCGGAGAACCCAGAGGAAACCCACACAGACACGGGGAGAACATGGAAACTCCATCCAGATGAATCCCTAGTGTAATCCCTAGGGATTCATCCATCCAGATGAATCCCTAGTGTGATCCCGGATGGGATCTGGATCCCATCCGGGAATCCCTAGTGTTGAGAGGAGAACGTGCTAAGCCACCTGTCTTATGTGGTTTCTGAGTAAAATACACAAGGTGCTTTTATGTGAGCTGTTGGCATTTTTTCCCCATATAGAGTGTGTTTGTGTGAGTGAGTGTGTGCCCAGCGATGGATTGGCGCCGGGTCTATCTGCCCAGCGCCCGAGACGTTCTCCCCTGGATGGGCATGGGGAACCCCACCGCGACCCTAATAGAGGATAAAGCGGGAGATAATGCGGATAAGAGGATAAAGCGCTTTATCCTATATTAGGGTTGCGGTGGGGTTCCTCATGCCCATCCAGGGGAGCATGTTTCGGGCGCTGGGCAGATACACCCAGGACAGGACGCCAATCTATCGATGGGCACACACTCACACACACAAACACGTACACATACACACTCTATATGGGGCAATTTTGGAGAACTCAATTGACTTGATCCATGTTTTTGGACTGTGGGAGGAAACCGGAGAACCCAGAGGAAACCCACACAGACACGGGGAGAACATGGAAACTCCATCCAGATGGGGATTCAAACCGGGAATCCCTAGTGTTGAGAGGAGAACGTGCTAAGCCACCTGTCTTATGTGGTTTCTGAGTAAATTACACAAGATGCTTTTATGTGAGCTGTTGGCATTTTCTCCCCAGGTTTCTCTGTTTAATGTTGTGTGCATGTCTCCCGGGCAAAGAATACATAATAACTGCTTCCTGCAGCTGTTTACCTTATCTTCCAGCTTTTCCTTTAGGATTGGGGAGAGCAGTGTGGCTCGATCCATGAGCATCGCAAGAGTACGAGGGTCATTAAGCTCAGTCCAGCGCAACTCCAGCTGCTTCAGCACAGCCGAAAGCAGCATCTCATCCTCCTTCCTGTCAAACACACAGTGTCTGATTAGTAGTCTGAAGAGCAACTACACACAAGCCTGCTGGTGACCTTCTACCGTTCCACCATCAAAAGCCTGCTGACAGTATGCTGTGTCAGTGTGGCACTCCAGCTGCACAGAGGCTGACAGAAGACGACTGCAGAGAGTGACCAACACAGCCGAAAAAATCATTGGCTGCTCCCTGCCTTCCATAACCTCCATCCACCACTCCCACTGTCTCAGCAGCGGCAGGAACATCCTAAAGGACAATACTCACCCCGGATTCCACCTTTTTAACCTGCTGCCTTCTGGCAGACGTTACAGGTCCATACGGGCCGAAACAAACAGACTCAGGGACAGCTTCTTTCCCAAAGCCATTACAATACTAAATGGGAACCTGCACTAATTGGCATATCATTTTTACACATTACACGTCTATTTGCACAGTATATTTTTGCACATGTCTTTTCTATATTTTTTTTCTTTCTATTTATATTTAATGCCGGGCGGCACGGTGGCTTAGTGGTTAGCACGTTCGCCTCTCAGCACTAGGGATTCCCGGTTCGAATCCCCATCTGGGTGGAGTTTCCATGTTCTCCCCGTGTCTGCGTGGGTTTCCTCCGGGTTCTCCGGTTTCCTCCCACAGTCCAAAAACATGGATGAAGTCAATTGAATTCTCTAAATTGCCCCATATAGAGTGTGTTTGTGTGAGTGAGTGTGTGCCCAGTGATGGATTGGCACCCTGTCCTGGGTCTATCTGCCCAGCGCCCGAGACGTTCTCCCCTGGATGGGCATGGGGAACCCCACCGCGACCCTAATAGAGGATAAAGCGGGAGATAATGAATGAATGAATGAATATTTAATGCCGTGTGCACTTTAAGAAGGAGCTTAAATCTCGTTATACGGTGTATACTGTGTATGCGGGTATAATGACAATAAAGGCTTTCTATTTTTATATCTTCTATTCTAGTACCCAGCCATTAGAGATTCGGGTAATCTACTTATTTCTGTTGTTCTTTTTCGAACTGCACATTACTGCACAAGACTCCAAATCCAAAACAGGCAGATCAGGTGCTTACATCTGAGGTTGACATTCTGAAGCCCAGTCTAGCAAGAAGCATAGATTACGGTAGTTGAATCGCCGGATTCTCCACAGGACCTCCGTCTGAAGGGAGAGGCTCAGTGGAGCAGTGGGAGACATGCCGAGAGTTGTGAGGGCATGCAGGAACAACACCAGTGTACCATTCGATAGAAAATTCACCTGGAACAGGACAGCTTTTAAACATTTACATTTTAAACACAGCTTTAATAGATATCTTAATTCTCACCAGTATAGATGGACTTTGTAGTTTTACAGTTTCAGACTAGTCCATCTGTGTTCTTTGTTTTTGTTAGTCCCCTGTCGGTTCTGTTCTCTATTGGTCAGGAGCATCACAGAACAGGTATCATTTGGGTGGTGGATTGTTTGTCAGTTCTGCAGTGACACTGATGTGTTAAGGGGGTTTCAGTGCGGCTGTAGTTTAATTTCTACATCTCTGTGAAACTGCTGGGATAGGAATAATGCAACGACCAAATAATTCTTGCTCTGAGGTGGTACTTTTGGGGTCCTGACCATTAGAGAACAGAGTAAAGGGGACGTACACAGTATATACTCTAGTCCATGAAGGATGTACTGGCTTTCATGCAGCTCTCACCTGTGATGTCACGGTCTTTAGCATTTTCACACATTGAGGGTCTTTCAGAAGCGCTTCCCTGTAAATTCCTCCTTTCTCCACCAATCTGCTGAGCCGGATCAGACACATGATGGCCTGATTAGGTGTGCCACCTTGTTTAGGCCACATTTTTAAAATCTCCATTGGCGTGGTTGCCTTCTCAGCGATCAGGTGCAGTTCTTTGCTGTTAAGTGTAGCTTCTTTGCCATCTTCATGTGATGGACCTTCACCCAGGCTCAGAGATCCCTGTGAGGGGAGGACTGAGGTCTGAGTGCATAGCGGATGTTCAATGGGTGCTGTAAAGCGCGGGAGACGGCAAACCGCCGAAGTCACCTGGGAACATCGGGCCAAGCGACGAGCACACCGGACCAGTAACCTAGTGGCCATCTGAGGATTACAGTGGAGCAATCAGAAACTACGGGTTGGCATCCACATAACGGTCAATCCGCTGTGTGTGAGAGAGAAAGAGAGAGAGAATATAAAGGAAGACTGATTCGGACAGAGTGGATAGAATAACAGTGATGATGATGATGATAAAATAATGGACTGTCCAATGGAAGATTGGACACAGGGTCTAACAGTGTTGGGCCCCAGAACTTGGCCCCGAATCCTGAGAGGCACCACTTTCATGGTTCTCATAGCATTCCTCGTTAGTATAGTGGACAGTTTCTCCACCCGTCCGACTCAAGACCGGGGTTCGATTCCCAGACAGGGAATGCATTCAGGGCGGCACGGTGGCTTAGTGGTTAGCATGTTCTCCTCTCAGCACTAGGGATTCCCGGTTCGAGCCCCCATCTGGGTGGAGTTTCCATGTTCTCCCCGTGGGTTTCCTCCAGGTTCCTCCCACAGTCCAAAAACATGGATCAAGTCAATTGAGTTCTCCAAATTGCCCCATATAGAGTGTGTATGTGAGTGTGTGCCTGGAGCGCCCAGCGCCCGAAACGTCCTCCCCTGAATGGGCATGGGGAACCCCCCCCCCAGCCCGCGACCCTGGCAGAGGATAAAGCTGAAGATAATGGATGGATGGAATGCATTCATTTCATTCTGTGGGTGTGGGAGCTCAGTCATCATCAAGGTGTTGCGCCATCAATCTGAAAGTTCATTCATTCATTCATTATCTAACACTTCATCCTCTATTAGGGTCGCGGGGGGGGGGGGGGTCCCCATGCCCATCCAGGGGAGAACGTCTCGGGCGCTGGGCAGATACACCCAGGACAGGGCGCCAATCCATCGCTGGGCACACACTCACTCACACAGACACACTCTATATGGGGCAATTTGGAGAATTCAATTGACTTGAGCCATGTTTTTGGACTGTGGGAGGAAACCGGAGAACCCGGAGGAAACCCACGCGGACACGGGGAGAACATGGAAACTCCACCCAGATGGGGATTCGAACCGGGAATCCCTAGTGCCAAGAGGAGAACATGCTAAACACTAAACCACCGTGCCACCCGATCTGAAAGTTCTGGTTTCAAATCCCACTTAAGTTATCGATGCGGGTTCTGCGCTCAACCCTGAGTTTTATAAAAAATATATTCATTCATTCATTCATTCATTATCTTCCGCTTTATCCTCTATTAGGGTCGCGGTGGGGTTCCCCATGCCCATCCAGGGGAGAACGTCTCGGGCGCTGGGCAGATAGACCCAGGACAGGGCGCCAATCCATCGCTGGGCACACACTCACTCACACACACACTCTATATGGGGCAATTTGGAGAACTCAATTGACTTGATCCATGTTTTTGGACTGTAGGAGGAAACCGGAGAATCCGGAGGAAACCTACGCGGACACGGGGAGAACATGGAAACTCCACCCAGATGGGGATTCGAACCGGGAATCCCTAGCGCTGAGAGGAGAACATGCTAAACCACTAAGCCACCGTGCCGCCCGATCTGAAAGTTCTGGTTTCAAATCCCACTTAAGTTATCGATGCGGGTTCTGCGCTCAACCCTGAGTTTAATAAAAATATAAACTGCATCAAATCAGCGACGGAACGTGAGATTTAATCAACAGATCTTTAAACAGATCTTCTGACCTTGGCGCTGAGCTTTCATTCGAACCCTTCCGTTCATTATAAATAATGCATCCGTCTTTAACCTGCCTGATGAATCTGATGAATCTGATGAAGCTGATGAAGCTCCGATCAGAAGTCAGAAGTCAGAAGTCATTCAGAGTCTCACCTTCTGATTTTCTGTTTCTCTCACAAAGTCGACATTCACACGCAGCCTCCAGCCGACAGTCGCGCCTCGCTGTCATCATCACCCGCGTCATGTGTGCGCGACATAAAAAAGCAACGTAACAATTTCATCAACTGTAAATAAAACCAATTTAAATAAAGTATTATTATTTTACTCAGAATTAAAAATGAAAATGTAAATGTTCATTTGTATGTCGGCTTTATTCGTTTTTACGCTATACTTTTAATTACCTTTCCTTTTCCTAACGTGCTTAATAAATAAAGACCTTTAAAGGTTAACTTTTTAAATTGAATTCATGCTCATTAACTAAAAAGTAAAACAAAAACAATTAATCTGGAAATATTTCAATTGCTTGATTTACACATAGACTTCAAAAATAAAAGAACTACCGAATGAAAAAAAAAAGTATATTTAGCATGTATTGAATTAAATTGAATTAAAATTGACAGAATAGTAGTATAAAAATGTAATTTTTGAATAATGAATATTTTTTTTACACACACACACACACACACACACACACACACACACACACACACACACACACACACACACATATATATATATATATATATATATATATATATATATATATATATATATATATATATATATATATAGATAGATAGATAGATATATTCATCCATTATCTTCCGCTTTATTTTATATTAGGGTCGCGGGGGGGTTCCCCATGCCCATCCAGGGGAGAACGTTTCAGGCAGTGGGCAGATACACCCAGGACAGGGCGCCAATCCATCGCTGGGCACACACTCACTCACACACACACACTCTATATGGAGCAATTTGGAGAACTCAATTAACTTGATCCATGTTTTTGGACTGTGGGAGGAAACCGGAGAACCCGGAGGAAACCCACGGGAGAATATATATATATATATATATATATATATATATATATATATATATATATATATTATAAATATAATATATATATATATATATATATTATTACAAAATAAGAAATGAAGGAACTACAAAAATTCATTTATATTGAATGTAATCAACAATTTACAGAATGAAACATAAAATATTGCACTTAAAGTGAAAGTGTGTAGTGCACCTGTGTTATATGTTAAGTATTATTCCAAATAGTACTAGCCCTCAATAGTATAGTCACTCAAAGCACTCAAAGAGTAATTAATAAACAGTTTTAATAAGTGAATTTATTTAGTCTAATATATCGAAAGTTAAAAGACTTTTATTTTAAAAGGTAGAATTCCGACCGCAGTTAAAGGACCTTATATTGATTGCTACTCAAATTCCGAAGCCCTGTGGTTTGTAGACCGAGCTGCTCGCTGATTCGTCCGCGTCACAGTTTGAGTCGCAGAACAAAATCTTAGCCAATCAATTTGCAGAAAAATGTAACTTGTAGCCATTGGTGAGCAGGGAGGCGGGACTGCGCTGAATAGGTGGAAAAGGAAAGTGGCATGTGGTCCCTGCTGGAGTTGAGTGATCTGTAGAATCACTGAAGAGGAGAACCTCAGATCTACTGATTTTATTTCTGCAGAACTCAGAACCTCATCACACGATGGGAGGACAAGCCAAGAGCAAAAAGAAAAACAAAGCCAGAAAGCGGGACAACCACAGAGGTTAGTGCAGTGCTTATCAGAGTGTTTCCCACATGGTTAGAGTTTACAGTTTACAGAGATCTGAGATAAAGCACTTTACAAGCTGAAGAATCTGTTATTCATTCATCCATCCATTCATTATCTCCCACTTTATCCTCTATTAGGGTCGCGGTGGGGTTCCCCATGCCCATCCAGGGAGAACGTTTCGGGCGCTGGGCAGATAGACCCAGGACAGGACACCAATCTATCACTGGGCACACACTCACTCACACAGACACACTCTATATGGAGCAATTTGGAGAACTCAATTGACTTGATCCATGTTTTTGGACTGTGGGAGGAAACCGGAGAACCCGGAGGAAACCCACGCGGACACGGGGAGAACATGGAAACTCCACCCAGATGGGGATTCGAACCGGGAATCCCTAGCGCTGAGAGGAGAACATGCTAAACCACTAAGCCACCGTGCCGCCCAGAATCTGTTATAATTATATAAAGTTATAGTTATATAAAGATTAAAACCATATGACTGTACCTGTGGGATTTAAGAGCACTGTGTGGGGTTCAGCAGATACTGGACTGATCCAGGATGAGAGTCATGATGATGATAAAACCACAATACTGTATTCCATGCTGATATGTAAAGAATTTATTGCCATTATTCATTTGATCATTCATTATCTCCTGCTTAATCCTATGGGTGGGGGGGGGGGGGGCAGTTTACACCCATTCCCATCCAGGGAAGAAAGTTTCAGGCACTTGGCACATACATTCAGGACAGAGTGCCAATCTATCACTGGGCACACTCACACAGTTCCACACATTCATTCATTCATTCATTATCTTCCGCTTTATCCTCTGTTATGGTTGTGGTGGGGTTCCCCATGGCCCATCCAGGGGAGAACGTTTCGGACGCTGGGCAGATACACCCAGGACAGGGCGCCAACCTATCACTGGGCACACTCACACAGTTCCACACTTTCGTCCATTCATTCATTATCTTCCGCTTTTTCCTCTGTTATGGTTGTGGTGGGGTTCCCCATGCCCATCCAGGGGAGAACGTTTCGGACGCTGGGCAGATACACACAGGACAGGGCACCGATCTATCGCTGGGCACACACTCACTCACACAGACACGCACGCATACACTCTCTATAGGGGGCAATTTGGAGAACTCGGTTGACTTGATCCATGTTTTTGGACTGTGGGAGGAAACCGGAGAACCCGGAGGAAACCCACGCAAACACGGGGAGAACATGGAAACTCCATCCATTCGAACCGGGAATCCCTAGTGCTGAGAGGCGAACGTGCTGACCACTAAGCCACCCAGTTCCACACTATATAGGGCAATTTTAATTGACCTTGAATCCACGTATTTGGACTGTGGGAGCAAACCGGAGAACCCGGAGGAAACGGACAGGGAGAACATGAAAACTCCATCCAGATTGGGATTCCTGGATCCCCACTGTGTAATTGCTGTGCAGGTGCTACAGCTCATTGATTCATTAATGTTATGCTTCCTCTGGTTCTGATGGTTAATGTCTCTCTGTAGGAACAGAGCCAACGATAATGTCGCCACAGGAGAGAATGAAAGCCAAGGTGCAGGAGAAGGCGAAAAAGAAGACGGCCAAAAACTACTCCATCACCCAGTTACTCGAAAAGGTAACTGTGATGCTTGTGACGGACCTTCTGTTGGATTAGAAAAGATGGAGCTTGTTGTTAAAATAAACATTTACATGCATAGCTTTACAGTTGACAAAAAGCAGAATTCTCCTGGTATTTGACACCCAATCTAATCCACCAGACTGCCTGATGAAGTGTGATTTATCGATCTACACTACATGGTGACGCAATTCTCATTCATTTGGCTTTTGCTTTGCTTATGGTTTTACATATGCACACATCAATGCATCAATTACCATTAAGCATTATGTGTTTTATGCATAATAATAATAATTATAATAATAATAATAATGTTATTGGCGGCACGGTGGCTTAGTGGTTAGCACGTTCGCCTCTCAGCGCTAGGGATTCCCAGTTCGAATCCCCATCTGGGTGGAGTTTCCATGTTATCCCCGTGTCTGCGTGGGTTTCCTCCGGGTTCTCCGGTTTCCTCCCACAGTCCAAAAACATGGATCAAGTCAATTGAATTAGGGCGGCACGGTGTCTTAGTGGTTAGCACGCTCGCCTCTCAGCGCTAGGGTATCCCGGTTCGAATCCCCATCTGGGTAGAGTTTCCATGTTCTCGCCGTGTCAGTGTGAGTTTTCTCCGGGTTCTCCGGTTTCCTCCCACAGTCCAAAAACATGGATCAAGTCAATTGAATTCTCCAAATTGCCCCATATGGAGTGTGAGTTAGTGTGTGCCCAGCGATAGGTTGGCGCCCTGTCCTGGGTCTATCTGCCCTGCGCCTGATATGTTCTCCCCTGGATGGGCATGGGGAACCCCCCGCGACCTTACTAGAGGATAAAGCGGGAGATAATGAATGAATGAATAATGTTATTATGATATTATTATTATTTTTAGTAGTAGTAATAATAGATTAATAAAGCAATAAGGTACAAAAAGGTGTGCATTTTTGTGAATTAATCATGGGAAAGTGGTGTTATTAGGCACGACGTGTAACATAGTACATTTATTCACAATAATACACAACCTTGAGTGCCGTATTGTTTTTATAAAAGTTACAAACACACATTAAAAAAAACCCCTGTTTTTACAGTGAACCTAACAAGCTCTAACGGTGAAATACTTCCATCTAGTGGCCAAATTACATAACACAGTTTATTAAAAAACGAATAAAAAGAATGTATTGTATATTACAGAGTGATACAAGTGTAAAGCAGTCAGAGGTGTGTGTTATTGTCCATAATGTCACGGCTGGACAAACGGCTCAGCCAATCAGATTTAAGGACTGGAACTACATGTTTTATAATTTGGAATATTTTTTTCCCGCTAACATCTCTCTATAGAATTTAATAAAAGTTCTTAAGGCTGAATAATTAAGAAGTTATTTTGAAGTTATTATTCATCGCTGTGTTTTTGTGGTAAAATACCAGCCAATCGTTACGCAGGAATGTGTAGCATGCTTTCTTGCAAAATAAATTATTTCATTAATTTGTTTTCTGTGAGTAAGTGTAATTTAGAGTAATTAAAGAGTAATTTAATGTCTCTTTCAGACTGAGGAGTGCATGGACAACTTCGACTTTCCAATGGCAAGGATGTTCTGTCAGCGTGCTCTGGATATTGAGCCTACAAACCTCACAGTTCTGGACATGCTTGGAAACATCTGTGCTGAGTTGGGGGATATGGACCATGCCAAACAAATATCCTTACACACACTGTTTTGAGAAACAGCACTCACACTGTTCATAATAAAACACAGTCCAGTGCCAAGCTACTGACATCAAACATTTTGTTAGAACTCAGTAGCATGATTTTTAGTGTGGGGGTTATTGAATCAATGATGCACTCGAGGTTGTGTGTTATTGTGAATATATCACAAGAAAGAGGTGATGTTGGGTATGAAACATAGAGGAGTACAGTTAGACTCTCTTTCCTGTAATTCATTCACAATAATACACAACTGTGAGTACCTTATTGCTTGTATAATATGGTTATAAGAACACAACAAGGTTTATTCTAATTGTAGGTGTATTAATTGAATAATGAAAGAATGAATTAATAGTGGCCCTTAACAGCAGTGGACATATTTCAGAAAGCAGTGGAACTCAGTCCAGATGAAGGCCATAGCAAATACATGTACCTGGGGCAGATTCACACAGGCCTAGAGGCTGTGCACTTCTTCAGCAAAGGCATCGAAATCATGCTCCGTGATCTAGATCATCACACTCAGGAGGTATGCTGTGAAACCCTTCAGCTCTGTAACACACTCCTGCATGTTCTAAAGTGAATATAATAATGTAAAGAATAAACAAAATGTGTATTTTCATCAAATAACCACTATATAGTATAATGATCCTATCAGTTATATTTATTTAATTTCATTTTGATGTAGTCATGGGGGTGTTTAATGTGTGTTTACACACCTAGACTTTTTAGTATCTTTAGTTCACATATTCGCATTGAATTGTAAAATAAAGAATTGGATGTACAGATAATGTAATATTGTGCCATTTAATAATAATTGACATTACTGCTGGACAGCACACCCGCCTCAGCGCTGTTCGAACCCTGACCTGGGTGGAGTTTCCATGTTCTCCTTGTGTCTGCAAGGGGTTCTCTGGATTCCTCCCACCGCCCAAAACATGAATTGGCTGCTCTAAATTGTCCTCATCTACATTGCTTCTATATTGTGTGTCTGTGTGAGTGAATAGATGGGAACCCTGTCCTGGGTGTATCTGTCCAGCACCTGAAACGTTCTCCACTGGTTGGGCATGGGGAACCCCGCAACCCTTTGTACCAATTGTAGGGATGGCAGATTAAACTTCCTGCAGCCTTTCTGTCAGTCTAAACCTTGCTGAATTTTATCATCGTAAAAAGCCTATTTGTCTTAAGAATCACTAAACTCACTAAATGGTTTTTCCTTAATTACACCATCGTGTGTAAAACCTCGAGACCGTTGTGAATGAAAATCCCAGGAGATCAGCAGGAATATTCAAACCAGCTCATCTGGCACTGATGCAACCTGTTTTTGCATAATTGTATGCGGTGCTCTGTTGCCACATGATTGATAAGATAATTGCCTGAATCCTTAGGGACTTCAACAGAGCAAAATGGAATCGCAAACTCCCAAAACGTACACAGCATATTAATTAACCCTCACGGAAATAAATGACGTGAGTTTTAAAGATGCATATCGCTCTGTTTGCTGTGCGGCTCTTACCAGCCTACAGACAGAAACTTCTCTACATGACTGTGAAGAATCAGTGAGCCAAAACTGCAAGACAAATGTGTTTCTGAAGCTGCAGTTTGCAATCTGGATAAGTGGACTGACACTGTGACAGCCTCCGTGTCCGTCTGTGTGTCCGTTTGGTTATGGCTGTTTAAGAAACCAATTGTAAATCCTGTGACCACATACTTTTGGTCATATGGCTGGCGCTTTTGGCTTATAAGCTATAGTAAGTAAAAACAAAAACCCAAAAAGTGGCTTTAGTGATGGAGATCAATAAAATGCAGTGGAAGCTTTGTGTCCGTTGCTGAAATCTGAAATTAATGAAAACTGATTTAAATCGGTATTGAATCAATTAATTTGTTCTAGAGACTCCAAAGTACATAAAATAATTTTATAGAGAATAAATGTAGTGTTTAATACTGAAAACAGAACAAATACTTACTACAGAACAAATTAATTCAATATAGATAAATTCTTTTGTAAAAAAATTCAATATAAAGACTAAAATAAACGGTTAACATTTAACAGAACGGCATTCACATTTCACGATCAATTCTATTGTTTGAAGCGCTTTCTGTTCATTTTTCTTTTGGAAGGTCAGCTCTGTGGGAGCAGCCGCTTTGCCCTGTGAGTCTGTTGTCTCCGGAAAGGACGTGTCTGTAGCCTTCTGCTCCATTGCTGAGATTTTCTTTACTGATCTTTGGTAATTATTTTATTTTTACGTTGGTTTTTAAGTTGATCACCCAGACCCAGCTTCTCCAGCGATCTCGGCTTTATGAAACCAAGTGGTTCCCTCCATTGGTTCTTAAGTTCATTTGGTCTGTTTTTGTTTTTTAGTCTTTGTTTCACTCTTTGTTTCAGTCTTTGTTAATCTGCCCATCACCACAGGAGACAGGTGTATTAGTGCATAGAAGAAAAATTACCTTAAAAACGAACCTCTGCCGTAGTCACATTAAAGATTTATTAGCTCTGATTTCAGGTCCCTTTAAGATATGTGTTAAATGATATGTAACTGTTGTGTTGATGTTGGCGCTGTGGTTTTTTGACAGTATGGAGGACGGAGCAGCTGAGCGGTGTAAGGAGGCCATTGAGAAAGCGCTGCATTATGACCAGCACAACCCTGAGGCCTTACAGTTAATGGCAAGCTACCTCTTCAGCATTGAGAAAAAAGAGGTAAGAAAGAAGAGATTTATATGTTCTTTTCAGTATCTTTTATGTTTGAGTTTGTATTAAACACATCTGAGGTCAGTGGTTAAACTACTAGGCTTCTACTAGAAGCCCAAATTGACCCTTTGAACCAGTGGAATACCATGTGTATATATATCTGTGTGTGTGTGTGTGTGTATATGTATGTATGTGTGTGTGTGTATATATATATATATATATATATATATATATATATATATATATATATATATATATATATATATATATGCCCAAATATATGTATGTATGTAAAATATAAAATATATCTAAATAAAATGGGCAGCACGGTGGCTTAGTGGTTAGCACGTTCGCCTCTCAGAGCTAGGGATTCCCGATTCGAATCCCCATCTGGGTGGAGTTTCCATGTTCTCCCCATGTCTGCGTGGGTTTCCTCCGGGTTCTCCGGTTTCCTCCCACAGTCCAAAAATATGGATCAAGTCAATTGAATTCTCAAAATTGCCCCATATAGAGTGTGTCTGTGTGAGTGAGTGTGTGCCCAGCGATGGATTGGCACCCTGTCCTGGGTCTATCTGCCCAGCGCCCGAGACGTTCTCCCCCGGATGGGCATGGGGAACCCCACCGCGACCCTAATAGAGGATAAAGCTGGAGATAATGAATGAATGAAAAAATATAAAATATATATATACACACAATCATGGTCCTTAACCTTCTCTGTAAATGAGGGCATTTGCCAAATGCTGTAACTTTAAAGTCATGTATGGATTGCGTTGTAAAGTTGCTGTTCCTTAAACTTGCTTTGCTTTGATAAATCTGTAATAAAATCACTGCTTAATTCAGACAAGATTCAAATAGATTTTGAAGGACCAGCATTGACCACTAGATGGCAAAGCAGCATAAGGCAATGCCTATTGGTTCTTTCTTGGCTCCTGGTTTACTTGGACTGTAAATCACACAGGATATTAAAGCTCATTAAAGAGTAATTTTGGGGTAAAAACCTTTTCATTTCAAAGGAAATACGTTTTGACTGCATGATTAGACATCTTTAAGATTTTTTTAGCCATGAAATGAAGCTATGCCATGTTTCCTGTCCTTTTTTTAATAGTTTATAAGTGCTTTATAACTGAAGTGCTTTATGAGCCATCATTAGAATAACTTGATGGATCTGTATTTTTCCCAGGAGGGCCGAGACTACCTGATGAGAAGTGTATCATCGTGGTTACCGGGTCGACAGCAAGAACAAGGGCCCTCGGCAAGCAGAGAGGATCCTGGCAAGGATGATGATGAGGAGGAGCTGATGCAGGTTTGGGAAAATCATAACACATTCTTACATCATAAAGATAAAATATGAAAAGTCTGAGCAATTCCTACATCATTTAAAAATCTTCCAGCCAGCCAAACAAATGACACATCAGGTTAAAAACGATTTCACAGGAGGACTGTAGAGTTCTGTCACTCACACTAAGAATAGAGGAAGAGTTTTAATGCACTTGCCCTCAACTGTGCAGACTTGGGTTGAAGTCTCAGCAGTACCACTGATTTATAGAGACAGTTGGTCATATTTGAGGGAAGAAAGGCTTAGGGGATCTAAAGGGATCCCTGCCATGTCTATCTCTGGCTGCTCAAGGCACTGGCAGCAGTGAGGAGCATAGTGTAGTCTGGTAGTCTCTGGTGAAAAGAAGAGTTTGCCAGCTTTGTGTATAGAAAGAAGCCGGCGCTGGCTTACATCTGTGGTCAGTGTGGGGGTTGGGGCAGGGAAGAGAATGATATAGAAGCATATTAATGATGCATTTAATCAATGTTTAATGGTTTGAATAATTTCAAACTCAAATTTCCAGAAAAGTTTGGGCTTTATTTAAAAATTAAAATGACAAGGAGAAGCTTTTCAGTGGTTTCATCCATCATGTCACTGCAGAAATCCACCACCCAAATTATACCTGATGGTCCTGACTAATAGAGAACAGAGAACCAACAGTGGACTAACAAAAACAAGAGAACGTGGACTACAGTGTGTAATTGTAAAACTACAAAGTCCATCTCTATGGTAAGTGGAGAAAATGGTTAATAAAGGGCCGTGTCCTAACATCACATTTAAATTTTTTTTTTATTAAACTACATTGTGCGGCATGGTGGCTTAGTGGTTAGCACGTTCTCCTCTCAGCGCTAGGGATTCCCAGTTCGAATCCCCATCTGGGTGGAGTTTCCATGTTCTCCCCGTGTCCGCGTGGGTTTCCTCCGGGTTCTCCGGTTTCCTCCCACAGTCCAAAAGCATGGATCAAGTCAATTGAGTTCTCCAAATTGCCCCATATAGAGTGTGTCTGTGTGAGTGAGTGTGTGCCCAGCAATAAATTGGCGCCCAGTCCTGGGTGTATCTGCCCAGCGCCCGAAACGTTCTCCCCTGGATGGGCATGGGGAACCTAATAGAGGATAAAGCAGGAGATAATGAATGAATGGAAACTACATTGTTTTCTCTATTTTTGGAGAATTTAGACTTAGAACATTGTAAAGCTGCTTAAAGACGATGCACTATTGTAATATAATTAAATCAACCTGAGCTGTTGTGACATTGGGTAAAGTTGTCGAAACAGTGCTATGGATAATGTGTAATGTCATCAAAGCTAACATTCGGCCAACAAAAGATAAGTGTGCCAGTTTCTTGGTGTAACACTGTATATTTATTATTCTGAACTTAACACTCAACAAGAAAATAATCACTGAAGACATTATCGGTTAGTAAAGTCTTTCTGAAGTGATTACCGTGCTTTGGCTGACCACACTGTGCCCAACCCTCCTGCTCCACAGAAAGCTTCATTCCCACTGTGCAAAGCCAGCAGGGGTACACTAAAGCACCAGAGGATAAGCAACCACAAGGAACCTCCCACTGGCAAGAACAATGGCAACAAACAGTGTCACAAGGAATCATACTGTGATATGATGGAGATCACCCCCCCCAGCATCCATTATACCCGAATGATCTGATGCCATACACTTTATTGACAAACGTAAAAGGACACATATATCATTATATTATTAGAAGTGTTTAATTTAGGCTATTTGACACAAATCTATTTACTCATTATTCAGTGACGTCCTGATCACAACCACATGCCCTCAAATATGATTCGTACATCGATGCGTTGCTCCTGTGAAGTGCAGATGCTGAGGTTAGATGCCCATCAGCAGGTTGTTTACATATAACATATTATCCTATTCATTCATTCATTATCTTCCACTTTTATCCTATATTAGGGTCGCGGTGGGGTTCCCCATGCCCATCCAGGGGAGAACGTTTCGGGCGCTGGGCAGATACACCCAGGACAGGGCGCCAATCCATCGCTGGCACACACCCACTCACACAGACACACTCTACATGGGGCAATCTGGAGAACTCAATTGACTTGATCCATGTTTTTTGGACTGTGGGAGGAAACCGGAGAACCCGGAGAAAACTCACACGGACACGGGGAGAACATAGAAACTCCACCCAGATGGGGATTCGAACCGGGAATCCCTAGTGCTGAGAGGAGAACGTGCTAACCACTAAGCCACCGTGCCGCCATATAACATATGGTAAACCAAATTTCTCTTTTTTAGAGGACTTGTTAAAAGAGAGGTGAGATTTTATTTCACTGTATTTTAGGGATGCATTGAAAAGAACATTTGGCCGGATGCTGCTTTTTTATGGTGTTGTTTTATTTTTTTTGCCCCCATTGTTTTCATTACACTTTCTAAAACAAATCACTCCCTCACACCACAATCATCCATCCATCTATTAATTTTTTGCATATTCCTATACTAGGGTTGCAGGGGGGTTCCCCATGCTCATATAAGGGAGAACATTTCAGGTGTTGGGCTGATAAGGCGTCAGTTTATTACTAGGCACACTTGCTCACAAAGATACACACACTATATAGGGGGCAGTTTAGAGCAGCCAAATGTCTTTTTTTGGACTGCGAGAGGAAACCGGAAAAACCGGGAAAAAAAACATGTGCCAAGCACTTAGCTACGTGCCGTTCCGCACCACAATCAAATAAATTTAGTACGATCAAGTTTTGGCGGCACGGTGCCTTAATGGTTAGCACGTTCGCCTCTCAGCGCTAGGGATTCCCGGTTCGAATCCCCATCTGGGTGGAGTTTCCATGTTCTCCCCGTGTCTGCGTGGGTTTCCTCCGGGTTCTCCGGTTTCCTCCCACAGTCCAAAAACATGGATCAAGTCAATTGAATTCTCAAAATTGCCCCATATAGAGTGTGTCTGTGTGAGTGAGTATGTGCCCAGCGATGGATTGGCGCCCTGTCCTGGGTCTATCTGCCCAGCGCCCGAGACGTTCTCCCCTGTATGGACATTGGGAACCCCACCACGACCCTAGTAGAGGATAAAGCGGGAGACAATGAATGAATGAATGAATGAAGTTTTGGCGGCACGGTGGCTTAGTGGTTAGCACGTTCGCCTCTCAGCGCTAGGGATTCCCAGTTCGAATCCCCATCTGGGTGGAGTTTCCATGTTCTCCCCGTGTCTGCGTGGGTTTCCTCCGGGTTCTCCGGTTTCCTCCCACAGTCCAAAAACATGCATCAAGTCAATTGAATTCTCCAAATTGCCCCCTATAGAGTGTGTGTGTGAGTGAGTGTGTGCCCAGCGATAGATTGACGCCCTGTCCTGGGTGTATCTGCCCAGCACCCGAAACGTTGTCCCCTGGTTGGGGAACCCCCCCCCCCCCCCCCCGCGAGCCTAATATAAGATAAAGCGGGAGTACAAAAAAACTTTTTTTTTTAGGTAATTAGTTTCTAACACTATTTAATAACATCACCTTTAGGTACAGCTACCTTACAAACGTGTCCGCCACCTGACAGGTGATGGACTCAAATGTAAGTCCATGGTCTCTGTCTGTGGTAAAGAAATGGCAGTGGTTCGTGGTTACAGGTGATTGCACAAGCTTAAAAAACAAAATTTGTATACTATATTCAATTTCTATGACCTAATCCTTTTAAATCCCCCACAATGCAACTTTAATTACTGTTTATTGCGCTGCATTTATTTTACATATTCTTGCTGGAATTAAGTAAAAAGGTAGAGGCTTGACTTTAAGCCGTGCTGGTAGAGGATTAATTGTCTTATCTCAGTGACACAGCTCTTATTTTATGAACATTACTGATGGCTTTGCATTTGGATTATTAACTTGCTTCTCTCCGATGGCTTGGTTTTTAGACTTTTTTAAGTGCAGCTAGCAGAGAATCACCCCGGTGCGCTGTCACTTCAGCTTATAATGTCAGCATTCCAGCAAGTGCATTACCTGCCTTGGTTTTTTAATCACTACTACAACATTAAATAATATTATTAACATTTGTTAAAGTTAAAACCCTTAATTAGCACACCCAGGCTATATTTAAAGAAGCATTGCTGGACAATTTCCTCCCACACCATCAGAACTCAGTTTCCATCATAAGCTAGAAATGATTCTTTGGTAAGCTCGAGCTGTTGGAGAGATTCAGGATGCTTTTATTGTCACGCCACTTGTGTGTAGTGTAGTAAAATTGTGTCAGTGTCACTGTAGAACTGACGATAAACAATACACCACACAAATTTTACCTGTTCTGTGATGGTCCTGACCAATAGAGAACATAGAACCAACAGGGGACTAACAAAAACAAAGAAAAGTGATGGACTACAGTCTGTAATTGTAAAACTACAAATTCCATCTATATGGTAACTGAAGAAAATGGACAATGGAGCAAGAAGTGGGCAAGTCTAGACTATTACTGTAGACATTTTCAGACACAAACTACCAGTTAGTAAGGGGTTGTGATTGGTTCTATGAGTGCATATTAAAACTGCCTATACCACCAATAGTATGTCAGCATACTCAGTGCATACAAAGCCCTCCTCACGTGTCCAAACCAGGACTTTTCGCTTCACAATGGAAGCACTAACTATTCCACCACAAAAAAAACATTTTCAGTGTACTATGGCTCATTTTGGTGACAGAATTATCCCCTAAATAACACTAAATGTAGACTTGTTTATATTTAATAGCTTTTTGCTTGGTTTCGGGATTAATGCTGCACCCGTTTTGTAAGAAACTCAACTCGAAATGATTAAAATGATGGGTCAGGGTTTAAATTTTTCAAAGTTTCACTTTTTAAATTGGCAAATAGTTCATTTTAGTTGCCATTTCCCCACCTGTGACCTTTCAAATTCCTCTTGCGGGAAAGTCCACTTTCGCTGCTTTAATGGAAACACTGAAATATTGCAGCCAGATACAGCAAACAACTGGTAAACTTTTAAAGTACCATGTTACAGTTTATTTGTAGGTCCATAAAAACCCATTCAGAGTTCTGATGCAGACTTAAAGGAACCAATGCAAGAAGGGAAGTTCAGAGTAATATCAGGGCAGCAAAGAGATGTGTTCCTCTCTGGTTTTGGATGAACTTGTTTGACCACTGGTATCCCAGTGATCAGAATAAAGGCACGGGGACATGATGCTCCTCAAACTTTAAAATGAGTTCCCCGACCAAGTGAGCGAATAGAAGATGGAAAGACTAATCCTTTCATTTCACTCCTAGTGACTCTTTGCTGCAAGGCAAACACCTAAACACACACACACACACACACACACACACTCTCACTTAATCATACACACAAAAGTTCTCTCTTGTAACTAGACAGCTCGACCTTTTTGGTGTTTGATGCTTCATGAAAATTAATTACTTATATCTTTGTAAATCACTGTCTGTGAGACACAGCTTACCTGAAATTACTCTGATGAAATGAATAAGTCCTCTTGTTTACTGCTGTGTTGACTCTTTTGGGCACGTCGCTTTGGCTTTATAGTGTTCAGCTTAAGGCTCTGGCAAATTAAAACTGGGTTTTCATGTTCTGCTTGTTTATTCAGCTCTGAATGTAAAAGGCAGGGTTTAATTGGAATCAGATCTGCTTCACTGCTGTCTTTATCAAAAGCTGATGTGGAAAGACTCTCACGTTCATGCATCTCGACAGGATGAGCGGCCAGAGTGGTTAATGAGACGTGGAGCCTGAAAAGGGGACAACACCACAGACGGCAGGGAAGAGTGCTGTAAGCGTAGGAGCCGACAAGCCGCTGATTTAATGTCTGAAATAAGGTCCTGATGCAGCTTATTAGAGGGACTGTTACAAACTCCCAAAGTTCAAAATCGCCCTAAATAAAACAGTATTCACTAAAAATGACTGCAATCGGTTTATTTGCAGTTTATCTGTTCACTCATCACATAAACTGTAAGACTAATTCAGGTTAATGTTCACTAACAATATAAATACATTTTGACAGTGGCAGAACTGTTGGTTGCAAACAATGAACACCTCAATTAAAACTTTTTTGCTTAAGTGTGTGTATACAGTACCAGTCAAAAGTTTGGACACATCATCTCAGCCAAAAATAAATATGACTGCTAAATAAATACCAAATAAATGCTCCACCTATTGTAAAGATGGACTTTGTAGTTCTACAATTCCAGACTGTAGTCCATTTGATTGTTCTACAGTACATACTCTTTACGTCTCCTTTACTCTTTTCTATGATCAGGACCCCAATAGTAGCACCACAAAGCAGGTATTACTTGGTTGGTGTATTATTCCTATCCCAGCAGTGTCACTGAGGTGTTTAAATGAAACCACAGCAGTACTGCTGCATTGAAACCTCCTCACTGCATCAGTGTCACTGCAGAACTGATAATAATTCTACCTGTTCTGTGATAGTCCTGACCAGAGAACAGAGACCAACAGGGGATTAACAAAAAAAAAAAAGAAAACAGATGATGAACTACAGTCTGTAATTGTGAAATTACAAAGTCCATCTATATGGTAAGTGGAGGACAGTATGTCCAAACTTTTGACTGGTATTGTTTTCAGTCTTGTTTCCTCTCAAAGATCTTCTTGTGTATTCTTATGGACATCCAGTTCAAATCCCAAGACTCTGCCAATAGTAGATCAAGTTAATTCTATTCACTCTTATAAACTACATTTTATATTTTTATTTATATTTTCTAAAAGTGATGATAGTTTTTTTTAAGTATTTGTTTTAAAATGTTGGCTTAACAAAACTTGTACTAAAGAAGCATGTCTTCTTCTTTTCAGAGTAACATCCCACCATACGAGTCCAGAATCACAACAGCCAAGCTGCTGATCGAAACTGAGGAGTTTGAGGTAGGAATGAAGATTACAAATTTATCTTTTCTCACATACTCAGATGATGTGCTCAAAAATCTCTAACCTAGAGGAAATTAAATGCTACTTTCTCAGCTACACCTATTCCTATATTTATTGTTTATTTTATTGGTTCTACCTTGGTTGGTATATTGGTTCTCTCATTGTTTTTCATTTGTAAGTCACTTTGGATAAAAGAGTCTGCTAAATCTAAATGTACATTCCATATGGATGCGCTTTGTACCCATGTGTTTGGCTGCATATTTTGTAAGTCCCCCTTTACTCTGTTCCTAGGTGATCAAAACTATCCCTCATCAGGTACAGTTAGTGTGGTGGGTGATTTTCAGAATTATATTAGTCTCTGTAGTGGTGGTGTTGCTCTGGTATGAATAGATCAGACACAGCAGTGCTGCTGGAATCTTTGAACACCTTTGTGATGCTGCCAAACAGAGAATAATATCCTAACCAAAAATGTCCAAACTATGGAAGATCATAAAATATATGAACTATTCACTTTTTGGCCCGGGCCTGTGATGATGTTGCAAACAGTGATAATTTACATGTAATTGGTCGCCTCTTGGTGTTTTTTGTTTTAGGAAAAGAAAACTTTATTCAGCTAACACATAGAAAAAAGAAAACAACTTTCATATCATCTAAATATAAGTTTCCTCTATGCACAATATCACTAATCACTCTTGACTTCGAATCACTGGTGATTCTGCTCCAACCACATAGAGGTAATGAGACATTTTGAGCTGCTTCTTGGTGGTTGTAAAGAGTATATAAACCTCCGCAGGGTCCCATAAAATAAGTATTGAAGCAACGGTGTGAATTTGTGTAGGAAACACACACACACACAGAGTTTTGCACTTATTTATAAGAAGATATGAAGATCTGATCTGTTGCAGTAAATATTAGAACCTATAACCGAGCACTCTAACTTGTTCTATTGCTCGGTATGTTTTTACAGCATAAATTCTTTTCTGTTTATTTTATAGTTAACCTAATTCTGTTTGATCCTCTTCTAGCCTGTTTAAAATTTTACGTCCAGTATGTATGAGCAAATGTTCTGTCCTTTTAGATTTATTTTTACTATATAATTTATTTATTTTGGCCTTTGATGGAGCTCTCTGGGTGTTAAGTTCAGCTCCAGGTAAAGCTCACTTGTGTCTGTGTCTCTGGGCTCAGTAATAGTTTCGTTTGTGAGGCTGATGTTCAAGCTAGAGCTAAATATGAGTCGCAATGTTAAATGTTGCCGACAGTGTGAGGGCGGAAAAACTGGAGTATGGTTACGTGCTTATGATTTTATAAAAGCGTAACAGATGGGTCCCTTGCCACTCTACATTGCTCAAATTAGTTGAAAAGGTTCATAACATGCATGTGTAAGGCGTTCATAAATATGGAGGAGAGCAAAGTGTTTTTGTTTTTCATTTTTCTCTCTCTTTACAAAGAAAGGCGGCATTTGAATAATTTAAGAATTGTACTTCACCTTCTTGACCTTTACTGTGTTGGTGTGCAGGAATGAATGAAAGAGACTTCTTTAAATAAAAAAGCACTAACCGAATACCTCTGAGAAAGTGATATAGAATGGAATGTTGAGTAGAAAATGTAAATGAAGGGTGGCTGCAAACGGACGAAAATGCAAGCGGTAAGCGTTTTAAAAAAACAAATGAGTAATGGCAGCGTGGCAGCACATGTGAATGAGGTGGAAATTGAAAGTGTGAAAGAAGTCAGACTCCCCCCCTCCCCACCCTTGTCATTTTCATTCTTGCCGTTTTTTGTCCGTCCTGGTGGAGAAGGGGTGTGTGTGGATTCAGCATGACTCCTGAAAGCTGTTAGACATCTCAGCATGGGTGAAAGGTATTTGCGCCATTGGGGCCACATTAATATTAATGCCAGTTACCTGGGTGCCACTCAGAGCTGCACCAAAGGTCACTGGGTTGTCTTTATGACAGTGGGTACTTAGACAGAAGGCAACCACCTGTCTACCATGAAGAAGGGGAGGACAATGTGAGGAACGGACAATCGGATGAAGTAGGGGGGATTTCAGCAGCTTTGTCACTGGATCAACTCCTTTAAAAGACACTTTTTTTCTGGCGTGACTAACTACACCAGCAAAATGCTAATCAGTTGGAGAAAGGTTTTCTGAGTCACACTTATGAAACAAGATCTGTTCCTTCTTATGCTGCACTTTTTTTCACTGTGCTTGCTCCACTTTGATGTGTCTTTATTTTCGATTTAAAAAAAAAACTGGATATGGATTTAAGGTAAATGGATTTGAATGCTCTAAATTGCCCAATATAGTCCATGTGTCAGTGTGAATGAGTAAGTGTGTGCCTAGCGATAGATTGGTGCCCGAAACGTTCTCCCCTGGATGGGCATAGATCCTAGCAAGGATTAAGTGAAAGAAAATGAATGAATGAATCCCACGAGTTACATTACTTTGGTAAAATGAGACATTAAGAAGAGAACAGTGATGGAATTATTATGAGAGGACTTGTGGAGGGCATCCAAAGAGTTGAAAGACCAAGACTAACCAAAATCAAGATATGGACTTGGTTATCAGGGCCTAACATGCAACACAGGACTGGGGGCATTGGGGGGGGGGGAGGCTATTCCAAAGAGAGGAGGGCAATGTCATAAAAGCTACAGGGTAAATGTGTAGGTGTTTTTTTTTTTTTTTTTTTGTCCATATTATAAATTTAATAATAAGAGCTTGGAGACCATTCATTTTATTAAAATTGTGACCTTGGGTCAAGCCAATCATTATGAAGCAGACGGCTTATGACATGACTCTTGAGCAGCAGTTGCATGAAAACATTAACATTTGCTTTTGGTCATTTAGCAGACGCTTTTATCCAATTAATTATGTCTTTTATATGTGTTTAATAATATGAAAGTGAAATAAAATGCAACCTTGGAGATGGCAGAACCACATTTGTTGGATTCTAATTGATTTTAGTCAATAATTAAGGTTCACTGCGAATTTTTGTATGAACAAAGTGTAAGCAATCAGAATAAATTCATTTTAAATGCTTATTTAAGAAAATGTATTACAATTTAATTCACTGAGGGGGGCGTGAATAGTCATCTGTGTAAATGCAAAGGCATCATAAATTTGGTATTATTTTGACATTACTAAAATCTCAAAAAAATATGTTTATAAAAATATGAATGAATTATGTTATACATGGAGAAATTTTATATATAGATAGTGTCTGTGTGGTATGTGTGTGACACGGTAACATAGTGGTTAGCACACCCACCTCTCAGCGCTGGGGATCCAGGTTTGAATCTTGATCTGGGTGGAGTTTCCATGTTCTCCAGGTTTTGTACAGTTTCTTTGCACAGTCAAAAAACATGGATTTAATTGGCTGCTCTAAATTGAAAACAAATAGTGTGTATGTGTGAGTGAGGAAGTGTGTGCCCTGTAATGACTTGGTGCCCTTTCCTGGGTGTCTGCCCAGTACCCCAAACATACTCCCTTGGATGAGCATTGGGAAAATCCCTCACCCCATATCTAAATATGAAATTTGTCTCACTCATCAAAACCAGCAGTGTGCATGTTTTGTGCTTATACTGGCGAACTGAATGCATTAGTCAAATGTCTGCATGGGTATTTGTATTTTTTTTTTTTTAGTGGGGTATGATGGGGTCCTGATGGCGTTACTCCATTCGAATCGCTCTACTGATTTTGTTTTGCACTGATTATTCCAGCTACTGTATTGCATTAGGTCATTATTTAGACAAGTCCAGTTTACCTTTCAAATATGCCATGTGCTGAACGAGTAGTTGGTGTGAATATTTGTGCGTGTACAAGGAAAATGTCTGATGTTTAGACATTCTGTGAGATTTGCAGATTGCTCGTGTGTACCTGTGTGTGCGAGCTAGCTGTAATGTCTTGCTTGAGCAGCCTCGCTACCATGAGAGGTCATTTCAGCATGCGTGTTTGCATAAAACTGTCAGATTGTGGCAACTTTGAATTAGTTGCGAGGACTCAAGAGTATACGTGTGTGTGTGTCTATGTGTACACTGTGTATGTGTCAAGGGTGTGTCATGGGAGCTAACTCAATATTAGCAGTTATTCCCCCTCTGTGCTCCAGTTCAAAGCTCAGCACACCCACTGACAGCTGAAGATTGATGTCTTCCTCTAAAGCAAAAGAAGCTGGAAGGAGAGAAAAAGATGGAGGAGAGTGTCTTTTAGCACCGTTATAATCCGTATAATGAAATGTTCGATTGTAATGACTATAGCCGAACCTAATTCTTTTTAATTAGAGAAATTTAATTAAGGAAAACCATAGGTACTGTGCGTATAGACACAAGGAAACTTTTTTAACGACCTCATTTTCTTATGTTGATGTTTATAGCGAGTGTTTTACCTCAGAAACTGCCTACAGAGAATCTCATATACTTTAATTACCCCATTTGCTTTTGTGGATTTTTATCACTGGGGTTTTACCTCAGAAAGTGCTTACAGAGACTCATATTTTTAATTAGCTCATTTTCTTTTGTGTGCTTTCCTTTTTTTCATGATTACTGTTTACCACAAAATAGACTGCAGTGCATTTCAGAGCAGCATACGGATTCTTAATGGCTGTCCTGTATATACCTGGGATGAACTTAAATGTGGTTAAGGACATTAGTGTATATAAAGTAGATTTGAACAAATATGAGGTTTGGAAACAAGAACGTTCTGCCTGGCAGACCATGAGTCTGAGGCATTTATTTAAAGGAGAGCAGATCATAATGTCAATTATGCAAATTAAACTGAGAAAAAATGGAAATATTGCAGGAAAAAGAAACCGAAGCTTACAGATCAACACAAACGCCAGCAGTCCCCCTCCCTAACTTTTCCTCTTTGTAAACTTTAGTTTCTTCTAAATTGGATTAGAACAGAAGTTATATTTGGAGATATACTAAACAGTTTCCATGGTTGAACAGGTCAGCCAACACTCGGAAAAGATTTTTTTATACTGTGTAATTACCAACATTGAGATAGTGAGTAACATAAAGAGGTCAAGTGCAGTTCCTCCAAAAAATGTACTTGTGTTCTTAACTTATTTATTCAAATTTTGCTTGTGTAAAAGTTTAATCAGATTTTTTTTTAATTTTCATGCTGATGAAAAACTACAGTAATTAGATATTTCTGGATTATGATCTGTGTATTGTTTTTATAAACATGAAACATGAGTCCAGTTTAGATGTAATCTGATCAGTGTCTATTGGATTATAATTTATTTTAAACTGATTTGTGGACTTATGGGGCAGTTGTAGGCTTGTGGTTATGAAACCAGCCTAGCAACCTAAAGGTCCCTGGATTACTTCACAGTCCCATCAAGTACTATGGCTGAAAATCCCTTTGGGCAAGGCATCTAACCCCAATTGCTCCCTTGACGTCAAAAATAAGTTTGCCCACCGCTTCCGGCATGTGTGCTCACTTCACCAGTGTGTGTGTGTGTGTGTATGTGTATATATGTGTGTGTTTTACTGCATGGATGAAGTACATGTGGAGGACAAATAGTTTTTTGTGTAAGTACAGTAAGTGAAAAGGTTCACTTTCACCTTAATTCACATCTATTCATCTGTAATTTAACCCTCATTGCTCCAGGGGTGCTGTATCATTTCTGACCCTGTGCTCTCACCCCAACCAGCATTTCTGGAAACTTTGTATGTCATTTTGAATAAAAGTGTGTTCTAAATGACCTGGTGCAATATATTGGTGGCTGTACATTTGGTTGCTGGATTATTTTGACTATGGCAGTGTTACTGAGGTTTATAAAAAGTTAGGCAGCCCTGTGCATAGTGTTACTGCAGTGCTGGTAAAAACACAGAGGTGTAACTGATAAAGTGGCTGGTGAGTGAGTGTATGTATTGGCATGTAGTTATGATTAATATATCACAGCTTTAATACCAGATTCCAAATTGCCCCTTTTAACAAAACTGCTTGTGTCCAGCAGCTGAAACAGTTGACCAATAAAGCATGTTAATAATGTTTCAAGGCTGCAGACCTAAATTCTAATTTACATATTCTCCTCCCGCAAAGCTCGCTTTAGAAAACCAGCAGGCTCAGTCATTAATTACAACTTGCCCTATTGTCTCAGGCGGCAGTTAAAGGGGAAAGCTCATTTGATCCGTAACTCCCCAGTAAAGCCAGAGGTGGCTCATAGGAGAAAAGGAGGAAATAATGGATTTAGGCATGTCCATTTGATGGTCTTTTGAGTGTCAGGCCGGTTATGTAGGTGTGAGAGCTGAAGTGAATAAGCTTAAAGGTGTTAGCATATGCATTCGTGCATGTAATGGCTCTGCTCCAAAGGTCAGCTGTGCCTCTGGGTGATGTGGCCCAGCGTGCGAATCATTAAGCTACTAATCTTCATTGTGTTTAATGTTTTTATGTCATGGTGATGCGTGTGCGGAACAGAACATGGGTCTACGGAGCATATTTGCGGACAGTGTGACACGTAAAAAGGAGTTTGGCGTCGATTAGATCCTGGAAAATCCTGCTTAAATGTCGGGGTGTGTGTGGGGTAACCTTTTTGTGTGCTCTCAGTGGAGCTGCGCCGGACCATTAACTCTTATACAGGGGACTTTTTTTATATGCGTTATGCTTTAGAGCCACCCAGGAAACAATGGCCTGTGCCTGAATTGTCCTCAGAGCCATTTTCTGTGCTGCTTGGCGACAAGCAGATTTTCCACATTAGAGCAGCATGCCCTAAGCCTCTGTAAGCCAGTCCAGGACCAATGCTTCGATACGACAGCCAAAATGTATTACAAAAACAATGAAAATGAGAAAAACAGTCATGTTGCTCAATTGATTTCAGTGAGCCAAATCTCTTTAATAGTACACGAGCATGAGGTCTCATAAATGTGTTGGTGTAAAATGCCAGGCTGATATCCAGTCATCCTGTGAGCGTTATGTGGCCAAACGTATGTTATTATCCCTCCGAATTATAAAAGTTAGACTGTGGATCAGTCCCAGAGAAAAGCATGATGAATCCACACAGAGTGTTCGTGCCCTCATCCATGTCGGAAGTGACCTTTAATAAACCCTTCATTTCAGTTTTGTTTGTTTCAGGTTTTTTTATTATTATTTTTTTATTTTTTTATTATTTTTTTATTAAACAGGTCCGATACTTAAATCTGATTGGCTGAGCCGTTTGTCTAGTCGTGACATTTTTAACAATGTTGCATACTTCTGACCGCTGTACATTTGTATCAATACAGAATATAAAATACGTTTTTCGAAATCCGAAAAAACAGATTACTATAAACAATGCACTGATTTCAGATAAGCGCTAAGCCTGTGTCCTGTTACTCAGCAACCAATGTTCACTTTAAACACCAGACTAGATTTTATGGAAGATCAGTTTCACTGCAAAACAATGTCAAAAAAGAGTTAAGAAAAAATGTATCAAATAAAATAATCTGCCAATATAGTGATTTACCCCATTAAGATTTCTTAAAATAATAAGCTTCTAAAAACTAGATTATTTATCTTACTTAGAAATCCATTTAATTAAAAAAAAAGATTTGTTCCATTTTTTTAAAAGTATATCTGACTTTAAGGTTTTATTTTTTGCAGTTTCATTAACAAAGTAGTTTTAAATGAACACATTTATGAATTAAACCTTGTTTTTAAAATCACTTTATAAAAGCAATAACACACTCAAGGATGTGCGTTATTAGGAATAAATCATGGGAAAGAGATGTAACTGTATCTAATAATGTTCCCCCTCTCGCACCTCACTGCTTTATAATCTCACGTCTATAACGTTTTCACACGTATAGGACTTTTCTGCTTCACTGATGTTTGCGTTGTTAATCTCCAATAAAGTGCTGAAGAGACCATTTACTTCTTATTACACTGTTGGTAATGTGTTTAGGCATGAGCGTTGTCTGTGTGACAAAGTGTCTGGTTTTGTCAGAAAGAAGGAAGCACACAAGCTCTCCGTCTCCATTTGAAAGTAATTGTAAACAACCCTGGTGGTAATGAATCATTGATGTGCTGTTTACTCAGCTTAATGACCTGATCAGCACTGCCTCTTCTGTGTGTGTGTTAGTGTGTTTGCACTAGATTCCACATTCTCATGTTCTAAAGTATCTTGTGCTGTTCTTTTCAATGCTTTCTTTCCAGTTTAGTCATAGCCTATCTACTTTGGTTCTGCACTTTCACCAATGTCTAAGGGAGTTGTAGGTGGTGTTTGCTTGACTTCCACACTCCACTTTTTTCATCAGCCAGCTGCCGAATCCGACAGAACTTTAATATTTAGGAAGACACCAGCTCCTGCCTTCCATCATGCCCCACTTCTTGTGTTGTTACCACTGGCACCGGCAGCAATGATTTCACAATCTAGCCAAGATCTTTAGACAGACCGGTTGTGTCTGTCAGAACACCTGGCGAGGCAGGTGGCACCAATTAAGACTCAAACCTGGGTCTCGTGCCAATCAAGTTTTTAAAGGTTTCTGATAGGACCAAACATTATAAATGTGGCAGCAGTGACACGATGCAGTACTTTTTCCAGAAAAGTTTTTAAACCTTTCTAAAAACTGCTTTAAAACTGATTTCTGTAACATGTTATAACACTGTGGACTTTATTTATTCAACCTCACCGTGGTGCTGTTTCTCACTCCATATCGTTCACCGCTGCTACATGGTGGAACGATCTTCCCAACTCTCCCCGTAAGGCTGATCATTCAGCATTTTTAAGAAACAACTTTAAAACACATCTCTTCCAGAAGCACTTGCTATAAAAAGACTTCTAAATTAAATAATTCTAGATTGAAGCCAGATTGGATATTAATTAGGTTTAATTATACTACAGTGTAGCTGTTTTTTTCCTTATTTACTGATTTTTAGTGTTACTGCATTATTTTTCTCAAATTTGTAAGACACTTTGGATAAAATCATCTGCTAAATGTAATTTAATTTGGTGTAATTTAGTGACTTGATTTTATCTGTTAAATACACAAAGTTAGCAAATTCACAAAAGTTAAGACAAAAGCAAAAGAAGGCTAAAGGGGGGGAGGGGCAACTCTGCAAGTTAAAAACCAGTGTGTCTGTGTGTGTGTATGGCAACTACGCCATTTGCAGTTCTTTTTTATACTTATTTGTTTGATGTTTAATTATGTGAACTGTTGTTTACTACAGCGCCATGCTGTATATAGAATAAAACTTTATTTTATAGGTAAATAATAGAATGCAGCAAAATTCCACATTAACACATGAGTTTTTTGTTCAGCAAGCATACTGAAGCTTTTCCAGCAACCAACGGCTTTTAACCATAAAAAGACTTTTCAGTCTTTTTTCCATGCTTCTTTCATGGAACGCCATTTGACTTGACTTGAAAGAGCACAATGTTTTGATTTGTATAGTCTGAATTGATCTAAATTAAAAAGCTGGCATGATTAATAGCTGCACTGTTTTTTCCTATTTTTTTTCCTTCTGTAAAGTAGCTGTGGCCAGTTCCCACTGATCAGACATCTGTCTGCACCATGCCAATGTTTCCAGTCAGGGTACTGTGAATAATAAGGTAGAGAAAAATGTATAACGATAAATATTTTGATGGTCTCAACACATTTTCCCAACAGGACATCAATAAGGAGGGTGTAAAGCACATGGTCTAAGGGTAGATGATCTTGTAGCTCCTGTGACAGTACTTGTTCATTTTCGTGCTTTACCCGGTTTCGTGGGACGTCCCAGAACAATTTATCTATCGGCCACAGGGATCTGGAGTGCGATTTAAAAAAAAAATGCTCTGTGACAAAAAGTCCCCAGCTGCCGAGGAACTTGTAATGCTGTAATACACTGAGAACTTGTACAATATCTGAAATCTTGAGTAAAACATTCGGTTTATATTTTTTTTATAATTTTTTTAAATTAATCAATTACTTAATTTTTTTTAATGCACTTCTGCACTTACCATATAGTAATGTTTTTTGTTTTACAATAACATTCTTTATCCAGCTACATACTTGGTTAGTCTGCTTTAGTAGATCTGATCATTAAAACTCCCATAGTGCACGTATTATTAGGATAGTGGATGATGGTACGAGTGGATCAGACAGCTGTATGTTCTGATTGGTATACTGTTCTCTGTCCAGCCGCACTGCTGTGTCTGATCCACTCGTAGCAGCACATCACATGCTCTCACTCTACTATCACTGCAGTACTGAGAATCATCCACCACTCTAATACCTCCTTAATGGAAGTCCTGATCATTAGAGAACATTGTTGTTAATCCTCTGGTAAGAATGGTTGGACAATGGAACTCGCAACATAAAAGTTCTGGGTTTTACTCATGGCTGTCGACCTTTGTGTGAATTTGACATGTTCTCCCAGTGTTCACATAGACTTACTGTAGGAGCTCCAGAATTTCCCTTAGTCTCATTAACTGAGGGGAATTTAAGGAATTACATTTGGGCATAGTAGATCAGTGGTATTAGGGTGTGGTAGCTGACTGGTTAAGGTTTTTGGGTTGTTGATCTGAAGGTTGGGGGTTCCAATCACAGGTCTGAAGTTGTCAATGTGGGTCCTTGAGCATGACCCTTAACCTGTATTGCTCCAAAGGTCCTGAATGCAAATTTGGGATACACGTAAGTTGCTTTTGATAAAATTGCCTGGTAGATGACCCAATGTAAATGTATCAGTTTTTCAGTTGGGGATTTGAATTCCGATTCCACCGAGCTGTCAAGGTGGGCTCTTGGGCAAGGCTCTTAACCCTCATTTCCAGTAGTGCAATACTGTATCTTTGCTTACCTGGCTCACCCGGTGGAGGCTCGGCTAATGGTGGGTATGCAGCCTGTATGAGACATACAATGTGCAGCGAGATCACAATGGTGACAGGAACATGGCGACAGGAACAGCTACATAAACCAGCAGCTTTGTGAGTATTTTAATCTGCAAATAAAGCAGCCTGTTCCTATGCTCTATAAATCCTGTCCCACTTGGTACAAATCCCATTATGGACTCTTGAGGTATCCAGTAGGTGGTGCTTATAGCTTATTGTAGTATTAAGGAAGAAAAATCGGAATAGAGTACTTTTGGTACTTTAGGTAGAGAAACTGATAAATTACTGAACTTTATCAGTCTTTCGGTTCGGTGCTGATATATTTATCTAACTTTATTTCATGATTACGACATTCTTCATGAAATGGGACACATTAAGTCTTTGCTGACGTTTAAATTCTCAGCTCAATTTATGACGGTACCGTCTTCTGTTCTGCGGGAAAGGCAAACGCTGACATTCTACAGCATGGATGTGCCGGTATATAGGCCACTTAAATGCCAAGGGAAAAAACCATGACAGGTTTGTTCGATGTTGGTTCAAAAGCTGTGGTGAGCATTTTTTCCTGGACCATAACCCCCTTCCTCCTCACAAACACACATACACACTCATTACTGCTCTGTCTTTGTTAGATAGGTGTGTGTGTGTTGAGTGGAGAGGTCAGTGTATTTAAAGCACCACGTTGACAGAACATCAATAATATTTTTACATTTTGTGTGTGTTGGTATGTATAGGCAGGAGAAACATATTTTTGGTTGCAGAATGGGGCAGAGGGGGCATTAACACACAGCAGGGGGATGTACTGATGTATTAGGAAAAAGGAAGGAGAAAATGAAGAGGAGTTAGTAAACGTGTAATTCTTTATTAATCCATACAAAGAAAGTAATCCCATGTACCCTAGTTTACTCACAACAGGGTGCGTTCCCGTTCCTTCATCTTCTCCACCTGTCCTAATCGATATCTCCATTAGCAGAGGTAGAGAAGAATCACATGCACTGTTCTCAAATGTAGTTAACACAAGGGACAAAGGCTGGCTTTAGGATACATGCTCTTTGTCTTCTATTTGTCAGGTAAACACACACACACACACACACACACACACACACATACACACACACAGAGCACTTAGCTCCCTGCAGGGGTGTGTGTTGAGGCAGCTGCAGCTCCATGTGGTATGTGTCAGTGATAAATGAGTCTCAGGGGCTCTAGGGACTGATCTCTGTAGAACACTCACCTGTCGCCCGGTAACCGTCTCTACGGCAAACCTGTCACTGTGGCAACCTATCTCCTCGGTGAAAACTTGTCACCGTGGCGTTATTTGCCCGCTGTCACCGTCTCCGCTGGAAGTTCATCCTCTTTACTAAGCTGCTGCTATCCCTGTGTGTGTGTGTTTAAGCTAGTTTCTTAGTTTATGTAGATTGACTTTCTCATGTGAAATCTCATATGATTTAACCAATAAAAGCAAATGTGGGGTTCCCCCATGCCCATCCAAGCAGGAATGGGTGCTGGGCAGATGTATCCAATCTATCGCTGGGCACACACTCACTCACACTGACAGACACACGCACTATATATATGGGGCAATTTCGAGCAGCCAATTCAGCTTGAATCCATGGTTTTGAACTGTGTGAGGAAACCGAAAAACCCAGAGAAAACCCACGCGGACACGGGCATAACATGGAAAATCCACCTGGATTGGGATTGAAACACGGATCCCCAGCGCTGAGGCGTGCTGACCTGTAACCCGCCGTGCCGCTCTGCATGGAAACACCTATAACAAAATACGGTCAGCATCATGCATCACATTTTATTTTCAGTCATGCGTTTGTTTTTTGTTTAACCTTTCGCTTCGGGTTCAGTCCGTAACATTCAGTCTTGGTCTCATCGGACCATGAAACCGTTTGCCACATGGCATCAGAATCGTCCAAGTATTTTTGGCACAGTAGAAAAGGAAAGGCTCCGTCCAGCTTTATACAAAGCCTGTCGGATTGTTTTGTGTATAAAGATAGATCAATGTCAGCCATACAGACTTGTAAGTTCTTCAGAGATGCCGTTGGTCTCTTGGTAGCTTTTCTGATCAGTATTCCACTGGCTTGGTCATTCAGTGTGGAGCTTGACAAAGGATTTAATGGTGGTATTTACTTTTCACTTCTTCATAAAGCTCAGAACTGTACTCCGGGGGATAGGTAAAGCCACTGAAGTCCTTTTTTGTAGCCTTCTCCTAATGCCTTCCATTCCACAGGTTTATCATGAAGCACCTTTGCAAACATGGTGAAGTTAGCCAGTAATACTGTACACTTCCTGTAGTGGGAGCCACAGGGAACAGGGTTGGGTTTGTTTGTTGTGTAGCAATCAGACATTTGTAGTTATATTTGCAATTAGATTACATTGTTGATTGGACAGAAGGTGTGGAAGGCCAGACAGACAAATATATTTTGGGGCAGTTGTAGGCTTGTGGTTAAGAAACCATTTTTCCGACCTGAACGTTCCTGGTCTTGTTTTTGATTTCCAGACAGGGAGGACAGTGGTCCATTCTATGTGTGGTCTGCATGTCCACAACCTCCCTTTTTGTGTTTTCTCTGGGAAGTCATAGTAATCCCTCGTCCCAATCCCCCATAGCTGTAAGGTTCCAAAGTGTTCCCATAGGGTTTACTGACCTCTGAGTTGTCCAGTATGTAAAAATTCGTTTACATGAATAAATAACTTCTGGTTGCAGGCGGCAGGACATTAAGGAGGTCATACCCTTGTGCTGGCACACCGGCTCTCTCTCTTAAACATGTTTAATGGCTAAACAACAATGCTCTACTTTCCCACCTTTGTACTTTGTAATTAATAAAAGGCAAGATGGAATAGGGGAACATTCCTGCCTTAAACAGGATGTGTGTAATAGGCTTTAGTCACACCTGGGACAACATGTCCACCATGATTATATAGTCCTTTTTCATTTTCTTTTAAGCTGAATTCAGATTTCTGAGAGCCGAGTTTACACTTTTTGAATGTGTGTGTTTTGATGTTTCTGTGAGCACTGATCTGCCCCCTCCACTCTTTTTCCCTGTGGTTACGCCTCAATATGTTTGCTTCTCTGAATATCTTGCTGATGTGTGTTTTACCTTTGATGTAAACTTATCAGTCGACATCTCCACTTCAAGAATCCGTAGCTGAGCACATTTTAAGGGTATATCAGCGTTCACCAAATAACAATTTATTTCAACTTGAAGTTAGAAAGTGTTGTTCTACAGTTTCATCAAACTTGCATTTAACAGGTAGCTTGGAAAAAAATAACATTCTGAGAAATTCTTATCAACAAAACTTAAAATTTTATTTTAACCTCAGATAAAAATAAATGTGTATGTGTGTATTTTAATAAATATAAAATAATGAAATATAAAAATAAACAGACATATGCGCACGACACATACATGTTGGTTGGTTTATATATAAAACATGCACATTATTTATATATATATATATATATATATATATATATATATATATATATATATATATATATATATATATATATAACATACACATGCAATTGGTTTTTACTGTTTGGGTCAAGAGATGATAAATTGTCTAATAATTATGTCTCAAATAAAATGTTGTTTTTTATAATTAAAATGACTTGTAATAATTGTTGCAAAGTGATGTACAAACAAGTAATTAACCTTTCATGTTGCAGCAAATCAGTACATTTAAGCATGTAGACTTGGTCAAAACTACCCCAGGAGGAAAGGTAATGTAAGTGACAGTAAACATGGCATAATGTTAATGATTAATGAACATGGAACACTGCATAATGCCTTCACATACATATGGATGGCTCAATCTGGTACTAACGAGGTGCATCCATCGATGTGGCTGGAGATTGTATATGACCAAGCTTTTAAAAAAAGCATTTATCATTCTTAAATTATGTTGCCTCAATGCAAATCAAGGCACCATTCCTTTTTTACCACTTAATGAGACTTTTAAAGCTATTATTAAAATATGGATGGAGACATTCTTTGCTTTTACTTTGATTATGGATCTAATTTTCACAGTTGGCTTAGCCATCCAAGAATGGTAAATTATTTAATTACCCCCAAAACCCAGTGATTTTTAATATTATAAAGTTAAGTTCATGAGATTCTGTTTCAAGTGATTACAATGAGGATCATTAAATTCCTCCTGCTTAATCATTTACTGTATTAAAGTCCACATTATTGTTGCATTAGTGGTGGTGCAGAAATGAAACCACAACACAATAATGTCTTTGTTAGGATCAAATAAGAAAAATTTTAATTAGAAGCATAGAAATGGATGAGTTATGATTTATATTTAGACATTATACATCTAAGAGCATTCAAGTTTAATGCAGTTAAGAAACTGAGGCGCTAAAGCTTTTGAGAAGCTTATAATAACTTTTCTAATTTTCAAGTACCATTGAAATTAAATTAGACAATGGTTTGTGGAAATGCTTTTGCCTTTATAACATCTTCAGTTTTTGTTACATGGATTCCTAACTCCTCTAGTTGTTTTTGCATTTCTCCTTTAGATTGTAGCCGTTTCATGTCGTTCCACACTGACTTCTTGTTAAGATCAGGGTTATGTGGGTTTCTGGACACACTGTCTATGTGATGGGGTTGGTTTCATGCTGCCAAATAAATTTAGAGCCAATTCACTGTCCTTATAAAACACACAGTTATGTAAAAACTCTTTTTTCACTGTCCAAAACTTTTGCACAGCAAAAGAAGATACAACTTTACTTTTTAGTTGATTGTCTTGTTGAAGTGAGAGCGGCATTAGGATCGCTGAAATCGGTCACATGTACGGAAAGTTCCGTTGTGGCGAAAAAGGATGCAAAGTTGGCGAAAGGCGTTTACAAACAGATGAAGACATGAAAGATAGGTGAGAAATATGAATGTCGTTCTGTTAGTCAAATCAGTACATTTAAGCATGCAGACTTGGTCAAAACTACCCCAGGAGGAAAGGTAATGTAAGTGACAGTAAACATGGCATAATGTTAATGATTAATGAACATGGAACACAGCATAATGCCTTCACATACATATGGACTAAAATCTCTAAGAATTAGGGATGAAGATAGTAAAGTTATTATTAATTTGAATCAATTAAAAACAGATAGATGGTGAGAAATATGTTGTTCTCTTAAACATTTATTTACTATTTTTTTAAATAAATTAATATAAAATACTGTATGTCATTTCTTTGTTCTGTTTTTAGTATTAAACACTATATTTATTCTCCCTAAAACAAAGTTTTATTATGCATTTTGGAGTCTCTAGAATGAGTTTATTAAGTTCACATTGATTTTAATTGAAATAGATGTCTCTAGATTTTGTGGACAGATTAGCAACTTCATTAAGAAAATTAAGCTCAAACAAGCTGTGAGTAAGATGACACATGTTTAAGTTATAGAATATTTTTCCTGAGAAAAGCATTTCAGCTATTAATAAAGGTCTTATGATATTAAAACATATTTACTGTATTCTGTATTTTAGTATGACATGCATAACAGAACTGAAGCCAAGCCCTCTTGAGTATAAATGATTTTGTTTGCTCTTCTGACTCTTTGTGTATGTGCGACCACTGAAGACATTTATTTTGTGTAGCATGAGCCTTCATATTGTCCATGCCCTCCAGGACCTCATCTTAAAAAAATGAAAGTGAATAAAACAGTTCGAGCAGTCATGAAAAATACATAACAGGGTAAAGTTGATCTGGCGGCACCACATCGCGAGGTTAAAGATTTATTCACCCACTTCGCAACCCCGATCTATAATGGATGAGCTTGGAATAGAGTTCCTTTGATGCATGTTTCGGGGAGGGGTATGGACCGATATGTCTGTGGGTTTGTGCCTGTGCCTGAAGAACCAAAGAAAAGTTTTTAAAGAGCCTGAAATGACTTTGCATGTCCATTTACATTAGACAGCATCATTTTAACTTGACACCAAGTGAAGACGTCCTGTTTGATTTCACTTAAAGTTTTTGCAATTTGCTTCAATATTGATTTAAAAGTCTGATGACGTCTCCAGAAATGACATCTTTATTCTGGTTTTAAAAAGGGGAAGATAAATGTTTATCTTTTAGTCCACTTAGCGAATAATCAAGGCCATGCACATGGAAAAAATATACTTCTTTAAAATCTGAATTTGGAATTTCATTGAGTTATATGTGGTAGCTCGGCGGGGTGCAAATCCCAGGTTCACTGAGAATGTGGGTCCAAGACCCTTAAACCTTATTTCCAGGGTTCCAGGACTGTTTTCAGGACTGCTCCCATCAAATTAGGATGAATTTTACTTACGTTGGATTAAAGCCAAATGACTAAACGTCACAATACTTAGATCCACATTTTGTTCTGCACCTCTAATATAGAATTAAATAAAAATGTGAAATGCTATATGGGCTAATTTCAAATGAACAATGTATTACTCATATCAACCTCCAATGTTAGTTTTAAAAATAACTTGTGTCTGAATGTGATACAATTAAAAAGTTGGTTGAGTGTAAAAGTTTCCAATGACAGTATAAGAGTACTCCTGAATTCACTCAACACTAAAATAAAGTTTACTTGGAATGTTCATTTTTTTAACACCCCAGCAGAAGCGCTCGGCAGGATTCCGCTTTGCCCTCTTATCCTTACCAGAACTGCAGGGGGCTTTTTAAACATTAGAATATTGTAGCTGTAAAATTAACTTCTTATTAAAGACATAGGCCTCTATTTTACACCGTGCCCAGGTGCTCATTGCTGCCACCAACAGGCTATTTTTTTATGATGGGTGCCTGCATCATTGAAATAGCAACAGTGCTTGTGAATTTCTGTGTCTATAAACGAGGTGTGTTCAGGTAATTTTTTTTTTTGCCATAGTTCTATCCTCACAAAAGAAAACGCAGTTGCACTACAGACTAAAAACAATAGATAGAGGTCAGTAGTCAGACCTGGCCTTTAAAGGTAATGGCAAGTGACCCGCTGCTTTGGTTAATTGCACTTAAAAATGAAAATATACCAAGAAATAATTAAGAGAATTAGTTTATGCCTTTTAATCTTTAACTCAAGCTGCGCAGTGCACCGTTGACGGCTAACCCAAAAAACAGGGCCCCTAAAGTTATTTATTTGTTGGTTAACTCTGACGTTTTCTGTGGTAATTAAATGTGTAAAATTAGCTTACAATGGTTAAGTCACTGCATGTTCACAGTGATAAAAAAATCAGAACAACAATCCCGAAACAGTGTATGTACCGGTTTTAATATGGTTTAATGCTGTTTTGTACACAACTTGTGCATTTTCTTTTGCTTGTTAGAGGAAATATATGAGCATTTTTGGAAGGATGGTGGCAAACCTCAGGGTCAGGTTCTTAAAATGTGTTAATACTTATTTAACTTTAAATATTATCTTCTATATTTCACAGTAATCATTGCTGGACCTCGAGATTCATATCAGTTTTGTTAATTAAACAGTAAAATGAGGAACTCTTAGCACATTAATTAGTTTGATGCCACCTGTTCTATTCTCCAAAGGCATTTGAACATTTGAGACCTTTTAGGGAATTGTGGAACCTTTTACTGAAATGTTAAGGGATGATGCTCAGGAGAGCTAGTTAAATCCAGCTCGAGAGTTCATTCTCGCTCAGTTCTGCTGATTCGGAGTGATGATCTCATTTTAAATGGTAATCTTATTATGCTCCTGGCTTCACAACACATTCTCCGTAAAGTGGCTGTTTATCCTCGAGGAGAAACACCAATTGAACACTTTAGTACTGTTGAATGCTGGAGATTGGGTTTGGAGAGCATTGGGAGTTTTCGAGCTTCCAAGACTGTTCAACGTATATTATTTCTAATATAAAAACGTATCTCAATTCACCTAAACCTATGATACAGTGATTGCTCGGTGTTTAAAGTAAAGGAACAAACACTGTTTTAGAGTCAAAGATTCAAGATTCTAGCTGCGGGGTAGGTTGGTAGATCCCTGAAATAGGGTCCTTTCTCTTTAACAGTTTGTATGGTACCTTCTGTTCTGCTTGACGTCTTTCATTAATGTTTTGTAATTAATTGCTTTACTTGCATTTATAAACTTCTCGTCACTGGATTCCACATTCGATCCTGTTACTAGATTCGGGGTTGATCCCGAATATGGGACCTAGTCTTCGATGTTGCCTTTCTATCGGGAGGATCTTTTGAGACTTATTATCCAAATCCTCCTATTATGTTAATGTCTTGCTAGAAAATGCTGACAGATTTAACACCAACCCACCGATAAAACTGGCAGCTGGGAAGATTTGTACTGCCATGAGTGGGGTTAGTAAAGGCTTAAAAGCCAGGATTTATTGACCTAAAATGAGAACCAGCATTACAAATTTGCCAGTAAAGTTTCAAAACTATCACCAGAAAGTGAGTAATTATGGATGTTGTCAAACCCTCTGACTCTTCCTTTCTCCCCCAGTTTTTATTTTCCTGATTCTCTTCTTTTTCTGTTTTTTTTTTTTTTTTTTTTTTTTTTTTTTTTTTTTTTTGGGTCTGTCTCTCTCCCTCTCTGGCATTAATTAACCTTAAACTGCAATCTGTGTAAAAGATCAGCACAGTCAACCAAGTGGAATTTCAACTAGGTCGATACTGAGCTTAGGGAAATCTACTTTGTGTGAGACTGAATGAACAATGGCCTGTAGCGTGTGGAATATGAGGGTAAGTTTACAGTGTGCACTGTCTGTCACAAAGCTCCTCTCTGAGGAGCGAAAGGCCTCCAAATGTGAACTCCTTTCTCTATACGCCACTCTGATATAATTGGCATTTGCATAGGCAGACCTAAATGTCAGCCAGCAGATATGCAAATCACTGCTCTATTAATGAGCGGCTTTTTGAACAAGGCACTTTGTGTTAAATTTAGGACAGGAAGTCATGACAGTAATTTTTTTTATTTTTTTTATGGACAGACTGTAGTCTGCTTCTAGAACTATAATCATTCAGTTTAATGACATTTATGAAAACATTTAAAACAGAACCTTTCTTTGATGTGCTGATCAGCAACAAAGGGCAGAGTACAAACTTTTACAATTACAAAACTTTTATATTCGTTAACACTTGGGTCGAATACTCAGTGTTGAAGAATTACATGGAAGCAAGTCGTCTTCCAGGAGGCGACCATATTGCACAGTCCTTTTTCATCAGCAGCCACAATGCTTACTTTACTTTTAGATGCAGCTACGTGGCCACCATGTTGCTCAGGGGAAGTGGTTGCAATTTCCACATCACCACTAGATGCCACTAAATTTACTCCTTGTAATGTTAAGCTTAAGAACCAAGTTGGACTTAAGCTGAAACTCTGAACTGAACCCTTAGAGATGTTGGTATTATGATGCATTAAGACTCCTCTCAGGTCTGTGTCCACCTGCAAAACAAACCCTGTAACATTTTGCATCCTTTACTAGACTTTACAGTTGGCACAATGCACTCACAGGTGGGTAATGGTTTGCTGGATTTGTCATACCACAGCAAGATGAGTTAACCCTCAAGATTGTTTCCCCCTTCCACTGTCCATTGGTGGCATGCTTTACACCATTCCATTCAATGCTTGTCATTGTGTATGATATAAAGCTAGCATTCAGTTGCATGGACATGGGGAACCTATTCAAATCTATTCTATAAAGGTCCTGGTGGCGGGATTTTGTTGATGTTGATGCCTTAAAAAGTTAGGCTTGGACTTAACACTAGAATTTCAGTGCTGAGCCAGTATTTAGAATCCTAACCCCTCCCCACAGGTGCATTTTCCCACCTATTATTATGCTTTCTTTCCAGCACACGTTTCTCATCTTTTCTTTATTGGGTTGCTTACAGTTTTTTGGCTCTTTCCTGAAATGCGATGCTGAAAATCTAATTTGCCTTGTTCAGTCTCCTGGCATGCCAAAGTGCCTAAGTGTAAATTGGGTAGCAAGACTCAAAGATTATCAAATTGGTTGCAGCAGAGGCAAAAAAAAAAGACTCTTGATTTCAGGCCCAATCCTGTGACCTTCAATGCTCATGATTACTACCTTTAAAAATCAATAGAACTCAAACGTACAGTGATACAAAAATGCAATGCTGCTGCTGTGTGTTGGAAAATGAAAAACTTACTCAGCATTTTTGTAATTTTACAGTGTAAGACACTGATCCTGCTCTGTACAATATCCTTAAAACTTTGGGCAGGTGCTAGATTTACAACTTCTCATCTACTGTAGTCGACCGATGGCATTCTATAACAGGTGCTGAACTGTGACTCTACAAGCTTGAGCAGCTTACCTGCAGCAGAGCAGCATTATGCAGCTACCTTTAAACAACAGCCTCAACACCATTTTTAATTTGCACAGCCATATATTCAGGACAAATAACTCGCCCTGAGGGCATGTTCTACCATGATTTCTTTACTTTTGGAGCCTTTAGCTTCTCAACAAACGAGGGAGTTTAATACACATTTTGAGTACAGTGGTGTAAAACTGAATTATACACTGTGGTGTGGGGCACCATGAGAGAAATAAATACTAATTACCTTAGGATATTTCTATAAAGGGCTAAATTAAAGCTGTTCCAGAATTTGATTATTTGTTTGTTTATGCACTATGGATAGGAGCTTAAGTTATACGGTATACTACCCACTTCTCAGCCTGGTCAGTACCAGTCAAAATTTTGGATACAGCCCCTTTTGCTCCACTTTATCAGTTCGTTTGATCAGTTCCACTTACTGTAAAGATGGAAATTGTATTTCTACAATTCCATAATGTAGTCCCTCTGTTTGTGGACTACAGTACATGCTGTGCATGTCCCCTTTACTCCATTCTCTAATGGCCAGGACCTCAATAGTACCACCAAGAGATCAGCTTGGTTGGTACATTATACAGCAGAACTGCTGCACTAAAACCCCCTCACCACATCAGTGTCACTGCAGAAATGACCATTACAAAATCCAGATGTAATACAGTCTATAATTGTAAAACTACAAAGTCCATCTATATGGTAAGTGGAGAAAGTCAAGCAATGGAGCAAGAGGGGTTGTGTGTGTGCAAACCTTTGACCCATACTGTGGTATGTTCCTTGAGCATGCATATCTTTATAAACTTTACTTTAATACCTGCCAAACTTTCATTCATTCATTCATTATCTTCCGCTTTATCCTCTATTAGAGTCGCAGTGGGGTTCCCCATGCCCATCCAGGGGAGAACGTCTCTGGCGCTGGGCAGATACACCCAGGACAGGGCGCCAATCCATCGCTGGGCACACACTCACTCACACAGACACACTATATATGGGGCAATTTTGAGAATTCAATTGACTTGATCCATATTTTTGGACTGTGGGAGGAAACCGGAGAACCCGGAGGAAACCCACGCAGACACGGGGAGGACATGGAAACTCCACCCAGATGGGGATTCGAACCGGGAATCCCTAGTGCTGAGAGGAGAACATGCTAACCACTAAGCCACCGTGCCGCCCCTGCCAAACTTGTAATAGATTAAAATTGAAAGGTGTAAACCTCCATTACACTCTAGTATCCGATAGAAAGAGCAGACATGCAAGCCAATCAGTGGAAAGAACTTTAGCTCATTTAATTCAATCCTGATCGCAATTATCACCAACCTGCATCAGTGTTTATATCAACTAAAATCTCATTGGGCTTTCAGATTGTACTTTATTACACATTGTAAACATTTGTGTAATTAAGCTGTAATTTACATTAATCATCACTGTAAAAGCATACCACTGAGGCCATAGTCCTTCTAATCGACGCAATTGCCCACTCCGTTGAGACAGGCTGCATGTTAAACGCAGAAGTACATGCATATTTAAAAAGCTTTAAAACAGATTTACACTTTTAATTTTTGCATCTAATATGATCGAACTCCCCGCTGCTTATTTGTAGTAGACCACTTTTTAACTGCTATATCATCTAAGTGCAAACACAGAGAGCCAGAACGTGACTGGAGCGAGTGTGCGAACAAGAATCAATCCCTAAAGTAATTATTTTGGCTCCTTTCTCCAGTGGGCTTAATTTAATTTAAGTTTTTTTTAAAGTTCCCTAAGGCATCCATGATGTCTGATAAATGACAATAATCTGACTGAGTGTGAAATTTACAGTGTAGGAGAAACTCCCCAGTTCCCCTTTGCTGTGACCTAGGCCTTTCACATACACCCTTACATCTACAGAAAGCAGAAAGGAGGGTAGTGCGCTTGTGGTAGATTGGATCTGTCAGTCGTGTCACATTAAATACAGGATTATTAGGTCTGGGCTGAGATTTTATGATCCCGCAGGATCGTAAATTGGTAGGTCGGTACCTTAAATTATGTATCCACTGAGTGATGAACCCCTCTTTCTCGTTTTCTTCCTCCTTCTATCGCTGATTTCATCCATTCGGACGCTTTCTTTTCATCGCTCCTGATGTGTTCGTGTATAGTGGACTTTTTGAAGCGGCTGCAACAAGACAGCCCAATGAAAAGAGGATCATTTTCAACATTTGTTTGCTTAATTTTTAATTACTCTGTAGTCGGTACTCATGGGCTGTTGTCATAGGGCTACATGAAATCCCATTTAATAATTTATCCCACTTGTAGGACAAATACAGCAATGAAAAAATTGCAAGTGAAGGTTCTGCATGAAAGACCTCACCTAATTAAAAGTACATGACTATTAGCAGCAAAATGTTTCATTAAAGTGAATGTACTGGGGACCTCATTTCTAATATGCAATTTGAATTCTCTTTTAGGTGGCTACAGATGTGCTGGAGGGTCTCTTAGAGGAAGATGATGAGGTTGTGCAGGTGAGGAGAAATATAATAGTTTTGTCATTTTGGTTTTAATTGTAATTATGTTTAGTTCCATTGGTTCGCCGTTTTAATTTCTTAACGCTGCCGTGTTTTATGTTTAATTATGAATCTAACCTTGTTTTTTTTGTTATGGTTGTTTTGTTATAGTGTGTTGTACCCATTTTATAAAAGCAATAAAGCATTTGAAATTGTGCATTATTGTGAATAAATCACAGGACAGAGGTGTAACCGTTTTTCCGCTTTGCGTCAGGCCAAACAACACAATAACCTCTTGTGTATACTATTATTTTTTTACACTTTTTAGAGTGAGATGTTGTGTTTAGTTGACAGGCTTAAAAACCAAGGTGCGTGGTACTTGGCAAATGTAAAAATAAAAAAATAAAAAATAAATTCTAAAAAATAAATAAATAACAAAAAACAATGCATAACAAAAGCAAATGTTCAGCATAAGACTTGTAAATGTCAAGAAAGCTATTAATTGTTAATTTTAAAACTAATTACCAGTTATTGTCATAGTTTGGGGCATTCCCACATCTCCTCATTCTGTTGGATATTCAGTTTGGCAGATGCGCCTGTAACAATTTCTGTTCCTTTGACAATTGAGTCAGACTATGACTGCTTTCGACGGCTGGATAAATAATATATATTCCAAGCACCGTGGAACTGTCTGTAAGTGTGATGGGATGTGAATTACCAACATAGCAACACAAGTGGCTGACAGCAATGCTGTCACATCACAGTATGCACTACACTGAAATAACACAGCCACTTTTAAGTAAACAGAACTCCTCATGTAATTTGTCTCGCATCCTCACGCACACTGAGCTCTACATATAACGTTCTGGAAGAGAGCTGACACTTTAGTTTGACGCTGTGCTGGAGTTCAGCGATGCACTTAAAGCTGACATCGAAACATTGTTCTTTCTTAAATGTGTTCAGGATGCCTGTAGTCATATGGTTTCAGTTTGTACTTCTTAAATAATGATAGAATTATATGAATTTTCATGATTGCATGTCTATGCTTTTAGTTGTGACTTATTTTCATTTATTCCCTAATAACCCCTTACACTGTTTTGCTTAATTTTGGGTCCAAAATCCAACTTTGAGTCATAAATGAGCTATACTACATATCTTTTATATACTATAAAAAGTATATATACATCTACTTTTCCACATGTATATCCTGATATCAACACGATCAAAGGGATTGGATGAATTAGAAGTCTGATTCTTGTCCAATCTTAGTACATGACTTAGTTCATGAATTGACAAATGTCAATTTGGTTGAAAGGTAAAACTTTCCCCAGACACTCACTACAATCATGCAGAAAGCCTTGCTAAGAGTGGAACTTCTGGTGTTCGAATATGAAAATGTCTTAATATTTTTGTCCATATAGTATAGATTCATATAAAGTTCTTTTTGTTACAGAAGCTGAATAAACATTTAGAAATGAGAGCGTTACTACATAATTCATGTTTAAAATGAAAGGCACTACATTATTTAAAAAGTGTGCCTAATTCTGCCAAAAATCCCGTCCTCTTGGTGCATTAGTTAAATGTTGGGCTTTAATTTAAATTTCATGAATCACTCATTCACTTGCTGTGCCAGGTCAGGAAACTTTCGTTTCCCAGCACAATAAACAGTTCTGACAAAGCCGGGTTTTTTGAGGTCTGATCTGTTTTCTGGATCAAAACAAAAAAGCTTTCTGTAAAGTTTTGAAAAAACGCCCACAAACGAACAGAAGTGTTGCTGGGATTGTAGCATTCAAAGAAATGTAAGATTATTTGCATGTTTAGAAGCGAAGATGTGTCTGCCTTTCATAAAAAAAACACTATGTTGTTTTGAACGTTTGCCTTGTTGGCATTTGTGTGCGCGCCACTTGTTCACTGCACTTGGAAGTGCAAGCCGTCTGACTGCTTCGGTTTTCATTCGGGTCAATTGAAAGACAATAACTACTAATCTGAAATTGTACACATCATTGCATTTATGTTATTGCATTATTCTTACTGCAACATTTAGCGTCAATGTTATTTTGTTGCTTGTTTTTAAGAATAACTAAATTAAGAACATTTAGGAGGCGGCACGGTGGCTTAGTGGTTAGCACGTTCGCCTCTCAGCGCTAGGAATTCCCGGTTCGAATCCCCATCTGGGTGGAGTTTCCATGTTCTCCCCGTGTCTGCGTGGGTTTCCTCCGGGTTCTCCGGTTTCCTCCCACAGTCCAAAAACATGGATGAAGTCAATTGAATTCTCAAAAATTGCCCCATATAGAGTGTGTCTGTGTGAGTGAGTGTGTGCCCAGCGATGGATTGGCGCCCTGTCCTGGGTGTATCTGCCCAGCGCCCGAGACACTCCCCCCTGGATGGGCATGGGGAACCCCCCCCCGCGACCCCAGTAGAGGATAAAGCGGGAGATAATGAATGAATAAATGAAGAACATTTAGGAAACAGCATGCTCTTACTCATACTCAGTCAAGCTAGCATAGATCACAGTTTCAAGAATTACGTTTCACAGTAATTAAACAAAGGTTCTTTATTAGTGTCTATAAAAATGTACCAACCTATGTGGGTTAATGTTGACCAGGTAGACAATGACATGTTTGAACTTTTAACTCTCGCTCTTTGTCTTACGCACTCTCTCTCTCTCTCTCTCTCTCTCTCTCTCTCTCATTAAAATTTCAAAAGCTTTATTTGCATGACAAATTATACATTTGTATTGCACAAAGCTGGTGTACAAAATAAAACAAAAAATAATTACAAAAAATGTACACAATATACAAATACAATGAAATAATACAATATACATATATATTTAAATATTTAAGGCGGCACGGTGGCTTAGTGGTTTGCACGTTGGCCTCTCAGCGCTAGGGATTCCCGGTTCGAATCCCCATCTGGGTGGAATTTCCATGTTCTCCCTGTGTCTGCGTGGGTTTCCTCCGGGTTCTCCGGTTTCCTCCCACAGTCCTAAAACATGGATGAAGTCAATTGAATTCTCCAAATTGCCCCATATAGAGTGTGTCTGTGTGAGTGTGTGCCCAGCGATGGATTGGCGCCCTGAGCTGGGTCTATCTGCCCAGCGCTCGAGACGTTCTCCCCTGGGTGGGCATGGGGAACCCCACCGCGACCCTAATAGAGGATAAAGCGGGAGATAATAAATGAATGAATTTAAATATTTAAATAAAAGTAGAGGCGTGTGTGTGTGTGTGTGTTGTCGTGCTCTCGCTCTCTCTCTCTCTCTCTCTCTCTCTCTTTTTCTCACACACACTCATACTCATGCACACACAATTCATTGAATTAAACTTTCTCTAGTCCTGACATTCAGAAGGAAAAGCATCAGTGTTGATTTTCTATTCTGAAAGATGGGTGACAGAATTATGCCAGCTCCCCCAGCAGACATTCAAACTCACAGTCCTAGCACCCTGCCTCATGTGTGACAGATTGAGAGCAGTTATTAAGCCACTAAATGTTTAACTGTAACTGAAAGTTGAGATAAATAAATATGTATGAAAACCAGGAACTCTGCCCAGATCCAGCTAAACTCCCTCCCTCACATCATGTTATTGTGGTTTACCCCATTGTTTATCCTCTGTTCCATAGGTGTGGTATCTTTTGGGATGGCTACATTATCTCCAGTTGGACAAACCTGGTGCCGCAGACGAATTGGAGAACTTGACCAAAATGGGCAGAACGTACCTAACCAAAGCGAAAAAGGTAAAACTACAAATACATACAAAGACAAATAACCGAGGTCAGGTTTTCTCACACTCAGCAGGACTCCGGCCTTTTAAACATCTTGGTTCTATACACATGGTTCTGTCAGCGTGTCTCTTCATTTTAACAGCACTGATATATCCCTCACACAGTCTGAAGTTTTGTCTAAGAGAGTGGTAGTCAGTTTCTAGTGAGCAGTACACAGACTTTCCCCCCCGTCCACCTCCGTCTTGGTATGGTGTCTTTTTGCTGTTATCAACGTTCAGCTTGCTCTAAAGACACCGTGTGCGGTCCTCTTCTAATTTCTTTTTTTTCTCCAGTCTGCTATTCTTCGTCTCCTCCGCTCCCCTCCGTCCACTCTTTGTATGATCCGTCATGCTCTGTCCTTCGCTCCTTCACCCCATCCTGCCCCTGTCTTCCTTTCTAAAGGTGGACTAAAGGATTTGTTACGTTGTTATCCTTGAGCTGGTTTGGCAGTGTGAATCATGGTTCTTTTTCACATACACACACACACACACACACACACACATACACTCACTTTGATGTCCATTTTTTTAGTGACCCGTGACTCGAGTCTCCTCTGGAGTGTTATATCCTTCATTACTTATGTTATGAAAATAGTACAAACTTAATATATCACAAGCTTAATCCAGCAAAGAAGCTCATTCATCATGGAGCAGTGCGAGTCAGATATGGACCAGTTACATCACCTTCAGGTAGAAGTTCAAGTTCAACTTTCTTTGCATACTCACATGAATACTCACTGATTGACACTGAGAGACACAGCCACCTCACAAAGTTCATATTTTGGCGATTTACAATCTTATTTTTGGCCTAAACAGTTACCTACTTAACCCTTTAAAGAGCACAATCAGAGTCATTGTATTTTTTGGTAAACTTTGTACCTTATTTTGCTGTTTTCTTAGTCAGTAGATAGGCAAGGCAAGAAGTTCCACTAGAAATTCCACTGTTTTTTTTTAATAGTATTCCTTTTCAGTTCTTATTACAGTGAGGAAGTTTATTCATTCATTCATTATCTTCCGCTTTATCCTCCATTAGTGTCGCGGTGGGGTTCTCCATGCCCATCCAGGGGAGAACGTCTTGGGCTCTGGGCAGATACACCCAGGACAGGGCGCCAATCTATAGCTGGGCACACACTCACTCACTCACTCACACAAACACACTCTATATGGGGCAATTTGGAGAACTCAATTGACTTGATCCATATTTTGGGACTGTGGGAGGAAACCAGAGAACCCGGAGGAAACCCACGCGGACACGGGGAGAACATGGAAACTCCACCCAGATGGGGATTCGAACCAGGAATCTCTAGTGCTGAGAGGCGAACGTGCTAACCACTAAGCCACCGAGCCGCCCCAGGAAGTTTATTATACACTAAAAATACACTGAATCAAATGCTGAATAAACTCTGCCAAATGAATATCCACAAAACACACAAAGTTTTAGCACTTTTTGGTTTGAGTTTGTGGTTTGTGTTTTGATTTTACCACAAAATACCATGTGATGGTTTATATTTCAATTTTATTTTATTATTGACCTAAACAAACTAAAAATGTCTGCTTTCATGGTGAGGATGATAATATACTGCACTGTGGAGTGCAAGCTGAAAAAGCTTCAAATATTGATTTACTTTTGTTTTCAAGTCTTCAGACCGTTGCAAAGAGAAGATTTAGAATTTGGAATCAGTTTTTTTATTACAATTGGCCATAATTTGTATAAACAGTTTGAGGAATTGTATTTTTTTTGTTCTGTATTTTTTTTTTTTATTCTAAGAGGCAGAAGTCTTTACGTAATATATTGTGTTTAACAACCAACTACAGAGTCTGTATTAAAAAGACTTTCCAAGCCTTTAAGTCTTTTATTTAAGGTAAGAGTGATGTTCCTATAGCCGTGGTTCTCTGATCCTGATCCATGAGCACAATGAGAATTTTTTGTATGAGGGGTTTTTATATGCTCATTATCAAACGTGCTGCGGCCCAGCTGTCTCCTGGTGAGCAAAGATACTAAAAAAGTTGAATTTTCGTTTAGTTACAGCATGGAGTAATGTTTACAAATGGAAAGTCTTCAAGGTCAGAACCTGTAACGCTTCAAAAAGGTGAACAGGAAATAATGGCTACTTTAGAAATAAGGCAGCATGAATAAGGTTGGCAGAATTGCCTGTAAACAAATGACAAAGCTTGTGGAACCACGTCCTTTGGACTAATGAGGTGATGATTGAGATGTTTAGGTTAGGATTGGGATATGGCCATTCAAGTTTTAATTCTGTCTACTGATTTATATTTTTTTATGTAGTGCAGTTGTAAGAAACCACTTAAGAGTCCTTTTTTCAGTTATTATTTCATACTTTCGTCATGGTCTTTTAAAGCAGTAGACCATGATAAGGCATAAGAGGCTGTGTAAAGAGAGCACTTCATGAAGCCTGTGGTATTTGTGGGTTTGTATTAAAAACATAAATTATTTACACCAACGTTCACTTTATTTTTAATCTGAGATTCTACCTGTTTTATTTTTAGTGCTCTAAAGATTTTTTTAATATATATATTTAAGATTTTTAGCTTATCTTCTTCTTAATCCTTTACTAGGGTCACGGGGTTTGTTTGGGTGCTTGGCAGATACACCCAAGACAGGGTCCCAATCCATTACTGGACACACTCTCACTCACACATGCACACTATATAGGGATAATTTAGAGCAGTTAATTAACCTTGAAACCATATTTTGGACTGTGGGAGGAAACCGGAGAACTCGGAGGAAACCCACGTGGACATGGGGAGAACATGGAAATCCACCCAGATCAGGATTTGAACTTGGATCCCCAGTACTGAGAGGCAAACGTGTTGACCACTATGCCACTGTGCCTCCCTGAACATAAATCAAAGCTATAAATTGAACCGTATTTAATAATAGCTCAGTGATTAGTGTTGGGCTCTCTTGGGTTTGAACTCTGAGTCCACCAAAGATGCCAATGTGGGCCCTTCAGCAAGGCCCTGAACCTGCAGTGTGCCAGAGGTATTTCGAACCATTTGCTCTGACCCATCTGGGGATACTCTAAAATGCTTTGGATAAATGCATCTGCAAAGTACCATAATCTAATAATGACATTGATTAGAATAACAGTAAATCTAATTAAACTGTGTTTATGGATATATCAGACTGTAAACAGTTTTGCCAGCACTGGTTTGCTTTTGTTTGAGCCAAAATTTCTGCCTCTGCTTGCTGTTCTCGCTCTTTTTCACAATGTAGTGTTTTTCCTCCTGTCTCTCCTCTCCATCACACTCTCTGACTGCGAGCACAGTTCAATTTCCACTTCAACATCTATTCGCTATTGATTTTTCTGCCCCCCCCCCTCCCGTTCAACAACCTGAGTTTTTTTCCAGTTTTCTTTTATAGTGTGATGTTAGGTTTTCCTTTCACTGTATAGATTAATTAGCTTGTTGAACTGACAAATGGTACAGTTATAAGGCTACAACGAATACACCTTCTAAAGCCGTGTCTGCATTTGCAGATGCAGCAGATGTTTAAACATTGTGTCCCTGTGTTCTAATCTCTTGCACTTTGTGCAGACACATTTTCAGGTTCAATGGTCCACTAAGTAGTGCCTTGGGCATGACAGTTCTGCGAGATCTGTGAGACGTGTACAGAGAGAAAATTTACTGTTGACTTCACAAAATGACTGCAGTGTTTTGTAAGACCAACTCGGGCTGTCCACAATGTGGATGATGGAAAAATTGGTGGTACTCGGCGGTGGAGTTAAAAGATTTAATTACTGTGTGTTGGTGAAAGGAAACTAATGATCGAGAAATACTAACTCAGATTTTTGTGGAGGTCTTAATTTAACACAAATAAACAAGAAACACATTAAAACTGTCGTTGTTGTTACCCCTCTGTTTGCAGAGTTACTTTTTACAACCCTGTAAATCAGTGTGGGTTTTCTCCAGTTTTCTCGCACAGTCCAAAAGCGTGGATTTAAGCTGAAATTGCCCAAATCTAAATTATAACTTTAAAGTGTGTCTGTGTGAATGAGTGCATGCCCAATGCTGAATTGGCACCTTCGCCAAAACATTCTCCCCTGTATGGACGTATGAGGAAATCCTCTGCAAAACTACAGTTTTGAGACTGTAGGATTAAGTGATTAGAAAGATGAGATGAGTTTAGTGACATGTTGCAAGAGATTGTTATCTTCATCATGACATTCTCTTGCTAATCTTTACCAGACTTTATAGTTGACACTGTCATTTGTGGTCATTGAATTTTTTTGAATGAACTTTTTAAAACATTTAGACAAGTTACACTGTTTAACCACTTTTTGAAGCCTAGTTAAATTATGACTAAGAAGGGATCAAATTTGCACATGCATTAACAAAGATAAACAATGGAACTGAAGAATAATTAAAAGGCCAAGAGCTTTGAGTGCATGTGGCATTGGCTCTCTGTAGCTGCTTGAATTCAGTACAAGTCACTGACTCTGGCCTACAGGACCATTTCTGGATCTGCCCCTCTCTTACCTTCACTCTATCGTTTCATAATACACTCTGGCTCGTTCACTTTGCTCTCGTGATGATTGTCGCTTGGTGGTTCCACCTCACCGAAGAGCTCATTCTCACCACTGCAAAATGGTGGAACCATCTTCCCAACTCTGTCTGGAAGGCAGAGTAACTTGGCATTTTTTTTTAAAAAACTACTAAATATGCATCTTTTTAACAAACACCTGTTGTAGGAAAAAATTGTATCTGGGTTTTCTCCATAACTATTGACTTGTGTTCTCATTTGTAAGTCGCTTTGGATAAAAGCATCTGCTAAATGACTAAATATAAATGTAATGTGTCTAGATTTGTCCTTGCCTTGTTCTGGCGTAAGCTTCTATCCGTCAGCTGGACATTAAGGTCACTTGTGGATTGAGTTCCTGCAGCTCAGCAGTCCGTCAGAGAACAAGAAAGATTGAGATAAGGAAAGGTGATGCTGAAAGAGTGAGATAAGGGCTTGGAGGGGGTGATTTAAAGGCAAAATGGATAGGGGCCAAGTCCTTGATCTTAATCTGACTGTGGACAGACAAGGAGAACAGACATGCTGAGATAGTTATAGGAATTTAGGAGGCAATGATGGTACACCCGTCATGATATTAACAAAAACACATAGATGACCGATGAGTGAAACCACTGTGTAAAGTTTTCTCCAGCACATCCCAAAGACTCTTAAAGGGTCTGTTCTTTAAGGTGGCCAATCTGACACCCCCAAAAATCTTGGCATCACTGTCTTGCAATGGGCCAGTACCTTCAGGGAAGAAAACGATCCAATGTTTGGAGCCAGTAATCAGGTCATTCAGGAAATCCAAGTACTCAGCTAAAGTATCTGCGGTTTAAAACCTGTATGCATATACAAAAATGTTCTCACGGTGTGAATGTGGAAACCGTTTTTATCCTCGCTGCTCTGAGCTCTATTCACACACACCCTCAAACCCTGACTCTCTGAATGATACAGCATTGATTCCATGCATTTATCTATGATGTTTTCACACAAGCAATTAGCCCACACATAGCAATACTCAATAATGTTACAGATTAAATCACTTTTTGTCTTTCCTGGTCTAAGTACTCGCTTTGATGGGCTTCGCTGTGTTTTCTCACATGTCTCGGTGACCTGAACATAGAGGTTAATAGCAAACATAAAGTGATGCTTTGCCGTTAAATACAAAAAGGCCCTAAGGCAGCTATGAGGAGACTACTCAGTGATTCATTATATATACACACACGCTCAACACTCACATTATTCCAGTGATCCATCTACACTAAAGGAGCCCATATTTATAGCTAATGCAGTATGCCAAAACACAAGCAATACACCGCCTCAGGCTAGTTTGCAGAATCGATGGAAAAAAATGTGTAATATGGTGGTGCCATTAATTTAAGAACTACTTTATTGGCCCAAGTTCCATAAGAGTTACTTTAGCAGGACTTTAAAGTGCGTGTTACAGGAGGCAGAGAGGAAAAACGGTGCCCTTTAAATATTTAATCACATTAATTGAAACCTCAACTTGAGTTTAGTGTTTTAATCTCAGTTCATGCCCCAGGCAGAATGCCGCTGTTCTGTTTGTGAGCTGCACACCGGCTGCGATCCCACTCCCTCAGCTGCTCACCATTCGACCAGCACCTTCACTTACTGATGTATCTATGCATTTATGAGCTTCATGCCAAGAATTTTCATGGGCATGTATAGCCTACATATTTAGATGACATCATCTGTATTATACTGGGATTATCTCCCTGCCTATGTGTAATATCCCTGCCTGGGATTAACTTTCCATTTGCATCCACATGAGCTCACAGCATCCATGTTTTTCAATGTTACTCTAATAAATGTTTAATGATGCCTTCAGAACCTGGCCAATTATTGCAATACTAGAGCTCTTATGAACCGGTTTCACCTGAAAAATCCTATCACCTGTGTGTGTGTGTGTGTGTGTGTGTGTGTCTTATTTTAATATTTGAATTAACCCCTTTGCCACACTTGCTCAATAAAGGGTATATTCAGAGCTCCTGGGTATATTCAGAGCAGTGGTACTGTGAAAAATTATTTATTTATGATCAGAACATCTGTAGGCTCTACACAGTCTTGCAATATGAAAATACTTTGCTGTGTCTCTTATTGGTCCTTAAATGAGCTCTGTGGTGAACCAGTATGGCCTCCAGTAGAAGAAATTGCTCTCCCCTCCCTCCACCACTCAGATACACACACACACACACACAACCACACACATGTACTTTCTCTTCCTCTCATATTCGCTCTCCATCTCTCTTTTCCACTAACAGCCCCCTGGTGCTTTCTCTCCCTTTTTTCTCTCCCCTTCTTTCTTACTTTCTTTCCCTATCCTGAGGTCGCTCTCTCTTCCTTTCTTTCTCTAATTCCATTTTTAGTGCTTCCTCTACCTCTTTGGCTTTCTCTCTCTCATACACACATTTGTTCCCTATCTTAAGGTCACTCTCTCTTTCTGTCTTTAGTGTTTTTCTCTTTTCATCTCTTTGGCTTTCTCTCTCTGTCTCTCTCTCTGTGTGTGTGTGTGTGTGTGTGTGTGTGTGTGTTGGTCTATGTGTTTGTGTGTGTGTGTGTGTGTGTGTCTGGCACACTTGTTAATGATGCTGCCTCACCATCTGCACTTTATTAGAAATGATCAGAGGATAACATGTTTGTTCTCATTGCTCACTTGTTACTCAGACACTGAATCATCCATTCATCATGAATGTGTTAATCTTGCTTGACCTTAAAGGCTGGTTGATCAAAACTCTGTAAGATTGTTTGGTTCTGCATCAGAGTGTAGCTTCTTCGTTTCATTACAGGTTCTTTTGCTACTGCTACTGCTTATAAATAAAAACCTGAATTCTTTTGAATGTCCTCCCTGTGCCTGGGTGATTCGGTTTCCTCACACATTTCAAAGACATGCTGATGGGTGCATTGGAGATAATAAATTTTCTGTTGACTGGGGCTAATACGATTAATCGTTTTTTCAATTAATTGTGATTAAAATTCATTCATTCATTCATTATCTCCCGCTTTATCCTCTATTAGGGTCGCGGTGGGGTTCCCCATGCCCATCCAGGGGAGAACGTCTCGGGCACTGGGCAGATAGACCCAGGACAGGGCGCCAATCCATCGCTGGGCACACACTCACTCACACAGACACACTCTATATGGGGCAATTTTGAGAATTCAATTGACTTGAACCATGTTTTTGGACTGTGGGAGGAAACCGGAGAACCCGGAGGAAACCCACGCAGACACGGGGAGAACATGGAAACTCCACCCAGATGGGGATTCGAACCGGGAATCCCTAGTGCTGAGAGGCGAACGTGCTAACCACTAAGCCACCGTGCCGCCCACGTGATTAAAATTGTTATGATTAATTAAGTTTAAGAGCCATTAACATGACTACATCCATAAGAAAAATACATATTATATTGGCAGTTTAGACCATGTGCCACAACTCAGACTTAACAAAAGTAAAGTTAAACTTGTCCGTTAACTTGTCCTTACAGAAAGAAAACTAGTTTGCTTTTATAAGGATATCAAAATGTACTTCAAGGGAACAGATTCGTTTTTAACTTTGATTTTTACGAAATAATTTAATATTTTGTGTTAATATTTAGCAAAAGCCCTGTGTTTATAAAGAAAAAAGAAACCGTGCTCCTGTGATGTTCCTGTGATGTTAGTTATTACATAATAATTGGATAATCATTTTTATTTCTTTACTTTATATTCAGTTAGTCATATTGATCTTGTGATCTGTGATGAATCCATGAAAATCATGAAACAGAAGCATTTTACTTGAAGTCCCCCCCCCCCCACATGCTTTTCACTTTGTGACTACACTCACTGTCTTCCCCAGCTTGACCATGACCCTGTGTAAGAGGTCAGCAAGGAGGATGATTTGAAGTTCTTGGTGTAGAGGCTGGGTTCTCTTTAGCCCTGTGGAACTCCTTTGGGGTTAATTAGACTGTCTATTGCTAGCCTTCTTATTCCACATTAGTGCCTGACCCCACAAATACTTTTTTTGATAGAATGGACACGAATTCCCACTAGCTTTAGGGAACCACTCCAGTGGAACTATAGGGCTATAACAGTTTTAAGGACCATGATGCCCTGTGGGGAGCTCGCTGATGCTGTCATGGGTTTTGTGTGTATTGGAGAGTTGTGCACACAATTTTGTACGAAAAGCCATTATTATACACATCTTTATTACTAAAAGAGACACACAGTAATGTATTAAAAACAGAATGTTATGGCTAAAATGAAGATTATGGATTGTTTTCATTATGAGATTATATGCAGTTTAAACCTGGCCAGTCATTTTGAAGGTGAGTTCCTTTTAAAGTTTGTGTTTGAAGGGATACTGCTCGATTCTATTCTGTTGGCATCAATTGTTTTCATCTTTTTCTTTTTTGTTATTGCTGCCGCATTGTGCAATGGGTTTTGTATAAAGGGCTGTTGGAAGGAAAGATAATGGTACTCTTTCCTTAAATGTCTCCTCTTGGGATTCACTGATCCTATTTTTCTATTTACAATAAAATTGTGGTGATAATGCCCATAGTTTGTGATACGAGATGGCGACAACCTTTCAGACATTTTTGTCGCCTATTTTCGCAGGATCAGTGCCGGAGACATCACAAGCTTTCAGCAAATATCAACATCACCCCCCTATTGTCTGTGTGTCTGTAAACCCGGTTGCACTATATATCATTTGAATTTCTTTTTTGATGTCTTTGAGCCATGAGCTTTCATCAGATGTGTCACTATTGCATGCTTTTTTCTTTCTCTCTCTCTCTCTCTCTTTAAACTTCCATGCTCTAAAAAACAGAAGTCTTCACTTATATTTATAGGAACTTGTCTAAAATGAAGCAGTGATGTACTTTTGCTCTGTTATTCTCTTTAATTCCACACCCCTGCAGTATGTATTACAGTGATAAGGGCAAGACACTGAGGGAAATAAATCCAATCTCTCTGTCTTGGCATTGAATTGCTGTTCCTTTTCCAACTGATGCAGAACCCAATTCATTTGTGCTCGGATAATTTGTGGGATTTGCCAACTTTTGACTGGCATCTCTAAGATGGTAGAGTGAAAAATAAAAAGTATGGGTAAAACAGGGGCAAAAAAGCAGGTAATGCGCAATATGTTAAAAAAAATTACACGTAATTAATTGTATACAACTTTTCTGTGAACTTTATACAGAACTATAGTGTCATTAAAGTTACTACTGCAATCTGCATATTAATTTATACATAATATATACAGTCTTTAAATGTAAAGGCTTTGTGCTTTTGCGCTGGACTGGGCTCTACTATGTTTACCCACATCAATTAATATATGTGTGTGTGTGTGTGTGTGTATATATATATATATATATATATATATATATATATATATATATATATATATATATATATATATATATATATATATATATATATATTCTTAATTTTTATTTTACCCTCACTCCCCCATTGAATCTGTATCGTGGTTGACCCAGAACTCTAACCCCAACCATTAATTTGGGATACTTGTAAAACACTTTGAATAAAAAGGAATTAAGGAGATTAAGTTTTTGAATAATCTTTGTAGGATGTGCAGCCTTTTTGGATCACGCCATACTGCATTGTACTCTATAACGATCATTCTGAGAAAAACACCATACCATCACTTGCTTAAAGGTTTACTACTAGCCCTGTTTATGTAATATATTTATTTTTACATAGATTGACCATTTTAAGAAAGGTTTTGAAATGGTTTTCATGTATGGCCCACAAATTAAATCCACTAACAGTCTAATTATTACTGATATCCTGAGATTTTCCTACATCACAGGATTGTAGTGAGAATATTGTCATTAAAAAGACATCCAGTGTGGTGGAGATGATGAACCTCATTGGTTCGAGGAACACAATGGTTTAAGCTGACAGAAAGGTAACAGTAATTCAGATAACCACTTGGTGCTATTGTAGTAACTAGTCTTTTAAAACACAACAAGCAGCAAGGAAGCCCTACACTGTGTTAATATGGTGTTTAGTAAGTGGAAGTTGCTTTAAGAATGACTGACCTGTATTTCAATGTGTTTCAGCTCTACGCCAAGCTGCGTTGTGCGGATGCACCCATGATTGAGCATATAGAACAACTGTTGGGGGAACTTGGAGGGGAAATAGCCACCAATGACGATGGAGACGAAGCTGGACCCTCTATTGATGACATCGGTGATGATTTTGTTCAAAGCAGTGATGACGAGGAGGAGGAGGAGGAGGATGCCATGGAGTATTAAACGTGTATTTTGGCCTGCAACGTCCTATTTGTGAATTTTTAGAGTGCAGTTTGTTACTGGACACCCAAATTAAGTAGAATAAATAGCGGAAACACTCAGCAGGCAGCGTTCATAATAGATTCGAAATAAGTTTTCAAGCAATAAAACATAAAAAGATCATTTTGCTACTTTGCAAATTAGGAAATTTTGGTCATGTCCTTCTGAAACCCATGTGACCACACAAATGCAGCAAGAGACGTTTATTCTCTCCTCATTTAAAACGGTCAGTAATAATACCGTGATAAGGACATGACTGTGCACCACCGCTGTTTGTGCTTGACGATCCATCATTCAGACAACTTTTCTATTCGGCCGGATCCGTCACCTCCACTCCTCACTGTAGTGATTAGAATCGTTTCATGATCACATGAATATTTTTCTGGATGCCTGTGTGTAATAAGATGGAAATGTCATAGGGGATTAAAGAAAGCTTTTAAGTCAAATGCCAAGCTAATCGCATTCTTCTCAGTTCGTACTGAGTGGATAACAGTCTCCCGATAACAACATCCCATTAGCACATACTCGTGTCAGAGGAAATTTGATCCTGCTGATGTCTCATTGGATAGATATAAATATACTATTACTATACAGCAATTTTTTTAGTGTTTAAGCAAACATTGTTGGTATCATGTATGAGGTGTGTGACGTTTTTAGGGAAATACTAGACCTGAGGTGGAAGTTCACTGAAAGGGTTACCACCACCCATAAACATGTGCTCTGTGTATTGTCCATGTGATCGGTTCCACTTACAGTAAAGATAGACTTTGTAGTTCTACAATTTCAGACTGTAGTCCATCTGTTTGTGGACTCTGTTCTCTAATGGCCCCAATAGTAGCACCACAAAGCAGGTATTATTTGGTTGGTGCATTATCCCCCCCCCTCACTGCATCAGAACTGACAATATACAATCCACCACCCAAATTCTACCTGTTCTGTGATGGTCCTGACCAATGTATGGATATATATATATATATATATATATATATATATATATATATATATATATATATATATATATAAATATATTTTGAAATCCTATTTAATATGACATATAGTCAACCTGAATTAAAATAAGCCATGTTGTATCAAGCAAGCTTCTTTTTTTTGTTGTTGTTGCCTGAACGTTATTTCATACAAAAATCTAATCAAAATCCTTTTTAATCTCAAGGTTCTGAGAACAGTTCAGAAATGCGTTTTTAATAATACTAGGCTCGGTTTGATGGGGGTGATTAATGGTATCTGAAGTCACTGCATGTTTGCAGTCTTGTTCATCTTTCTAGGATTTTGAAGCCTGTTTGCTATTACTTTAGTTAAATGTCAACACCAAAGAAACTTTCTTGTTACAGCTTGATTATGAGAACTGGCCGAGATGTTTAACATAAAGAAAGGCATGCTGTGTACAGGACACATTGCATTCTTGTTGTTCGTCAGTGAGTATTAACCTCTTGGGATTAATGACTGTGGCTCTGATTTAATGAAATGACCTTTAGCATGAATCCTGGATGATAGATCTGTAATGAAAGGAGCTGAACAGTGACTATATAAGGGGAAGGTGAAATAAATGTGTGTATAATGCACAATGTGCATACAACATGAGTACAACATTGCTGTAATGGTTGCCATGCTGCAGGGAATCTTGAAGTTGATGTGGTTTGTATTTTGTGTGATTGATAAACTTATCTGGAAGATGACAGTGGAAAGTGGTTCAGATTGGTGGATCTATCTAAGGTGCATAGGTGCTGCTGCCGAAGTTCAAAGAACTCACTCTGTATTTTTGAGTCCAAACAGTCCATGGACCATTTCCATGCTTTTACAATTACATATGACTTAAATATTCTAATAATTTTATTAGAGTAATAGAGCAGAGAATACTGATTATTCATTCATTTTTTTATTTTCTTCTGCTTAATCATCTACTAGGTTCCCTATGCCCATCCAGGGGAGAACGTTTTAGGCACTGGGCACCAATCTATTGCTGGGCACACACACAAACATACTCTATATGGAGCAATGTAGAGTATTAGATTTATACATGTTTTTGGCGGGAGGCACGGTGGCTTAGTGGTTAGCACGTTCTCCTTTCAGCGCTAGGGATTCCCGGTTCGAATCACCATCTGGGTGGAGTTTCCATGTTCTCCCCGTGTCTGCGTGGGTTTCCTCCGGGTTCCTGGTTTCCTCCCACAGTCCAAAAACATGGATCAAGTCAATTGAGTTCTCCAAATTGCCCCATATATGTGTATGTGTGCTTGTCTGTGTGAGTGAGTGTGTGCCCAGCGATAGATTGGCGCCCTGTCCTGGGTGTATCTGCCCAGCGCCCGAAACGTTCTCCCCTGGATGGGCATGGGAAACCCCACTGCAACCCTAAGATAGGATAAAGCGGAAGATAATGGATGGATGGAACCATGTTTTTGGCTGTGGGAGGAAACTGGAGAACCCAGAGAAAACCCACACAGACATGGGGAGAACATGGAAACTTCACCCAGATTGGAATTCGAACCTGGATCCCCCAGCACTGAGAGGCAAATGTGCTGACCACTACGCCACTGTGCCACCACCGAAAATGCTATAAATTTTAAATCATAGAGTCTGGTGATCCTGCAGCCACTTCAGGCATACATTTATCTACACTGTTGTTAAACCGTTGGTGTGTGGAGGGTGGAGACTGTACAGACAATCCTTTCTTCTTATTCACACAAGCAAAACAACTCATTGATTAGCTCCCCTTTCAAAACCAAAAAGGCTTTATCATTGTGAACAGCTATCTTTTGAAATGCATGGCTACTCTATTCTCTCATGTAAACATGGATCATTGTTTCAAGCAAGACCTGCCATGAAATTTAATTAACAATGCCTTTTAATTACAGCATTGTCCCATTTGTTTTTAAAGTCTGAAATAATAAGAGTTATAAAACAAAAGGGTTTGTTGTCGTCTACAAACATCTAATTATCTTGTCTAATAAATGTAATCCTCTCTGTTCTTTGTATTATTGTTTACCGTTTTACATTTCCTCTTTTGTTTTATTTGTTACAGCGACACAGGATTGTTTTTGCTGCTAATTGCTGTAATGTATTCCTCAGTCTTTTTCTGTCTATCGCAGTCCGGAGAATCGAGACGTTCAATAAGTCATTAATAAAAAAGAACAATTCGGTCCATGTTTGTTAATTCAAAATCCCGACAGCGGGAGACTCAACTTTCCAAAGCAACATCATTTGGAAATCCATGTTCGATGTGGTGGATGATTTTGCACATTTTTTGTAAATACCACTGCAGCTTAAGCGGATGATCAAATGCATGCTTGATGAGTTTCAAAACAAGTGTTATGTTATGCTCTTTATTAATTAAGACCCCTAATTTTTAATGAATTAAAAAAAAATTGCCAAGATGTGCATTACTGTGTTTTGGAAGTTTAGTTGCAGCTACTGAAAGTGATATAAATGGAAACAAACCTGAATTTATATACCATGAACACTGACATGGGTACCGCTCTGCATTGATGAGACTTTGCATACTTTTTATGTCACTAATATTACATGTTACAGGCTTGTCGGTTGTATCAGTTCCATTTATCCTGTGGATGCAGTTTGTAGTTCTACAATTACAGACAGTCCACCTGTTTCTCTACTGCTTCTTTGCTGTGTAAAGATCTTGGGACTGTTGTAGGCTTTTGGATTTAGGAGGAGCTTTTGTTTTTACTGGATTTAGGAGTAAAAACACAGTTTGCTGTAAAATCAGTTTGAGGACTCTGTATGAATGTCTGTCGATATCTGTTTCATTTTATTTGTAGTCACTGAAAGTATGTTCAATTTCACTAAACTTTCATTATAGAATGTCTGTTACTGCATTGCATTAGGCTGAATTTCAGGGAATTTACCTTTGAATTCAGGTTTTACCTAGCGTTTCACCTGTAAGGCAGAGGGGTGGATGGGCTTTAGGTCGTTATGCATATGAATAGCTTCCCGATGACCCCTTAATGGTTCAAAAAAAGGGGGGCTGTTGTCCTCAGAATTTCAAGAGTCCAGGAAGATCAGTGTTAAAGAACCAGTCGTGAAACCTGTGGGTCCCTAGTTTGATATTCAGTCCCCCAAGTACTATGACTGAAGTGTCCTCGGGCAAGGCATCTAATCCCCGGGCATTGTGTACAGGGCCGGCCCCCATCCCGGCTACATGTGCTCACTTCACTCAGTGTGTGTGTGTGTGTGTGTATGTGTTTCACTGCACGGATGGGTTAAATATGGGAGAACATATTCCTCTGTAAGTACATTAGGCTTTACATCACTTTATCAATCATTAAAAAAAAAAAAAAAAAAACATACAGATTTTATCATGCATTATGTCACTTTGTGTTATAATCTCTTGCATATACCATATGTTTATCCAGAGGCTTATGACAAGTGTTATAAAGTGTTATGAATACTTTTATAAATCTTTATATATCTTTATAAATGTGTTAATAATGCATTATGAATACTGGATGCATAGAAAGGTTTACAGTGGTATTAAATGAAACAGACATGTTACGAGTTTGGTTCAACGACATCACTGTGAAAAGCTTGACATGTTTGCTTAGAGACCTGACCGAAGGCTGCATGACACTGAGATGAAAAGCCATGTTCAACACCACCAGACAGCCTGAACTTAATACTTAATACTGTGTGTTGTGTGATACATTCACCATGCTGCTGAACATGTGACCAGAAACTGAATATCACACTGCAGGAAGTGTTTGCTTTTCTGTTTTGGAAACAGTCATAAAACAAAAAAGGGCAACTCCATAGGGGCAGATGGCTATTCAGCAGAACAGAATACAGACCAATGGCAGGGAGTCTGTTGGCTAAGGGACTTTAAGCAAAAGTAATAAATATGGGTTTTTGCCAGTTTTGTCCTTGGATGTGGTATATAATATCCATAGTTCTTGAGAAAGCGAGTGCTACCTCATCTTACAAGTGCTCGTGTGTGTTATAAGGAGGTGAAACGTGCTTTATAACACATTCTGAGAAGCAAGAATATCATTGTTTGGTAAGTTCATATATACTGTATATCACTACATATACTGTTTTGTACTGTGTTTCTAATTGTAACCATACATTTGCTTTTAGAATTAAAAAATGAATTGGGCATAAACTGTCCCATGAATCTACAAATACCTTGAATAAATGCCAATGGCTTCATCTCCAAATCTCCAGTTCGGTAAGTTTTAATTTTTATGTATTAGAAACCTGGATTTGTTGTTTGATGGTGGCACTTGGTGGCAAGAAATATGCCAAATCACCATGCCTGGCTTTATGGCGCCACTATAACACCACATGGCGGTCTGTGTTGTTTTAGTTAGTAGAAACTACAAATTAAGCAGTTGAGATGACTTGACCATCTGTTCTTTCAGGACTCCCATTCATTTCTGAATTCAAGATCGTGCTGCTTGGTAACAGAGAAGCTGGAAAAAGCTCTCTAGCTCACATGATTCTCCGCAGACAGCTGGCATCACCTAAAAGGACTGCTCAGTGCTTGAAGTTCTGTGGAGTTGCAGCTGGAAGGCTGATGACTATAGTCGACACTCCAGGCTGGTGGAAGAATTTTCTGGTTAATGAGACTCCTGACTTTCTGAAACAGGAGTTGGTACTTAGCGTGACTCATTGTCCACCAGGACCCCATGCCATTCTGCTTGTCATACGAGTGGATGCGTTATTCAAGGAGAAAAACAAAAGAGCAGCAGAGCAGCACCTGGAGCTTCTTGGCAAGGGAATCTGGAAGCACACTATAGTCGTGTTCACCTACGGCGAGCATCTGCAGGACCAAATGGTGGAGCAGCACATGAAAAGTGAGGGGGAGTATTTTCTCCAGGAACTTGTTAATAAATGTGGAAATCGGTACCATGTTTTTAATATTGACAGATACCATGGTAGTCAGGTTAGGAGGCTGATTGAGATGATTGAGGATATGGTGGCTGGGAACAGTGGCTGCCATTATGAAATGGACAGAAAGTATCTGTATGAGGTTGAAGCGATAAAGAAAGCTGCCCAATACAAACCAATGAATAAGCAAATAAATGCATTGGAGGAAGGAGGGAATTCTACAGGTATTAATTTATGAAACATAATCATATTTTAGCAAGTTAAATGACATGCATAATAACGTTGTTTCTATTTACCAGACTATAATTTCTGCCTGTCTAACATGAGGATGATTATGTTGGGCTATCGGCGTGCTGGAAAGAGTTCTGCAAGGAATTCCATCTTAGGAACTGAGAGCTTTGAATGTAAACGAACTTCACAATGTATGAAGACAGAGAGTGAAGTGGCAGGAAAGCTCATCACGGTGTTGGACACGCCGGGGTGGTGGAAGACCCTCTCAGCAAGAGACACCCCAGAACTGGATAAGCTTGAAATCTTACGCAGCGCATCTCTGTGTCCCCCGGGACCCCATGCTTTTCTTTTGACGCTCCGTACAGACATGCCGTTCACAGAAGCTGAGAGGAAATCGATAGAGGAACATGTGAATCTTCTCGGTGAGCGAGTCTGGAAGCATACAATAATATTGTTCACTCATGGTGATCTGCTGGGGGAGCTGAGTGTTGAACAGTATATTGAAGGTGAAGGGAGAGAGTTAAAACTGCTTATTGCAAAGTGTAAAAACAGGTATCAAGTAGTTGACAACAAAAACGGGGTCGATAGCAGTCAGGTGACCGAGCTGTTTCAGAAGATTGAGCAGATGGTGAAAGAGAATGGAGGTCAACATTTTGAAATGGACCAAAGGACTTGGAAGGAAGTGAGACGAAGGTGGAGGTTGGTGGAAAAAAAGGCCAAGACGAAGGTAAAGAAGCACAGAGAGTTCATGCGACCACAAAAAGGTAAATGCAAGCTACATTTTTGTTCATACATTTATTCACTTGGTCAGTTAATTTGGGTGGTGGGTGTGATGAAGTGATTTATTTGGCTTACAGTGCTTACACACAGGGGAATTTGTCCTTCACATTTAACCCATCTGTGCAGTGAAACACATACATACACACACTGAGGGACGTGAGCACACATTCCCAGGGCGATGGGCAGCCCTGTATACATCGCCCAGGGAGTCATTGGGGTTAGATGCCTTGCCCAAGGCTTCTTTTATAAAAATTTTATATAAAACCCAGGACAGGGCGCCAATCTATCGCTGGGCACACACTCACTCACACAGACACACTCTATATGGGGCAATTTGGAGAACTCAATTGACTTGATCCATGTTTTTGGACTGTGGGAGGAAACCGGAGAACCCGGAGGAAACCCACGTGGACATGGGGAGAACATGGAAACTCCACCCAGATGGGGATTCGAACCAGGAATCCCTAGCACTGAGAGGAGAACATACTAACCACTAAGCCACCGGCATGGCCTAACTCTCATTTTTTATTTATTTATTAAATTTTGCTAAAGGTAAATAGTTGACTTTATTTTTACTGAGCAGAAAAACACTTCATGGGGACAATGAGATTTGTGCACATCACGTGAGCAATTAAACAAGAAGAAACTAGCTAACAGACGTAATTTTTACTTAGAAAATCGATAAACACTGAATCCAATGATGGGCGAAGTCAACAAAAATCTAGGTTTCACTGTACTACAGTGTAAAAGTCTCTGCTAAATGACTAAACATCCAAAACAAAAGGTCATAGCTGAATCACCAATTCTCTAATTGCCATGCGTATGGATTGTGGGAGGAAACAGCATGCAGGCATGAGGAGAAAATGCAAACTTCTCTCAGAATTTTTGGAAATTAAATCCAAAATCTTCTTGTTTTTAGGCAACAATAATACCAAACTACACCGATATAAGCATTAAGAAGCTAAGTCATTTTAGTTCATGTGTATTTTAACTGATCGAAAATCTGTTTTATTAGGTCCTGGATGCCACCTGTCAAAGCTCAGTCTTATTTTGCTCGGCTATGGTGAAGCTGGGAAAACATCATCCAGCAACACAATACTAGACACAACCTTGTTTGGATTCAGCAGAACTTCTCATTGTGTGAAACGAATTGGGAAGGTGGCAGGCAGGTTGCTCACTGTGATCGACACACCAGGATGGTGGAAGCATCATCCGGTAGAAAACACGCCCCAATTAAACAAACAGGAAATGAGTCGAAGTGTGTACCTGACCACAGGACCAATCCTGTACCTTCTGGTCCTTCGTTTGGACAGTTCTTTTCAAGAGGACGAGAGAACAGCTGTAGAGGATCATATGAGGCTTTTTGGGCGCACAGTCTGGGACCAGACCATTGTTCTCTTTACTTGTGGGGACTGGTTGGGTGACCGCTCCGTAGAACTGTATATTGAGAGTGAAGGTGAAGCCTTAAAGTGGATTCTGGAAATGTGTGGGAATCGATATCATATTTTCAACAACAGAAGCCAGCATAGGGGTCGACAGGTCGCTGAACTACTGAAGAAGATTGAAAAGCTTGTTGCCGAAAACAGAGCATGTCATTCAGGAGACATGTGGAATTTGATGGAGGATACAGAAACAAAGATGGAGACGGACAGCGACAATGAGCGAGGAATACAGAACCAAAATGATGGTATTGGCTTAGATGACGACGTCTTTTTGTAGATCAAGAAAAGAAACATATTTACAATATGGGGGGGCACGGTGGTTTAGTGGTTAGCATGTGCTCCTCTCAGCACTAGGGATTCCCGGTTCGAATTCCAATCTGGGTGGAGTTTCCATGTTCTCCCCGTGTCCGCGTAGGTTTCCTCCAGGTTCTCCGGTTTCCTCCCACAGTCCAAAAACATGCATCAAGTCAATTGAATTCTCCAAATTGCCCCATATAGAGTGTGTTCGTGTGAGTGAGTGTGTGCCCAGCGATAGATTGGCGCCCTGCCTGGGTGTATCTGCCCAGCACCTGAAATGTTCTCCCCTGGATGGGCATGGAGAACCCCACCGCGACCCTAATATAGGATAAAGCGGAAGATAATGGATGGATGGATTTACAATATGTCCTGTATGGAGTATTCCTGGTTACATCAGAGTTGATGCCTATCCAGGGAAGAATGTTTGTGAGCTGGGCAGATCCACCCAGGACAGAGGCCAATCCATCGCTGGACACAAATTCATTCACACACTATAAAGATAAGGGCAATTTAGAACAGCCAGTTCACCTTGAAGCCATGTTTTGGACTGTGGTAGGAAACCGTAAAACCCGGAGAAAACCCAAGCAGACACAATGAGAACATAGAAACCCCACCCAGATCAGGATTCAAACCTGAATCCCCAGCACTGATAGGCAGACATGCCACCCTGTCATCCATTTATTATATTTAATATATATATATATATATATATATATATATATATATATATATATATATATATATATATATATAAATGTTTCAGAATGGTAAACATGCTGAAATATCAAACTTCTTGCACAACCAGTAAAGAAGGTATTAATAAATCACAAAAAATGTATCTTATACCCCAAGCCTAATGTTCTCTAATTGTAATCATTTCTAAATGGTCCTGCTTTACAAATGTGTTCACAAGCGTTGGGATTTCTTTCTTGCTTGACATCTTAATTTTATTAAGAGGGGATGTCACCAGCAGGGTGCCGTAGTTTCTTGCTGCAGATAAAATGATTGAATAGGATATATAACTTATAACATTCGTTACAAAAGCCAGCCAGCAGAACCTGTGTGAATATGCTAATCATGAAATCATGCAAATCTGCACAAGGCTGTCATGAAATAAATTACCAGCAATACTGGAGCTAATGATTATGGGCACATGTGGGTGGGTATCATGGAATTAAAACGTCATTTACAGGTGTACTCAAAGATATAGTGTTTCAATTAATTATACACTTCAATAGACTTTCAAGGTCGTTACACCAATATGGATTTTTTTTTCTGTCCTGCAGACCACATGATCAGAATATTAAAACAGGGCTATTGTGTAACCATAAACTATCACATATTAACGTATAGATACAGTTATTACCAAAAACCTCATTTAATCCTCGTAATCCGCGTCCTAAAGCATCTTGTCCAGTTTCTTATTTAAGCAGTAGATTTATTTTAGTCATTCTCACATTAAAGTGACACATCTCTTGGTGTTTTATTACGTGTATTGGTAAAAACTGGATGTCTAAATGGAACAGTCAATATTGAGCTTAAATAGTTTTATTAATAAAATAACTTTCCTTTCAGTCAGCACAGTCTGTAGCTGATCGGCTACAGGCTACAAAATATGTTGCTTTTTGCTTCATAAATGGATCGACATTTTGAAAACAGCTTCGTGAGAGACTTTATTCAGAATAATGTTGAATTTAGTCAGTTCGTAAACAGGGTTTTATAATTTGGCAGACAGGTTTTACTCCGCATATATTTGTTACTTATTTATATATTCAGCGCCTGAAACGTTCTCCCCTGGATGGGCATGGGGAACCCCCCCGCGACCCTAGTAGAGGATAAAGAGGAAGATGATGGATGGATTATCTATATATTATAAAATTCTTATAGAAGCCACAAGTGATGTTTCTTTCATTAGTTAAATATTTTAGTTCTTTTCATTTGTTAGATAGATAGACAAATGGATACATGCAAACAGTACATACATACATAGATGCGTACATAGTTGCATGAAAAGATGGATAAATAGATTTATGCTTATAGAAGCCACAAATTATCTTTCTTCCGTTAGTTAAATATTTTAGTTCTTTTCTTTTGTTAGATAGATAGACAAATGGATACATGCAAACAGTACATACATACATAGATACGTACATAGTTGCATGAAAAGATGGATAAATAAATCTATAGATAGATAGATACACATGCTAGCTTAATTACTTTAATTATCCAGAGGAAAATTCTTCCTTAGCAAATGAAATGCAAATTGAAATACAAATAGTGTAGATAAAAGTGAAAATGTAAATATACAGCGCGCTTCTGGTGCGTGCGTGTTTTTATATACATACATACATGCATACAAAACAAAGATAATTGTGAACAGTCTGAACAGTCAGCTTAGAGAAACAGCGGGGCAGATACAGCAGTCTGTCACAGAACACACACCTCTGTCTGGTGATTCAGGTGTTATTCAGAGGGTGATTTGTATTTTCCATGATCTGCAACTGTGCTCAGTCTGCATGTGAACCTTAGATACTTAATAGATACATGACTGCAACATAATGCTTGTTCTACTCTAGTTATTTCTTATTAGTATTTTTAACACTTAAAAGTTAGCAGTTTTAGTTTTCTTGTGTGTGTGTGTGTGTGTGTGTTCTTTTCCAAGATATTTGATCGCGTCTGTACGAATTGTTGCCTATTAATCCAGCAGTGTTTGTGAGGTCAGACTACAATGTTGGACAAAGGGCCTGACTTGCAATATCCTCTAAGGTCAGGACTTTGTGTGGGTCAGTCAAGTTTTCCACATCAGACTCACCCGACCATACTGTTATAGATCTTGCTTTGCACAGTGGGGCACAGTCAGGAACAGAAAGAATTAAAACCTGCCTGTGGGATGTCGACTAAATATAACACCCGCTAAAAATGCAGAACTGAAAATATCCCTCAGCAGATTATTTGAATTTAATGAAATGGAAAAAAACTGGCATACTAAATTTTCAATGTGGGTTAAAGGCAATATGAATGTTTCCATCTTAGTCACTACCGAGCATATTTGCCAGCCATCTAATTGTAAAATTATTATTGGTAAATAGTAATAGGTTTTTCTACATCAAAAAAGTATCGGGACATTCCCTATTCTTTTTTTATTTTCTTCCATTTCTAAACCATTGTGGGTAATCTTATGACTCCAACTTCTTGCCAACGCTAGGTTGAAGGGGTGAAGGCCCAGATAAAGGCTATAAATTTCACTTTAAATGGGTTTGGTGTGCCGGAACTCCAATGGCCTGTAGAGAACCTTGACCTCAAACACACTGCACTGCACTCACATGGAACGGAAAATCGATTGGGAGCCAAGTGCTCTTTTGTGCTAAAAGGTGCAGGTCTCTACAGGTCAGTGGAGAACACAGAGCGACCAAGTAGCAGTGATTTGAATATTTACTCAGTTTCTCACTTGAATGAATTCATCAGGTTTTAATGGAAGGCAGGGACCCCTGAATCAAAGTAATCTCAGCTAAGAAGGATTCTGTTTCCTGATGGACAAACTATGACACCAACTCCCCAGAAATTCCGCCAATAACCACTTTCCCTATAATATATTAACCTAATGGCTTACAAATCATCCAGACTATTTAGAATGTTTGTGCCTGCAGCTGTGTCCTGATCGATGGATTGGGCCCCTGTCCTGGGTGTATCTGCCTAGCGTGTGACCCTGGTAAGGATAAACGATTCTTTGGATTGGATAAGCGATTCTTTGGAGTTTAAGGAATACCATTTCTGTTCCATCATGACTGCTCCGGTGCATGAAGTAAGGATTTTTATGGCTAACTAGTAATGAGAATGTGAGCCACGTGCTGTCCTATCTTAGTGTATGACTTTTCAAATGTAATTCTGGACAGAATTTTCCAACGATAAAGTCAAAATATTAAAACTTACCCTAAAAAAGGGAAAGCTCATAAAGCTGTCATTATGTTCTTTTGTAACATGTTTCAATATTTTCGTCCATATAATGTATTTACTTCGCAAGTGAACAGTGATGTTCATCTAAAAATCATTACTACCTCACATTGTCAATCAAATATTTATGCATCTTGGATTATTTTACCTTTAAAGCTTTTAAGTTTGGGTTCACATCTTCACAACCCCAGTATTTCACAAAACCATTGTTAAACAGAAACCTAGTTGTCAACCCAAGTCCTATTTTTTTCATCTTCACAGGTCTAAATTGTAACAGTAACAATTGAAAGTGATCTAGTACAGAGTTATGTAACATAACGGGAGAAATAATCTATGCCAATATAAACCACCTGTTTTTGTTTGTAATGAGAGGTTCTGCAGACTTTGTAGGAAACAAGACTGATGTTGTGTACTCAGATACACCCCCTTTCACATGGCCCCACCACAAAGGCCCCCACAACCTCTGCTTAATCCAAATATTAGACTTTAATTAGAATGTTAGAACAAGGGAAATAATGAACATTTTATGGATTAAAAGATTAGATTTGCAGCTGCCATCCCAGCACCCAGATAACTGAATTGAACTGCATTAGCCGGGCACTAATGCTTACTCATGGCAAAAAATCGCATCAAAGAGTTAATTACCAAGCTAATCATGGCAGTCTCTGAAGGGATTAGAACTCCTGATTGTAAATTCCCCGGCTAAAGAAGTCCCGATACCTGCAAAATGAGGAAGTAGAAAATCCTTTGGCTGAAGCATAATTATTAAGTTGATAGAACTTAAATTCACACAGAGCACAGATGAATTCTTAGATAAAGAACATATTTATGTTAATACAATAATGGAAACAACTAACATTTATTTATTCACTGCTGAATAAACATCTTATCATCTGCTGCTTAATCGAATGGGCAGTTGTGGGCTTGTGGTCAAAGAACCAGCCTTGCGGCCTGAAGGTTCCCTGTTCAATTGCCAGTCCCACCAAGTACTACGGCCAAAGTCCCATTGGCCAAGGCACCTAACTCCATTTACTTCAGTGCGCGCACCGCTCTAGGCACGTTTTGCTCAATTTACTAGTGTATATGTATATGTGTGGATTTCACTGAGCATATGGGAGGACTAGTTCTTCTGTGTGTAAGTACAGGACAACATGGACAGGGAGCCAATCCATTATTATTTTTTATTTTTTCCATTCATCACCTAATGAGTAAAACAATCCTGTTGTGATACAGTGCTGCAATTCATTTTGATTTTATTACTTAAATAGCTGGGCAGCACGGTGGCTTAGTGGTTAGCACGTCCGCCTCTCAGCACTAGGGATTCCCAGTTCGAATTCCATCTGGGTGGAGTTTCCATGTTCTCCCCCTGTCCGCGTGGCTTTCCTCCGGGTTCTCCAGTTTCCTCCCACATAGTCCAAAATCATCATAAGTCAATTGAGTTCTTCAAATTGCCCCATATAGTGTGTGTCTGTGTGAGTGTCTGTGTGAGTGTGTGTGCCCAGTGATATATTGGCGCCCTGTCCTGGGTGTAAATGCCCAGCGCCCGAAACGTTCTCCCCTGAATGGGCATGGGGAACCCCCCCGCAACCCTATTATAGGACAAAGCGGAAGATAATGAATGAATGAAAAATAGCCATGAAAAAGTCACAGAAGGCCTAACTGTATCATACATTTTAAAAATCTTAAACCAGTTACAGAGATTTGAGTGTAAACGCATAAAGAGAAGGAACATGGTGACTTTGACAAAGACCAATCTTTTAATCATTAAAACTAAGCAAAATTTTCAAAAGACAATAGTAGTGGAAGGGTCTAGAAATCCAATTCCCTGGGAAAATATCTGTCAGGTGTCAGATGTATATCAGGAGGAAATATGGCCTGTGCACAAATTCCTTGAGGATTCAGGTTATACAGCTCTCCAGAAAACTGCATGTGTTACTGTAAGCAAAATCTACAATACCTGTAAAAACCATAGGCCATGTCTTGACCACATACCACTTTTTTAAGTTCTTTCTATAGTTTTTTTTTTATCAAATAACTACCCACTGCAGAAATCCTCAGGGTACTACATACCAACCAAGGGCTTTGCAAAACACAATTAAGTTAATGTCATCTCTGGAAATCTTTCGGTTTTCGTCAGTTAAATAAAGGTGTCAGCTCCCACAGAATGATGTAATAATATAAAAACATTTAGTAAGAGGAATTCCAGCGAGGTGAAATAGCCAAGGGCTAGAATGATTCGAGCTGACAGGAAGTCTAAAGTATATCAGATAAGCACTATTGAGGTAAAAAGACCTCAGACTACAAAACACCCTTAGCCTTAAGGGTGATGGGTTTCAACAGCAAAAGCCTACTTGTTATAAATGCTACGAAATGACATAATGTATAATCATATATACTTTGGATTTCTTTCGGATTACTTAATACGAGTAAATTTTACTTTATTTGAAGTCTGGAAACAGCTTTTATGATCTTTTATAAGTCATGTGCTTATCTATGCAGTCTACTTAAAGAGTTAATAAATGAGCACACAGATTTTTATTAACAGCTTTGAAACCTTATAAGTAGGGTTTATAAAGTGTATTTGCATTACGGTTTCGTAATTAAGTTAATGAACAGCTAAAATATGGTTTATATTTGTACATTAGACATTGTTAGACATTTTTGTCATAGCATATATTTATAACAGCTTGCAAGAGTGATTATTAACCTGTATATACACAAGGTTCTTGATAATTATTATAAAGCATTATATATCATTTATACAATTTTTACATGAGTTTGTAATGTATTAATAATACCAGATGTATACAGTGTTATCATGGGTTTTATTATGAAATTTTAAAAATCTAATTTCTAAACCAATTAGAAACCTGATAAACCTAATAACTTTTCAGGGCTTTTATGAAGTTTTGGGGTTAGATGGAATCCATCTGATCATTTTTGCAGATTATATATAAACCTTCAGGCTATTTGATAACATATACTTTTGATTACTTTTTGATTGATTATTGGAAAGCTGCTTCTGATGTCAGATGTCTTGAAAAATGATTACTACACCCAGAGACGATTTCCATTAAACACTTTCTGATTAATCTCTTGCTGCTTAATGATAGCAAAGCCACGGGAATACCTTATTATCAGATTAGTGTAACACACCATGGCTGATTAAGAGAAACCATTAAAAAATGGTTAAAGGTAAAAGCTTGAGATTTGAAACTAATAGTTTAAACTCTGTTTATGCTTTTAGTGTGTGTACAGATGTTTATTGACCTTGTCTGGATGTCAGCATTTGAAATCTTCTAACATCTGTGTCTAGGTTTTGTAGGTAGGGTTCTCTGACATTCAGGAGCACAAATTAAAAAGTAAGTAAAATGGGTTTTGTGGTTCTGAGTGAAGCTTAAATGAGCTTTATTGATCTCAGTAAATAAAACTATTGAATGGAACATTCAGCATAGGTCATTTTGTGAGTGTTGCCAGGTAGCTGAATTGAAAAAGAAGCTTATTTTCCCTTCACTTCGTCTTGAAATGTGCCAAATGGTATTGTATTTTTGGAGGGAGGGGATTTGATCGCGATGGAGGTGAGTATTGAGCAGAAAAGAAACTGACATTCAAACTTTTGAGGCAGAAAACTGGTTGTTTTAGCTAAAACCTAATAGCAGTGGAAGGGTGTAGAAATCCAATATGCTGGGAAAAAAATGTGTCAGGTGTCAGGAAATATGGTCTGTGCCAAAGGATTCGGGTTATACAGCTCTCCAGAAATCTGCATGTTTTACGGTAAACAAAATCAACAATACCTCTAAAAATCAAAATCATGGGCCATATCTTGACCACATGCCACATTTTGATGTAGATAACCGTAAAAAAAACTTTTGAAATGTTTTTGCTTTGTATTTTGAATATTTAATGTTTTATGTTTTGTTTTTTGGGTGTTTTATGTTTTTTTTATATATATATATATATATGTATATGTATATATATATATATATTTAAAATACCATGTATGTATGTTCATACTTGTTATGCAGAACACAAATATCACAAGCAAGCCTTGAACTGATTTGTTACTACCTCTATTATTTAATAGCCCACTCAGGTAAACCCGTAAATTCACTTTAAGATGATGCACTCTTGTTAACAACACTATATAGATCAATGAACTCGACTTTATTACACCTTATCTATTTTTAATAATAGAAGCAAGTTTGATGGCTGTTTTGCTTCCCAGATTAATCTGCCACATGGTAAAAAAGCCAATGTGACTCCAGCATCCTTCTGTTATTTTCTCATTTATGATAAGGAATAAATCAGTAGGGGGTCTCCCCAAAAACATGATAATAAGTATGCAGTGTGTTCATGTGAGGGCACTGCTGCAGGCTTTAAAAATGATGTCAGTCATAAAGTCTGTCATCTGTAAGCAGTGGAAACTTCAGTGACAGCACTATATATCTCTCCCATTCCCCACTCTTCTTTTGATCCCCCATTTATCATTCATTTCTTCCATCTTCTGTTCGCTTATGTTTGTATGCTAATCTTTACTGCTTTCCACCTTGTCCCCCGTTGTACACGTTGTCATCATCTCTTTCATCGCTGTTTTCTCTCTTCCTGTCAGACAAGACAAGAGGAAGCCCGTGTGCGAACAAGCTGCTGAAGGAGGCAAAACCGAAGATTGAAAACAAGTCACCCCAATGTGAAAGAAAACATGATGCCAGGTACTGAGGAAACTGCAAAGTGACACATTTAAACAAAAAGACATGGGCTGTGCTCGTGGTATTTGGACAAGCAGTGAGGAGGGGTGAATTTATAAAGGTAGGACGAGGTGGGAAAGAGTGAGAAAAATGAAGGGGGGGGGGGGTGGAATACACCTCCTGACATGTGATTTATACTGCAGTGAAAAGCCCATTCCTGTGATTAGGCACTTTCAGCAGTAAATTGCTTCTAAGGTTTAATGATGCAGAACTGAAAGTTGGGTTTGTGGCACTTTGTCAAAAAGTGTTGAAATGGAGAGAAATTAGCTCTAATGACATTACTCTCCCTCTCTCTTTTACTCCTTGGAAAAGTGCTGGAGTCTAAGCTTTTGTTTTTTTTTCATGTTGCAATGTTAATTGTTTTGAGAAAACAATTCTTGACGCTGTAAATGGATCTGAACTAAATGACTGCAGGGAAAAGACAAACAAGGACAGTCAGCGAGCGTGCACGCACGCTAACTGAGATGTTTGTGCATTGAGGCGTTATCCTGATCACAAGGAAAGAGGGAACTGTAAGGCGTATATTCAGTGACATGAGAACTACCTTGGCTTATGAAACTGTCAACAACTGCTCAAACCTTAGTTTATTTATAGTTGCTGCACTGCTAATGTCCTTGCATTCACACCATCCACTCTTGCATTTTCTAAACTAATGCATGTAGTTTTACTTCAGGTGAGGGTTATAAATCCCACATAGTCCTGGGTTAAACAGATATAGTTTATATTACTATAGAGTCATATATACAGTAGGAATAGATGCATATTTGTGTTGGCACAGTTTTACACCAGATGCCCTTCCTGCCGCAGTCCTCTTATTAATCCAGGCTTGGGACCAGCATTACAAGTTTACACATACACCCCCAATAGCTAGGGCAATTTAATATGTATGTATTTGGAATAGGAAGCCCAGGGAGGAAATGCAGTTGACACCGAATGAGCCCATGTTTGCATGTTTGCCCTAGATGGGAACCAAACCCAGCACATTCTTGCTCTTACAGTAAGGTTAACCACTGCATTACAGCTTATATACACTACATATATATAAGTTGGTGGCACAGCTGCACAGAGCTCCAGATGCACTCCAAAATATTTTTATAAGCCTTGGAGAAAGAATGGAGAAAGTTAAAGTTTCTAATAAGAGATCAACTTAGAATGTGGGGGTCAGGTGTAATGTGGGTGTCCTATACTTATTCATGAAATGGGTATTAAACTCATTATGCCACACTGTCATGTACATAGTGCATTAAGCCGTCTTAAAGCAGCGGCAGGGAAAACATTGTGTTGTTGGTTAAGGAAGAAACCTTGTGGGGACCAAGACTTGGTGGGAAATGGTATATGGTATGTGGAGCTGATAACATGACTATACTGTAACAGCTTACCTAATAAAGTGGCCAGTGAGTGTATATGCGGAGAATATATCATCCGTTTAGATGGCGAATGTGGGTGGATTTTCAGGACTTTCCTTTTTCAGACAGTTAAGCTGCCGATGAGCTGAACTCGAACGTGTTGCTATATAGTGATCACCTTTAATTTGGTTCACAACTGTGTTAAACATCAAAGCATCCCGTGTAAATGATAAAGTGCTACAGCATAGCAAAGCTAGCTAAATGCTAACAGATGGAGCAGATGATCAGAAGTGGCAGGCGTGCAGTTTAGAGCCTTGAAGTTGTGCTAATGAACAGTTCTGAATGGCTAAATCCCAGCACGGTGCCTGTTAAGGTCAGTCAGATGTATCAAACAAAACATGCAAAGGACCTCATTTATGGAGGTTTGTGATTTTATTTCTGAAACCATTGCGAAAACTTTTTTTTTTCATGTCACCACTTCTCTAAAGAATTCAGAGCCTGACTACTAATACCACATTCTTGCAGTGATTGATGGACACTTAGCTCTTTAAAAAAATACATTAATTGAATGTGCCATTCATTTTAAAAAGATTTTTGTTCCCAGCATAAATGCCCATCTCCCACCATTCCCTTTCACTCCATTTAACAGACATCACTCATTTATCTTCTTAATTAAATGTAAGCCGAGGCTTTTGTCAACTTACTGTGCTATTCTTTTGGTCTGCTACATCAGCTAGGGTCAGTCAGCTTTCATTGATGACATACATTTCCACACCCTAAAACCTAATTTTAGGCAAATAACACATTCGGTGGCATAGACGGCGACTTTGTGCTGCTGTAAATAAGATTGATAAATTAACAGTTAGTAGTAGACAAGTACATGTGAAGACCCACATTTAAGATCAATCCTATTGTCTGTTGTGAGTAAGACTGTGCGATATGGAACTGCAGGACTATTTTTAATTTGCCGGAAAACATTATGTTATTAAAACTCTATTTTTTAATAAATGAGAAGGTAGTTTTTCTTGACTGACATGGTTTAAAATTGCCTTTTTGGCAAAGGATTGTAATAAGTCCTGAACTAAAGAACATCTCTTTATATCTCCTCCGTATACATAATCATTCCTTCACTCAAGCTGTAAAGGTGACACTGTGACAGTTCACTTCCGAAATGATCTGGATCCAAAAGTGCTCCACTTATCAGAGGTGGCCTCATTTTCTTGTCATGTAAATGACAGGTATAATCTTAGTCTTTAATCTTTTCTTTTTTTTTGGATTGACTGGATGGTACATCAATGCTTTGTGATAAGTGTTCAATAGTTTGGATCAGGGTATTTTTAAAAAGGTTAAATCTATAAGCTTATGATTCTCATTTGTGATTTCTTCATTCTGGTGGCCTGTGAAGTTTATAAGTTTGGGCAAACCCTTTATTTCTCATCATAATGGTGCTTCGTGCACAATTCAACAACTCATGAACTAAAGTTTTGGATTTAACCCAGTTAATTTTTAAGACATGATACATTTTACCTAAAGCACTTACACTAATGATGTTTTTGTGGTTAAATAGATGTAAATCCCCAGTAATCTGTAAACCTGGTTAAATATATTTGAAATCTGTGCAGACCATGTTGCTTTAACAGCAAAGAAATCAATGTAGTACACCAGTTTATGATTTCACATGTGATCGTTGATTGTTAAGTGTCTGTAAACTTTTGGCCAGATGATAAACAACATAGCAGCTTCACTTGGCCATCATGTGTGGTGCTTGAAATGCTGCAATACTTTCCTTTCACGCTGAATAAGAACAAGTGGTGTGGCGATTTGACAGCGCAGCTCAATGGCACTTAAGCAAGCACTCACCAAATCAATTTTTAAGCCCTCTTGAAAAAAAACACATGCATCTTATTAAATGTTTTCTGTGTAAAAAAAAAAGAAAAAAAAAAAGATCATTGGTATCTATTAAAATAAAATAAATAATGGTAACACTATGAATCTGGTATTCATGATGCATTATAAGTGCATTTATAAAGCGTTATAAAGTATTCATAATTCATAAGCCTTTGAATACATTCTTTGTACATAGATGCTCATAATCACAGTTGTAAATTGTTATAACGATTTGACAAGGCTTTATTACACAAAATGATGACATAATGCATTATAATATGAACTTATTTAAAATTTTAAATCGTTGGATGTTTAGACGTTCTTACTTAAAACAAGATGATTATGCTTTACTTAAAGTCTGTGAAAAGCATTTATAAGCTTTTATAAGTCATTTTATACTACTATTTATGCAGTCTCTATAAAACCCTTATGAGCACATATAAAGACGTTTAATCAAACTGGACATTTCTGCTTCATCCAAACACAAATGTTATAAGACTTTATGTTGCTGGTTGCTATAATGAGCTAATGGTCTGTTAAAATATATAATTTACAATGCATTATGCCACATTGTGATATAAAGCCTTATGGCATGTCCTTATACCACTTTGAGTGTGGTTATTTACATTTATGGGCATTAACAAAGCTTATGACAAGTATTATAATACTTTATAAAGCTTTATAAATGTGTTAATAATCTATTATGAATTTTGGATTAAGGTAAAGTGTTACCGACATTTCAATAAAAAAGTGATTTTTTTTATATGATTTTTCCCAACAATGCTCAGCCTCTAAAGACCCTCATTCGAGTTATTGTAACTGACAAGCTGTCAGGGTGACGGTGTTAGGATATCCTATACAGCTTAGTGTCTCCATTTGGATCTTGTCCCAAATGACTCCACTCAGCGGAGATGTGTATAACCCTGGCTTGCCAAAAAGCCTCCTCGTTTTCGGAGCGATATGAATGAAGGCATTCTACCAGCTTGTAATATGTCATATTCTTTTAGCATTCAGCCTTCCTCCTTTTGTCATAGAGATCAATGGAGTGGTAGATCAAAATGTTGTTCACATATTATGAGAATTCTGTGGTATAAATATGCATCGTTGTGAGAGAGAGTGCGTTAGAGAGAGCGGAAGAGAGCGGGAGAGAAAGTAAATGCTCTAGCTTTTTTTTAAAGCTAACAAAGGAAGGCTGGCAGGATCAGAAAGCTTTCATGCTAACAGCAGTTTGGCTTCTACCTCTCTCCACACCTATTTTAAAAAGCCTGTCTGTTTCTCTTAAGTTGCAGTGTAGGAGGAAAACTTTTTTTTTTCTGTGAACTTTGCTATTCATTTATTACACCTATGTACATTAACAAAGGCTTATGAGAAATGTTTTAAAGAGTTATCAATGCTTTATTAATGCACTTATAATGCACTTATATGAATACCAGACTATTTCCATGTTAAGAAATGGGTTCCAGTGTTATGGTGAAAACATAATTCAAACTATATGTTGCCCTGTGAACAGAAGAAAACAAAACCATTTCAAAACAGTGGTTCTGCTCCTTTGGAAATGGCAGCCCTTTTAGTTTCTTCGGATCATTAAACAGAATATATTGATTTCACTGCTGAAAAAGGTCACATCCCCCCCATTGCAGCACAATTCTGTGTGTGATTTTTCTTATCTGAGACTTGATTGTTGATCTTTGCTGTGCTATTGCATCAGTTACATCTAGAAAGTTTGAAGAAGAAAAGATGCACCTACTCCTTACTGGTGCACACTGAAACTTGCATCCACTGTTCAAAAGAATTCATGCAAGCTACCTTGACCTCTCTTACTTGATAACTTGATCTCTTGTGCAAGAAGTGTTTGTTCATGTACACATTTCATACTGTCAATACACAGAGACCTTTATTTTGGCTTTGCATGGTAGAATTAGTTCCAGGCTCATATAGAACTGCTATGCGGTGGGTAACCTTGGACTATAATAAAAAAAAATAATAATAAAAGTAAATTGAATTGATTTTTTTTCTCAGGTTAAAGTCAAATTTCTATATTTTTCTATATTTTGTAACATTCACATGTTTATAAATTACAGAGTCATTCATTCATTATCTTCCGCTTTATCCTCTATTAGGGTCGCGGGGGGGGGGGGGGTGTGTGTTTCCCAATGACCATCCAGGGGAGAACGTTTCGGGCGCTGGGCAGTTACACTCAGGACAGGGCTCCAATCTATCGCTGGGCACACACTCACACACACAAACACACTCTACATAGGACAATTTGGAGAACTCAATTGACTTGATCCATGTTTTTGGACTGTGGGAGGAAACCGGAGGACCCGGAGGAAACCCACGCGAACACGGGGAGAACATGGAAACTCCACCCAGATGGGGATTCGAACTGGGAATCCCTAGCGCTGAGAGGCGAACGTGCTAACCACAAAGCCACCTGAGTCTGATAATGTTAATAAATAAAAAAAAAAGATAAATGGTGTTATATCTTATCTGTTTTTTTTATTTATGTTCAAAACTATGAATATGTTTTATGTACTTAGTAAGCATGTGCAGAACATTATCGATTACGCCAGTCAAATAGGAAAATTATAGGTGCTGCTTACTAAAAAACATAATTACTTTAGTTGCAGATTATTGTTTTACAATTATCTACAGTATGATATAGGTTGGCAGGTTTATTGGCTTTACTCCTGTCTCGCGCTGTCTGTATGGTACATAAACTTTCTAAAAAAGGGTGCCTATTTATTTAATATGTAGTCCCAAAGTGTATTTCATGGTAAATTCGATAATAATAAATCCAGAATTCCCAGGGAGTTGTGTTCAGGGAGACCAGTGATAACAAATGAGGTCATGTAAAAAAGGGAGATGATGAAGAGGGCCCACTAGTCATGGTGAGCTGTTTAGCAACATTTCGCTGCTTTAATACATGCTAAACAACCTCCTGCAGACATGTGAAAGGGAATACTGCACACACTGGTGGGCATGAAAATGAAAAATATCCTTTGCTTTTGGGAAGAATAAGTAAAGAAAAGTTCTTTTTAAAAAATCTTAGCAATATTTATATTATATAATATCATACTATTACTATTAATCCAACAATGAAAAAGCCTAACCTAGTAATCCAAAAGTGTTACTGTTATTTCTAATAATCTGTCTTTCCTGCATGACTGCTCGGGTGGCGTGAATGTAAAGTTGGTGAGTAAAACATTGAAAACCCCTTTTGGTTCTTGTGTCAGGTAAGTTTTTAAAGAAAAATATATTCATTCATTCATTATCTCCCGCTTTATCCTCTCTTAGGGTCGCGGTGGGGTTCCCCATGCCCATCCAGGGGAGAACGTCTTGGGCGCTGGGCAGATAGACCCAGGACAGGGCGCCAATCCATTGCTGGGCAAACACTCACTCACACAGACACACTCTATATGGGGCAATTTTTTTTTGAGAATTCAATTGACTTGATCCATGTTTTTGGACTGTGGGAGGAAACCGGAGAACCCGGAGGAAACCCACGCAGACTCGGGGAGAACATGGAAACTCCACCCAGATGGGGATTCGAACCGGGAATCCCTAGCGCTGAGAGGCAGACGTGCTAACCACTAAGCCACCGTGCCGCCTAAGAAAAATATAATTCTTTTTTATTATATTTTAAGTAATATTAAATTTTAATATGCAGCTTTTTAAAGCACTGTATACACACACACACACACATATATATATATATATATATATATATATATATATATATATATATATATATATATATATATATATATATATATAATATAAATATATTTAATTAAAGTTATTAAAATAAGCAATACAATGTACATTCAAATCACAAAAAAAGCTTGTATCACCTGCTAATAATGAATTATTATGCTGAATTATTCTGTTGCAGTGCTATATGTTCTAGTGGGTGTTGTAATAAGTATCCTGAATGAACTGCAAACCCTAATCAGGTTATGTTTTTAGTTCCTGCCTGCACTCATAAAAAAAGTAAAATCTTTTGCCTGTAAGGGCTTGATGCTGCAGCAGTACCACCTATTGTACTTTTTCACTGTTTGGGAATATAAAGGTACAATTTTGGCCCTCAAAATTTGTCAATGGTTACCCTTTCAATACTTAATCTTTAGTAGTGCAGTAATGTAAACTGTACTTTTAGAAACAGAAATTTCCTACTGATTTCCTATACACCTCATAGGTGAGATGTTTCAGCCGAGTTTAACTCTAAACGAGCCCTTGAGACACCGAAATAAATTCCTTTTATGTGCCACTTATTTTTCTCCTCTCTTCATCTATTAATCTTTCTCTAATTTTGAGTTCCCAAACTCTACATTAAACATTAAGAGTCAGGAAGGAGGGGGCAAGGAGCTAACATCTGCTAATTACTGGCAGTCTCACTTTCATAGAGTCTGTTTGATCCGCATTCATGCAGAGTAAGAACATGCTGCACCCAGCTCGACATCAATATGCCAGCATGGTTTGAAAGGGATAAAAGGCTGGAAATGGTTTGACCTTTAAGGAAATATTTTCATTGCAACAATTATGTTGCACTTTTATCCAAAAAAAGCCACATCCCAAAAATGTGTGAAGGATATTTGTTCCAAGATTAAAAATATTTTACTTGGGGACACATTATACTTTAATACTGTTTCTCCATGACAACACCAATCCACCTAAGCAAATATTAAATCATGATTTTAAAAGGCATTTTGTGTAGGTCTGCAAAAGCAAAGACATTAGTCAATTATATTATTGCACAAACCTTCAGATATTGCTTTAGAAATTTCATTAAATACTTTAAATAAGTAAGTAGTAATAAGTAATCCTATAACTATTGGATTTACTTTCTATGATTTCATTCATCCATTATCATCTACTTAATTCTATACTAGGGTCGCGGGGTATCCACTCGGATTTAAACCTTTGCTTTTACCTAATAGTTTCAATAAACCTCCATTTTAATTAGAAATGTAATTTGCATCACTTTTTACAGTCTGAAATGTATAAAAATGTAAAAATATTCTCCCCGAATCCTGTGACTCAGTCAAATCTTTTTCAATTTGTTTTGGCTTTTTGACATCTCCTCAAGCAGTCAGTCCTGCTAGAAAATAACCCACCTGATTAGCATATCCCTTATGATGTGCAAATGATGTTTGCTGTGTACTAATTAAAGGCACTTCAATCAAATTGCTATCTGGCATGAGGTTATATCTCAGATTAGGGTGAGAAGCATCTGTTCAAAAGAGTTAAATTACTTAGAAAAGAGTGATTGATGTGGTGTAAAGTATATAGAGTATATATATATATATATATATATATATATATATATATATATATATATATATATATATATATATATATATATATATACTATACTATACTATACTATACTATACTATACTATATATATATATATATATATATATATATATAGTGCATGTGTCTGTATGTACAGTTTGTATGTGTGTGTGTGTATATATATATATATATATATATATATATATATATATATATATATATATATATATATATATATATATATATATATATATATATATATATATTATATATATACTTAGATCTGAGTCATCCCAAATATATTTAATGGGGTTGAGGTGTAAGTGTTCTGTGCGGGGGAGTAAAGTTGTTTTCTTTGTTTTTTGCATAGAGCATAGTGATGCGGAAACAAAAAAAAATTCAAAGTGTTGTGACAGTAATACGCATGAATCCATTGATCAGGAGGTGTTACTTAATGCTTTTGCCAATTTACTGCATCTGTCAAGTCACTAAATAATCCAAAATCAAAGTGGTACTGGTTTTAAACCTTGCAGCATTTGTGCTATTTGATCGCCACTGGGATATAATGGCAGTGGACGGTTTTGTGGTTTTGAACAATTTTTATTTGTATAAATTGAAGTGTTTGAGGTTTCACATGCTTCTGTTCTAAAAATGGTCCTGAATAAATGAATGAATGGATAAACAAAAGTTAATCTAATTGATGATTGATTCTTTGATAAATACATTCTCTTAAAAGTGATATCTTGTCGTGAGTACCATCACTCCTGCTTGATCTTTTCGCAATGTCATTATCACAGCAAAGAACTGTCTCTCAAAACAGGATGTCTCTTCTGAGTCTATTATTAAGGAGCTAAGTGAGGACTTATGACTGGAATCATCATGCCACCTTCTGTTGACTTCTGAATCAGTTTCCTTGCACTGTGTCACCTGTAATCATGGCTGGGTCTCGGCATTCTAGTGCTCAGCTTCAAAAAATGTCTTTGTGCTTAGATTCTGGCACAGTCTATATCCTTTTTTTATGTTTTCTAATATTTTATCTCTTTTTTGCAATAAAGAAGCTGTCATAGGCCCCACAGAAATGCTTCCCCCTGTAGATTTAAATCTCTGTAATCCCAGTATTCGTGTCTGTATTTGACATCTCTATCTGGCCGGTCTCTGCCGGTAACCACAGCTTGGAAAGTGCTAACTAGATTTTCTGATATAAGCAGTTCTGACTTTGTCTTCTCCTGCAGGAGTAGAAGAAAGATTACCCAGGAGAAAAGTATTTTCCCACTCAAAGCTCAAGTCTGACCCGATTTACCCTGTATCTGATCACACCATCTTAATATGCAGTCATAAAAACATGGGGAGTTTAGATCTTTTTTTTTCAATTTATTACTCACATGTTGCTTTAAAAAAGTAGATTCATTTCTCAAGTATTGCTTGTAGTTTTCAGTCTCTTTTTTCTTATATCAGTTAAATATGGTATCTCACATACAACTGGAACTAGTTCATCAAAATGTAATTGCCATTAAGATCTAAATAACACATAATAATCAATTATCGCTGAGAAAAATAATCATTCACGCCTATATTATGTGGTGCATCGTTTTTTCAGTTATATGCTGTTAACTGAAAAGCAAAGTAACATGTTAGTTCTTTTATCTAAACTGATTCTTTATTAACTTACAGTATTTGTCTTTACAAATGAATTTCAGGCCATTCTTATATGTCCTAAAGGTTACTTTAATTATAGAAACTACTTTAAATTAGAAAGGTCTTACTTTAAAATATTTAATTAGTGCTTCCATTAGCATTGCTGAATTTCAATCACCTGAAGACCATGTTTTACAATCAGGAAATTATTACTTTGATAAGAAGAGCCGAAAGCTTTTACCTTCTCTCAACTCTATGACATGGAAAGCTGACCACTGCTGTTTTTAAACATTAATTTTAGACCAATTGTAATACTGACTCCAACAAGTAGCAAGCTAGAATTCTGTTTGACTTTGAACAAACTTAAAGGTGACAGCAGGAAAACTGTGGCCCTCTGTGCATGCTTACTTTTGCAGTTCCTTCCCTGCAATTTCCCCCCAGGGATTAATAAAGTTTTCTGATTCTGATTACACACCTTAATTTTGAGCTGTTTAGATTTTTCCACTCTTTACTTATTATTGGTGCTTCTCTTCATTACTCTACCTCGAAGTCGGTGCATTTAAAATTTTGCTGTGCAGGATGTTATTGCCTTGAGTATCTGGATGCTCATTCTAGTAAGAGCCCATTTTATTCAACCTATCAGACTGTGCTAACATTTTCTCCACACAGGATTCATCAGATGAGTCTTCTGTGTCATTAAAGTCTTCACCATGTAGCTGAGATAGATTCCCAAATCCAGCACCCCATGGCACATAGTCTCAGTCATCAGCATCAGAGACATCAGAATCAGAGCCAAGTATTTCCTTATTTTCCTCAAGCTGCATGTCTGCAACCATTTTATCTGTGTATATGGAATTATTGGTGCAGCTATATAAAGGGTTAAGTTATGCTTTTCCATGATCATCTTTGCTTAATGTTAAGTTTTTGGCTTATGACTTGTATTCCTAAATCAAGGCAAGCAGTCATAAGTTATCAAAAGCAAAGTTGCAATTGTTATGTAATTTTAGTTACTAAACCTCTGGGGATCCAGGTTCAAACCTCAAACTGGGTGGCATTTCCATCTTCTCCCCGTGTCTGTGTGGATTTCCTCCGGATTCTTTGGTGTCCTCCCATAGTCCAAGAGCATAAATTCAAAGTGAATTGGCTGCTTTAAATAGCCCCTTTATAGTGTATCTTTGCAAGTGATTGTGTGCCCAGGAATGGATTGGCGCTCTGTCCTGGTAAACTCCCCACCCACAATTGAGTGGAAGATGATGAGATTAGAAAAGATTTTTAAATTTTAAAAGGAAAATCAAAACCATGCTTACATTCCCTTGTTTTTTATATTGAAGAAAATAAGTATGCCAAGCATTTTCACAAACAAAATTTCCGTTTGTCGTTTTTCTTTTTTGAATTTAAATGGAGGACAACAAGTGCAAAATAAGCGAAATATCAACAAAGACCACATGCAATCAGAAAACACTAGAAACGTCCACCACTTTACTCAGCAGATATAAATAAATATGAGACGTATGTAAACACAGCCAAATCCACTGCTCAGCGGGGAAATAAAATACATTTTGCTTAGGACTATGACACACTACAGAATCTGTTTTTCCACTGTTTCTCAGGCCCAACTTATCCCCATGCTTGTTGCATGGGAACAATGAAGCATCGCTGCATAATGTCAGTGAAAATATTCAATTGCCAATAATTTACATCAAAAACGGAAGCTGGTGCTTCCTTCAGATTGCATTTATTATTTCAGACACTTGCACTCTGTTTATCATTATACTTACCCACAGTGCAATTTAAGGGATTGTGAGAATGGTGCTGTAAGGAGAAAGGAGAACTCTGCTGTTCTGCTGCATAATGGTGACTGTAAAAAATGGCAAACTAGCTAAAGCCCAGAGGTAAACAAACACACTAATGATGCTCCCTTCAGGGGGCTTAGAGAGCCATATTCACTCGAGACTATAATGAAGAGTGGAACAATGGTCTGAGCTCTCTGCTTAGAGATTACAAACAATAAGTCAGTGAATACATTTCAGCATGTTAAAATGCCTCTCACCATTGCATATACAGGATTTTTTCAATATATACATTGTCAGCATGTAGTTTATGTACCCTCGGCTGAAGTGTCGGTATTTTTTGTTTTCTTGCGGGCTGAAACATAAGCATTTCTCAAGTGCAATGCAACGACACTTTGGATTTGTACTAATGTTCATTGTCTGAATGTATAGCCTTGGACCCCACTGTCATTTTGTTCGGGAACTTCTCTTGCCACACATATATACACATAAACAGGACTCTTCTGAATGTTCTCCTGTGTCTGCATGGGTATTCTCTGGGATTTCTGATTTTCTCCCACAGTCCAAAAACGGGGATTCAAAGTGAATCTGCTCCAAATTGCCCCTATATAAATAGTCCATCAGTTATAAATATATTGCTGTTTTCTGTGGATGCTATGGTTTCCTCTTGCTGTCCACATGCTGAATGCTGAAATTGGTAATACATAATTTTTTTCCTTCGTGAAAATGTTCTGTTCTGCTATAGACTGGAGTCCTGTCTGAGGTGCCTCTGCCTTTTGTTCTGGACTGAGAGAGGCTCCACCATCTTCTGCATCTCTAAGATCAAATTGCATAGTGTAAAATAGTTCATTTTTAAAGTTTGCTCTTTGGTTTCTGTTCAGAACCAATTATCTCTTGATTGACACTCTAAAACTCGAAGAAAAACAATAAATCTAATTTTCTCTGAATACTCTCATATTAAAATGCTTTAGATTTTTTTTTTTCAAAAGGCAGTTTCTGACTTCAATTAAAGAGTTTAGAAGAAATGCAATTTTATCTGGCAGATTGACAAACTAGCGTTCCTTTTATTTACTAAAAATGCACTGAGAAACAGAAAATTAGAAAACTATAATCAAAATCTCTCTCTCTCTCCCTCTCTCTCTCTCTTTCTCTCTCTCTCTCTCTCTCTCTCTCTCTCTCTCTCTCTCTCTCTCTCTCTATATATATATATATATATATATATATATATATATATATATATATATATATATTATTATTATTATTATTATTTTTTTTTTACATTTTATTTTTAGACTGGCCGGTAAATCAGAACCATTATTTTCTTTTGTGATGATTGGTTTCCATTAACCTTACTTTAGGTGTTTATTCCAAATGCATGCCAATCAATTACAATTACTGAGTAAGGTTGGTAAACAAAAGAAGTGTCTTGCTAACTCATTGCTCTTTGTGCTCCTTTTCTGTTCAATCAATCCTATTTTGGGCTATAGATCAAAGTCAATGATTGATCTATCTCTGGAATTCTTATTTGCCTTTGTATTAGATTACCTGATGTGGCTTAGTAACAGTGAAAGCAGAATTAAGCCAATGCCTGAGTGTATGCAAATGTAAAATATCGGCTATGTCATTAGTATTTTCTTTTGGAACATTGACAATGGCACCTGCAGAAAATGACTAATGCATCAGGTCTGTTGGACATCAGTCATGTAACTGAGTAAATGTTTCAGTTCATTTTGATTTCATTCAATCTGGAACAAATGTATTTTCACTTGCACTCACTTCCCTATAATTTTTGGGAGCATTCTTTAGAAAGTCTTAGAAATTCTGGTCCACATTCTAATGAAAAGGTTATATCATGTGCTTGGTTCAAAGTTTGATTTGTTTTAACGCTAAGCATTTTCAAAAATAGGAGATGATTTATTGCCATAAAAATGTATAGTACAAGGTAGACTTTGAAAACATCTAAAATAATTACATTACATTTGTTGGTAAACAGCTGGTAAAAGGGTGCAAATAGTGTATTATTGTAGAAGTGTTATGTCTTGCCTTATATTTGTTGAATATATTTGTTTTTAACAGAACTCATCTTTTTATCTCATTATTTTCCACTTAATCTTATACTAGGGTCATGGGAGGTATCCCCATGCCTATCCAGGGGAGTGTTTTCAGGCTCTGGGTAGATACCCAGGACAGGGTGCCAATTCATCACTGGTTACACAATCACACTATATGGGGCCATTTAAATCAGCCAATTCGCCTTGAATCCATGTTTTTAGACTGTGGGATGAAACCAGAGAATCTGGATAAAACCCACGCAGACACAGGACGAACATGGAAACTTAACTAGATCAGGGTTCGAGCCTGAATCCCCATGCTGCCACTTTGGGTGGAAAACCAATGGGTTAAAGCCACCATTAAATGTTTCAGTCTGAGTATCTGCCATATAATTTTGCTAGAAATCTGTTCAAGATGTTTTCCTGTCTTACACCCTGTGAGTGCTGGGACAGGCCCCAAAATAATCACATATATGACTATGAAAACATGAGTGAAAGCACACAGATAGACATGCAAGCTGTGGAAAACCAGGGACACGATAATACTGTGAATGATTAGTTCACTAAAGATAATGGAGTCAAAGATTTTTTAAAGTACAGTTTAAAAAAAAGCTCTTATTTTTTGGAACCTTAAGCGTTTACTCTGAAATGTGCTGTGTATGTATCTCCTGTCTATTATTAGGATATAGCATAAGATTCCACTTACGTCTACACATGGAAGGTTACTGTGAAATGTCATCTGACAGCACCAAATGACCATGACCTTTACCTCTTCAAAGACATTACCCAATTTGTCTGTCACATTTCCACTGGGACCGGCTGCACTCTAATTGACACGAATGTCTCAGACTAAGAGGTGATATCCACAGACATACCTCAGCTAAAACCTTTAACCAGCGTTTCGGTTTCAGCGGTACAAGACAGTTGCAAGCGTTAAGGTCATCAGTACTCTCCAACACCAGCTTCACTTCTGTTATATGAACCATTTAACAACACCAATTGCAGATTTTGTAACTGTTCAAAATAACTTTGTATGGTCGTTAGTTGTATAACAGTATTTTTCTTCTGCAATTATCTTTTCCAACATGAACATTTTGAGGGCTACTTACAATTTTAATGTGTGTATACCTGATTAAAGTATGGTGCATGTTATATTAAGATAAATGAAAAAATATAGAAAATTTGCACATTTGAACAATGCTTCAAACTGCCTGTTCCTGTCTCTGCCTCCCTTAGGTAATTCTGATCCTTTGCGAGCCTCACAATGAGTCAGTGCACTTGCTTTCTTTCTTGCTTTCTTTCTTTCTTTGTCTAGCCCTTGTCTTTTTTATCAGGCTGAGGCAGGTGTGGCTGAATAAGAGACTCAGCTAGGCTAGTGTGGCCCTGGAGGCCTCCGAGTGTTTGACAAGGCAAAAGACAATAAGAACCTTCCTAGCCTTGGTGTCTGAAGAGAACGTATTATCTCTCTCCCTCTCTCCCTCTCTCACACCTTCCTACTTTCTCCTATCTTTCTCAGTAGGTAACAGTTTGAATGAATAGAACGTACTTGATTAAAATAAAGGAAACTCATAGGTACGTCATAAATCATGTTAATTTCTGCTTATGTCAGTCACCATAAAACTATGAATGAAGACATATTTATATTTGTTGGATGTTGCATAAAAAACCTGATTGTTTTATCGAAAACCGTTTCTTTTTTTAAAAAAGTCTTCAAAGGACTTTTAATTAATTGCTCTGCTGGAAAATATAATTCCATCCATCCATTATCTTCCGCTTCATCCTATATCAGGGTTGCGGGGGGGGGGCTCCCCATGCCCATCCATGGGAGAACGTTTCGGGCGCTGGTCAGATACACCCAGGACAGGGCGCCAATCCATCGCTGGGCACACACTCACACAGACACATACACACTCTATATGGGGCAATTTGGAGCACTCAATTGACTTCATCCATGTTTTTGGACTGTGGGAGGAAACCAAAGAACCCGGAGGAAACCCACGTGGACACGGGGAGAACATGGAAACTCCACCCAGATGTGGATTCGAACCGGGAATCCCTAGTGCTGAGAGGAGAACATGCTAACCACTAAGCCACCGTGCCGCCCGGAAAATATTATTGTCTTCAAAATTTATGTCAGAGTTTTTTTCGGGTAGTTCTTTCGAAAGTTCTTTGAATAAGACCCATGTGTGTTTGTTTTCCTCAGGAACTACAGTTTAAAAATATACATGGAGGAGACTTAAAGGTGTGTATGAATGTTTGTTTCTATTTCGGTCTTGTGACTGACATATCCAGCTGGGTGTTTGAATGATCTTTTATGATTAGAATTATGACTGTTGCTTTTATTATTGTTATTGCTTTAGATCAAATGTTGTGTTTTTTTATAAGATTTATGTGAATCCATTTTGATAAACTTCCAACTCTTATAATTAGCATTGAGCCTTTCTAAATTTCTAAATGACGAGTTCTTGTCAAGTTATTGGTTTTAATGTGTTGGTACTGCGTCCATAGCGTGTGATGTGTTTAAGGTCAAGCATTGGTATTTTCAGTAGCTTTTCCACTGGAGGCTGTTAGTAGCCGTCCCCCGAGACCGAATATTTATCTGCCAGAATTCAGTGCTGTAGGTAGGAGGGAATGGAGTTTAAGCATGGCTGATTTTAGCCAATGCACAGATTGCTTGCTGCAGTGCGTATGCAGTACGTACAAAATACAGCTTTAAAATCTTGACACAAGTTTAAAATCCATTGAAACATAGAGGTAAATCCCCTAAGAGCTGAAACTAAATTGAAAATAAATAAAAAAATTAATTAAATGTTAAAAATGCAATTAAATAATGTAAATAATTTTCTTAAGGGAAGTGTGTTTAAATGTTCTTTTTAAGCTTCGTAATGTTTACAACAAGTCATTGTAATCTGTTACCGATTGTCCGTCTTTCCCCGGGAGAGGGCGGCTACGCGGAGGAATTGCGTAACACCGCTCGCGCCTAGTGAGCGCTCCCGGGTACCGACCACGCGGGGAATAAAGCGTGCGTGGGTCCGAGGAAACGCTCCCACGAAATACGACCCACGCGGAGAACATCCGCAGCGCCGCAACGTGGTTGATCGCAGAAGGAGAGAGAGACACCGGGATAAAATCCAAAACTAGAATTTAATAAAAATTGGTGACGGGACACCAACAGAAAGGGGGGAACACAAACGAACAGAGTAACACTGGGTATACAAACCACAAAACAAAGACGTGCGCCGACTGACAGGAAAATTAAGAATAAATAACAAATCAACTAAACACGTGCACAAAACAAACCAATCACCCAGCGAAGACAATTACCACCCCAAACGAGGGACAGGTGCCACAGGCACCTGTAACATAATCTAATGACGTTAAACTCATGTTATCTCATATAAATGAGATGAAATGAGATCTGTAAAGATAATAAGATATTGTAATATATTTCCACTTGATTTGCTAACATAGTTACAATGGCTTGTACAATGTACTTTATTGGTAGACAGGAGGGCCTGCGATACTAAAAAGTTTCACATTTTCATATTAACTCTGTTGTTACACGTATACCAGTATTTGGTTGTTAGAACAACAAAGTAAATAGTATTTTCCATCCATCCATTATCTTTCGCTTTACCCTCTATTAGGGTCGCTGGGGGTTCCCTATGCCCATCTAGGCAGATACATCCAGGACAGGGCACCAATCTATCGCTGGGCACACACTCTCAGACAGACACGCACACATACACACTCTATATGGGGGAATTTGGAGAACTCAATTGACTTGATCCATGTTTTTGGACTGTGGGAGGAAACCGGAGAACCCGGAGGAAACCCATGCGGACAGGGGGAGAACATGGAAACTCCACCCAGATGGGGATTCGAACTGGGAATCCCTAGCGCTGAGAGGCGAACATGCTAACCACTAAGCCACCGTGCTGCCAAGTAGTATTTTCACTAAACAAATTTAAATGTATTTGTAGAACTACACCGTGGCATTGTTAAAACCAAGATAACAAAAAGTCTTTTTTTTAAAAAAATTTTAAGCATTAACCCAGGATGTAGAACATACATACCAGTTTATCAGTCATCATTCAATAAGACTGATGCAGTGGGAGTTTGTGTGAACAGAAAACATTATCCATGCAGTTATCCAACAGATTAAACATCTGCTTAAAAATCTTCATAATTAAAGGAAATTTTAAACAGTACCTTCTGTGAGTCTTATGGGTTGCTTACGAGACATCTGGCTTGAAAATTCTGTGAATCCACAGAGGCTCAGTAAGGTTCTACCTGCAGTCTTCCACAAGTCAGGAACGCAAAACAATAAAATACACTCACTTAAGAAAATGTATCTACAAAGTACAAGTGACTTTTAGGGTATCCTAGAAAATCCTAGAAAACAAAAGTGGTTGTCTAAATGGACTGCAGCATGATTATATTTACACAGTACTAGTTAATTAAATTACATTTAATTCTAACATAATATTTTAATTAAAAAAATTAAATTCTACCACGGTGGCTTAGTGGTTAGCACGTTCGCCTCTCAGCGCTAGGGATTCCCGGTTCGAATCCCCATCTGGGTGGAGTTTCCATGTTCTCCCCGTGTCCGCGTGGGTTTCCTCCAGGTTCTCCGGTTTCCTCCCACAGTCCAAAAACATGGATCAAGTTAATTGAGTTCTCTAAATTGCCCCATATAGAGTGTGTTTGAGTGTGTGAGTGTGTACCCAGCGATGGATTGGCGCCCTGTCCTGGGTGTATCTGCCCAGCGCCCGAGACGTTCTCCCCTGGATGGGCATAGGGAACCCCACCGCGACCCTAATAGAGGATAAAGCGGGAGATAATGAATGAATGAAATTCTACCACTTTGGGTAAACTGGGTCCGTGAAACGTAAATGTAAACATTTACATTTCATGTACCACATGTTACGTAAATGACATTAAAGTCTCCTTGAATCCTAGAAATCAAACGTTTGGACACACCTTCTTTATTCTGTACTTATTATCCGTATTCTCAGTTCCACTTAATTTAAAGATGGACTTTGTAGTTTTACAATGCCAGACTGTAGTTCATCTTTTTGTGGACTACAGTACATACAGTGTACGCCCACTTTACTCTGTTCTCTAATGGTCAGATCCCCAATAGTACCACCACAGAGCAGGATGGTTGGTGCATTATTAATATACATATATATACATATATATAGTGGTGACATGGTGGTGTGTTTTGTGTGTGTTGTGCTGTTATTAATCTATCAGATACAGCAATGCCCTAGAGTTTGTGAATGTCTTACTGTCACTAAGTAATTTGTCAACAAAAAATTTCCTAGTCTATAGGCAGTGCCTGTCGGTGACTAATGAAGTATCACTGGGTGACTCACACAAACAGATGAGCTAATGTCTCAGATCTTATCTAATCTACAAGGTGGAGTAATAAGATGTGTTGTGCCCAGTGCACTTCTGTGTCTGATCAACTCATATAAGCTATTCATCTGCTATTATTTAAATAAAAAAATAAAAATAAACATGAATAATGAAACTGTTGACATAATTAATTTCTTTTCTTTTTGGATATGGTTTACCTTTCCTTTTTTCTTTTCCTTCATTCTCCAATTCTTTCTTCTGTTAATGCATTTTTTTTATTTAATTTTATCCATACCTTATTTGTATTAGAAAAACTGTTGACCTTGATGGACTAAACTTCTTACCTCTGGGGTAATGAATGATTGGTAAGTGTAGGAATCACACTTCTCCATCTGGCTAACATAGAAGGGATTGTGTGGGTGGTAAAGTATAAGGATACATTTTTCATGATCAAGGAAAACAAATGGTAGCATCATTCCCTAGTCCTTTTAAGAACCTCTGCCAACAGCACACTTTGCATTCTGCATAGTTGAATAACCCACCATTGTGGTCACATGGGACCAAGTAATTCAACAGCAGTAATTACTCTTTGCCATCCATGTAAATTCCTTGTATATTGCTTTAATGAAATGCATTCACCAGTCAGAATGAATATTTTAAAATCTAATACACAATTCTCAAACAATAAAGTAGTCTGATATTAGTCTGTTCTGTTTAGTCCTCTGTTGCAAACTCCTGTTCTCCTGATCTCTTAACCTTAAAAGCTCCATTTCCAAAAGTGTTTAATTTAATCTAACAAAAACATGAACCTAATTTTCATTAGAATTTAAGAATATGCTATTATTTAAGGTGCTACATATTAGAATTGTAACACAACTTTTTTTCTGTGGAACAACTTTTATTTGGGTATTAAACTAACTTCACCCCCCCCCCCCCCAAGCCATAAAATAAATTTTACCATATCTTATCAGTGAGTGATGTAAACAATAAAAGATTAAAAGTGTACATAAAAAAATGGTTAATTTTAAAATGTGCTCTATGGTACCATAGGAGCTCTGTCTTCGAATTTTAAGCAGTATTTCTGGTCTGAATTGACTCCTTAAATGGGGGTTGGCTGGATTAGGACTTTTTTTACACTGCTGCTGCAGTGATCATTACTTGCTATGTGAGGAACAAGCACCGTTGGTAGCAGGAAATAGGTAATGCATGGGGGTCTCTGGAATCTGGTTACAGGATTGATAAAAAAAAAAGAAACAGTGTTGTAAAAATGAAAAAGAAAACAAGTGAGATTAGTGACAGGGTTGATGACTTGATAGATTAGTGAAAATAAAAGGGGGGATGAACAGAGCTCTCGAAAATTGAGTGATTATTTCTGCGAAGACAATTTGACTTTAACACATTTTACAAAGCTTACAGCTACTTAATTATATAATGATACTTTGTGTAATTGTGTGTTAAATAAAGATGTTTAGCTTCTCACACTGTTTAATTAAGAAATGTTTTATCGAAAGGCTTGCAGCTGGTTACTTGTATTTTGCAGTGATTGGTGTGTTACAACAGATGTCATAACACAAAGTTAATTAAGATCTGATAAATCACCATAAGTGCCCTTTTATCATTATCTTACGTTAAGTTTAAATAAGTTAATCTGTGTTTCCACAAAACAGAGAAGCCACGATGTTAACAGGTTGTGGATTCCCACACTGTGATACATACCTGGTACACACACACACACACACACATATTTCATCATTTATCTACTTCTGAAGCACTTCTTTCCCTCATAGTGCCATATGCGCTTCTCCTCCCCTCACTTGAAACTCTAATTTTAGGCTCACAGATGTTTGAGAGATGTGACTGCCAGATGGATGTGCATTAGTCACTTTAACACATCTCTGCACCTCTCAATTGCTCCCTGTAGCAGAAAACAACTGGATTTGTTTTTATATTGTACAATGAATAAAAAAAAAAAAAACTTTTTATTATTCACATATGAATCGACTCTTTCAGTCTTCAAAACATCATTGTTGTGTGGCACATTTTCAATCAACTTTGAAAATTCTGCTTGTTGTATTTTAAAAGCCAAATTGTGCTTTGTGTTTTTTTAAGTAGATGCAGTGCAGCTGTGGTTAAAGCATTGTAATGTTATACTACTATAGCAATCAGTTACTATTGACAAGAGACTGAAAAAGACACTTGAGCCTTCGTTGCTTCGATTATGTTTTGTGCTGATTCTACTGAACAGTATCATGTCATTATTTTAGTCTCCTGTCACACTAAATACATTTGTCATTAAAATACAATAAATGTAAATTACTTTTTGGATGAAAGTGTTTCAAAGCCTAAAATTATTTCCACAATTTAAAGCTTGAAGTATATATGGATTTTTTAATATGGAAGCAAACTTGTCTTACATAGGCAACATTAGTTTTAGACGGGGTGGCATGGTGGCGTGGTGGTTAGCATGTCCATTTCTCAGCGCTGGGGATTCAGGTTTAAATCCTGATCTTAAGGGAGTTCCCATGTTCTTGTCATGTCCAAGTGGGTTTCCCTGGGTCTCTCCAGTTCCTGCCCACAGTCTAAAAACATGGATGTAAGATAAATTGGCAAATCTAAATTGCCTCTATGTGTGTCTGTCTGGATTGGCTCCTTGTCCTGGGTGGATCTGCCCAGCATCTGAACTATAGTCTATCCAATACAGCACTAATTGAAGACAGGCATACGTGCAGAGTTGTGTGACCAACCAGTATGAAATTTGATTGTTATGCATCAGATGAGCAAGTAACTTCAGATTAACACAACAGAGGGAGGGTATAAAAACCTTGTCAATATTTATAATTTTGTTATTACCTATATAGTAAAAACAAAAAAAAACAGTAACAATTACAGTTATTTTAAACACTGGTGTTCTCAAAGGTTTGGTAGTTCCTGTGAGCCTGTTGTAAAAGTGGCACACTGAGAGATCAAATTGTTTGGTTGGGAACAGTTTTAGAGGGGTGTTTGCTCTTTAAAAACATTTTTTTTTTGTCATCAAACTATAAAATTCTTTTTTTTAGTAATTAAGAATCTGATGTCTGTGTTTTTACCCTCGCTACATTTTTATGTTTGATAATCCAGCCGCTAAGGCCACTGTCTCAGAGATGTTTTTTTCTTTCAGTTGTAGATAACACTGATATTTAGCACGTACTATTTAAGGAAGTAGCCACATGAGGTTTGAGGCGAAACACTTTTTTCCCCCTGTCCTAGTTAGATCCAGTTTGCACTCTTTCCTTTGGGCTGAATACATTTTTGTCTGTGTGGTACAAGGAACAAGCTTAAGTTTAAACCGATAGTAAAGTACAAAGCAAATGTTAACAAGTAACATTATTAAAATGGAGTTGTGATCCAGATAGATATCTTTTTATCCAGACCAACTTATAATGGTAACATGATTATGATCCAAACAGTTTAGAGTTAAAGCCATGATTAAGCATCCAAAAAATGTTTGTATCTTGACCAGAATGACTTGATCTCACCACTGCTCCACTGTACTATAAAAATAAAACTGCCTCAGTTTAGAGTTAACAGAAATATCAACAAAAATGCCATCTTTGGAATGTAATAAAAATTTTCAACAATTTAAATGACTTTTAAAGTGTTAGATATAAAATCTTTTAATGCTCACAATGTGTTCTTGTAATTTGACTTCACTGAGGTCCTGACTTAAGATGTAGTAGATATAAACATAGCGAAATATAAAAAACAGTTTGGATTTCAGACAGCGCACCAGTGATTGCACTATGTACCTAAATTGCCTGAATCTAAATCAATGTAAAATACTGCATATGTAATATTTTATGTTACTTTAAAATTCTAAAAAGCTTTGGACAAAATACATCAATAATTATTTTAAATATACAACATGGTACACAAATATATAGAACAACAATACAGGATGGCATCCTTTATTTTACAGTTCTAACTTTAATTTATTAAATGTTGTAAAGTGTCTGTGCTTTGGAAAATAGTTCTGTAATGGGTTTTATTAGTAGAAATACAAAATTGATACACATTGGTGTGGAACTGAATTTTTAACAGGAATAAGGATTGGAATTCTGTATTTAGTTGGTTGTAATTGGCAATAATCAGCAAATCTTTGCTTTACATCTGCTTAGTGCCCGAAATTTTCTCTGCTGAATGGGCATTAGAAACTCCATACGATTAGATGATATGTATCTTTGATTGTGAGTTTGGATTAGGCAACAAATTCTGTTGTTGATTTAGAGCCTAAGATGCCTAATTTTCTCATTGTAACTACTCATTATTCTTGTCTAAAAGCCACTAATCCAAGAGAACATCACTGAATTGTAATGTAATCCATGGGTAGGCTGGACCTCGTGTCAATCATGTTTCCATCAACAAGCCAATTTAAATATATGGGACATTACTTTTGGATGTGGTATTGGGATTTCTTTTACCACAACACATGGGGTGGTGCAAACATGACTATTTATTTTTGTGATGACTTTGGCACTGTGCATCATGGGTGTTTGTTCTTTCTTGACTGTGCTCGTCTATGCAGCTGGGAGTGGATAGTGCACCATAAGTTGCTACTCTGCTGTTCTGAAGCATGGAGGCAGAGTGCAGTAGGTCTTTCTGTTACTGGCTGAGCTTCATCTCCCTTAGGCAGTGCTCAACTTAGGTCAGCTAGGGAGGACAAAGGCTCTCCCTGCTGTCTCAGTCTGGTTAGTACAGCTGCTCAAGGACCAGGTTGAAGTTTACAGTAATGTCCCTGTCAATTTCAGCACACTCTTCTATGTACACTAATCAAAAATCAGCAATATCTTGTCAGTAAACCTTAATATTTAAACTGATTTTCTAAATATTTTATATTTCTAATTAAATTATGGTCAGACACCAAACAGTCAGCCTTCCAGTTTTAGTGCCATCCATTAGTGGGTATTTTTTAGCCACCAAAAACCCATGACCTTCTTCCAGCTTAATTTGGACAGTAGAAGTAGATACTCTGAGGTATTCATTAGGATGACGAGTGCAGCCTGAAAGTTTCCTTACCCCCTAATTTATACCTAATCAAGATAAAAATATAAGTGGAGCCTTTATTTTCGCTGGTTCCAACATTACTATTATGTCTTAGCTCACGAAGTGAGAGAAATAATGTAACTGGCTGGTGTAATCCCACCTGCAATGTTTGACTGCATTTATTTTAGCTTTGCTTGTTTTCTTTTTTGGACATAAACTGTATCGAATTAATTATTAATTGCAGTAAATTATGTATAAATGCAGAGTTTTGTTTTGGATGTTTTGTACATTGTAACACTTTGTTTCATATAAATAATGGATTCTTTAAAATTTTTCTTTCGTTACAATTATTATACAATTAATTCATTATTGCAATTGAAGATCACAATAAAACAATAATGGCTTTTGGTATGTAGCTATACAACTGTAGTAATGTTGGGTCAAGATTTTCTTCTTTTTTTTAGGTCTACTTAATAATCAATTCAGAACTTCATCTTAAAGGTTTATCATAATGACCTAATCTAGTTTTTTGGGTGGGTAAAAAGGTAATTTTTCAATGTTGAGGTACATTAAAAATGAAAAGGAAGAACGCTATTTTAAAGACAATGGGATGGTGGTATCAAGCAGCCAGGATACAATGAGAAAGGTAGAACATGAGTTTGTTATCTAAAGATCAAATCAGTCCATGGTCTGAAAGGCTCAGAAAAGGCTGTTCTATCCATAATTACATCCTGTGTGTGTGTGTGTGTGTGTGTGTGTGTGTGTGTGTGTGTGGACTAATTCAAAGCTAGGTCTTGTTATTTGCAGTCTGCTAGGTTCTTATATGGTTGTTAAGCCCCATTTAACCATGAACCAATATTTATGGCAGAGACAGTTCCATCTTCTCTTCTTTTTATTTTTAATACTCTTTTTTTGCACAACCTTTCAGTGATATTGTTGTCCATGCTCTACTATATTTTCTATCACTTATCACAAATTTTCTTCCTTCTTGTAGCCATCATCAACACAAACCATTTTATTACAGCTGCGGTCTTACAGGATTTTTTTTCATATAAAAAACAGCCACTTTAAAGATTCGCTTTGCAAAATGTTAAAGTCCGCATACAGGAATTGAAACAGTTAGAGACCTTACTTGAAAAAGCTCAAAATGTTTTCAGGCATAATGTTTTTATGTTGTTGTATTACTTTTTATATTAACTAGAACTAATAGATAGGAGTATCAACAAACTTATGATCATGTATTTTAACCTTTTTGGATATACCATTTAAAATAAAATTCTGAATACTTTAAACGTTCCCAGTGAGAGCATTCAAAGTTCTCTTTTAACCTTAAATGGAACATGCACTACAGCAAACCTATCATTTCTGGTGCCCAGGAGAAAGTGATAATTGCCAATATGACAACCACATTTGGCCCTGCATTCAGGTTATGTTTTGAATGTTTGAAACCACTGGAAATAAAAATTGGAAAAAACAATTTTGGTAGTTAATAACAAAGAATAAGGTTAGATGTTGAACTGCTGGGGATTTGGTAAATTCACAGGTGTGCACTAAATTTAATGGCTGTAAGTCAGATTTCAGCATGTGTTTCTTTGTTACAAAAACAGAATGTCCTCAGTCCCAGCGGTGACAATTCTCTTTCCAACTACTCTTTTGGTTAATATTTTTTAAATCAAAGGCAGAAAACAACAACACAACAACCTAACACATGAAAAACTAAACTAAAATAAAAAAAACTCTTTATAAGTTAGTTCATGTCGTAGGTATACTTCCAGTGGATCAACAGCAATCAGACAAAAATAGATGTACAATATGGACACAAATTCATGGTAAATAAAAATACATTTTTCAGGCTAATCAAAATACAAATATAAGCAAGGCTACAAACTTTGTCTAGAATTCCGAAAAATTCCAAGTTGGAAAATTACACAACCATGGAAAGTGTAAAAAATCAATGTTGAAACATTGTTGGAAGGTGAGTGTTACGGTAGAAAAACAAAATCTGTTTTTTATTTAAATAAATTTTTTTTTCACTGAAATAGAATGATGTGTGAAGGTTAGATGGAAATATCTATGTGAAGAGCTGATTGACATCTGAAATATGATGACGCACTGCTTTTGGTGTATTATTAGAAACTTAGAAAGGTTTATTCCTTTTTTCTTGAAGTGCCTGATACACAAGTGTGGAAAATTGCTGGCGTATTCTCTTAAAAAAAAAAAAAAAAAAATGCACTGAAAGCTTTTTGTAATTATTTTCATTTAGGACCAAACTAACCCAGGTAAAGTAAGACAAAAATACAACTGTTTAGTGATTAATTAGCTTTCCTATTCAGTTTCCCTTTCCAAAGCATGTGAACATTAAAACCTCAGCAAAACATGATTCAGAGGATAACATAAGCCTGAATCATTATCTCCACTGTTGGTCTGAAATGGCTGATTTCAGCACAACTTCTCCATTACATGGATTTGCATTTATTTTTCGAAGCTTGAATGGAATAAATAGTTAAAGGAAGAATGTAAACATAATGCTAATATTGGTACTTTTACTAAACAGTTTCAGTTGTTTACAACATTGCATTATAACATGAAGCCAGTAAAGTCCAGCAAGGATTCACAGACCCAATAAGCAGGTTTAATAGAGACAGTTAAGAGAGTATTTTTTTATTTTTTCCCTGTAGGATTAGTGTTTTACATTTAAAAGGAGCACGGTAACAACATCGCCATTTTGTAAGCTAGGTGGAATTACCAACTTCATTTATCTGTTTACAAGTTTATAATGAACTAAACAATTTGTATGATGTGTTATGTGAAGGTACACTCTCTAGCATTTTTCACAACCTCTCATCTGTGCAAAGATGAAGCTTTTTATTACATAAACACCAGGGAACAAACACATATACACAGACCTGACAGAAATTACTTAACGACAACCCGACCGCAACAACAGGAAAAGGCAGGGGTTAAATACATACAGAGGAACATGGGAGATGGTCAAAACAATGGTGATATATATTAACGAACAAAGAGGAACTAATAATAGCAAACAAGCACTGACAAAGAGTGGACCACGGCAAAAACTAAAAACAAAGTCTAATTAGGAGGGCAGAGCAGATATTTGACAATTTTTTTCTGTAACGCTAAAATAAGTTTGTACAATATTGCATTTTCTAAAAGCAACATTCCAATGTACTAAACTTTAAATATTAATGATTTTCACCACTGCATTGACAAAACAGTTTTTCTATTGAGTTAGTATATTATGCCGGTGCAGTTGGATGTGACTCAGCAGTGCTGCTGTAGTGTTTTAACACCACACTGTCACTGCTGGATTAGCAATAATCCACCAACCAAAAATATCTAACCCCCAACACATTGTATGTCTGGGAGCACTGATAAGGGATTATAGGATTAATAATACAAACTGTGCAGCATCAGATAAGATTCTGTCTCTAATTTTACATCTAAAAGGTGAAGCAATAGAGCAGACAGGTCTGATGGAGTCAATAGTGAGTGGACAGAGTGATCAGATACAACAACCGCTGGATCAACACATCAGCGCCACACATGTCAATGTTATTGAACTGCTGAAGATCATCTATCACCCAAATAGGACTTAATCTTTGGTGGTCCTGTAGAGGTCACTGACTATTAAAGAACAGAGTACAGGTGACAAAGTTTTTGGTAAAACTACAAAAGTGCATCTAATTAGAAATTAGAACTCATAAAACTGATAAAGAATGTGGAACAATGAGGTGTAGGTAATAAAGTGGAAGCCAATGTTATGTTTATCATGAAGTAAATCATCATTTTGAGTAGTTTAAAAAACGAAAAAGAGATAATAAAGCTGTAAAGATAGACGATTATTGCTCGGCAGATCTGCATGTCATTTTCACAATTTCCACTCGACACCAACATTAAAGCTTTAACAACAGCTGCAATCAAATGATCCATCAGATCCATTCAGTAACCGACCTACTCTGCTCTAATTAGTCTTCTAGGATGTTCATTCTGATCATCCCGCACACATGCAAACATATGGGTAATTACGCAAACAAGTGCATAAACTATAAGAGTGATGAATGCTATTTGCACAGTGTGAGCACATGCTATGGTCTAATTTAATCTAAAAATTCATTAGGACGAGAACAGAAACCTGTTCCGATCTAAAGTTAAAGAAATACAATTTAACAAAATAATGAATATACCATTTAAATATTACTAAATCCATTAATGTTATTAAATAAGATAATAGTCCTATGCATGTGCTATTGTTTTCATTCAATTTAAAATCTATATTTGTTATTGCATTTGTAGACTAAATTTAAAAAAAATATATGACTGTATATACTGGGGGCGGCACGGTGGCTTAGTGGTTAGCACGTTCGCCCCTCAGCACTAGGGATTCCCGGTTCGAATCCCCATCTGGGTGGAGTCTCCATGTTCTCCCCATGTCTGCGTGGGTTTCCTCCGGGTTCTCCGGTTTCCTCTCACAGTCCAAAAACATGGATCAAGTCAATTGAATTCTTAAAATTGCCCCATATAGAGTGTGTTTGTGTGAGTGAGTGTGTGCCCAGCGATGGATTGGCGCCCTGTCCTGGGTCTATCTGCCCAGCGCCCGAGACGTTCTCCCCTGGATGGGCATGGGGAACCCCACCGCGACCCTAATAGAGGATAAAGCGGGAGATAATGAATGAATGAATCAATGTATATACTGTAACACCTATTATTTGGGATAGCAGTGTACAGGTGACAGCTCACTAAATTAAATCTCTAAAATAGAGCCCTATATGTCAACAACTAATTATAACTACTTTTACTTAATCCTATAATGAAAAGTGGACTCCAAAAAGCCTTTGTTACCAAATTTATGTTTAAATGTACATTTAGGCATTTAGCAAACACTTATCCAAAGCAACTTATAACAAAAAAAAAAAAATATATATATATTACCAGATACTATTCGGGTAATGGAGAACCAATCAGTGTTAGTTGTGATGTGATGTATCCTGTATAAAATAAAGTAGATGTAGCATTACTGTTGAGAATTTAAAAAACAAATATACTTCGCTTGACACATCACAGAACTCTATAAAATGTACTTGGTAATTATCAAACCATCATTAAACCTAAAATGATGTCCGCTACACTGATAAAGATGTAATGGACACATTGTACAAAACAAAATCCTTTAGGTTTCAGTGCACTAACAAGCTCTACATGCAGAGGTAGATGTTTCTAATGATGTGGCCATTAAGGACAAGACTAACACACTTCCATGTCACTACTATTTCGGTGTCACTATTGTATTGAGAATGATCACTCAAATGTTATCCAGTCACTGGTTGTCCTTTAATGGGCCCTTTCCATTGAAGGATGAGGTCACTAATTGCATACCTACAAAGTGCACCAATATGAGGTGAACCTGAAAACAGCCATTTAGTTTAAGTGGTTGGTGATCAATAGTGCAGGACAAGGATGCCATCCTTTCCATCCAGAGAGGCCCAATTATCACTGCGCATGGGAGGCTCTGGCATTGTCAGGCTCGAACTCACTGTCTTCGTACAATAGAGCAGTGTTGACACTTTGTGCAACTTATGAGTCTTACTTTTGTATTTCCAGCTATATTTAAGCAGTATGTGAAGTCCACACTTTTTTAGTATAGAGGTAATCAATATGTCTTGTATCTGTCAGTTTAATGGATAAAAGATTGAATTTCAGAAGAGGAGCAGTGCTTGTAAAGGAGTATTGTTTTTATGTGAAATGTAATGCTGGAGAGAAAAATAATACTGTTTAATAAACTGTGCATTATATACCTATTTAACTAAACTAACCTATTAAAATCTGCATTTACCTGCATGTAACTGTGATTCTGCTAATAGTTATTACATATAAATATTAAACCTTGACTGTTTGTCAATGTTATACAAATTATATTCATATTTTTGTTAATTGGACAATACCTGTTAAGCTAATCACAATTTCCTCTTAATCACAGGCCCTTTGTGAATTTTATACCTAAACAGAATAACAGAAGTAACTTTTTTTTACTTAAAATTTATTTACCATTTACACGTCAAGTATTTAGTGTTACGGTATTGGTTGGAATACAACAGCTGGTTTAAGCGTGCATGTCTTAATAATGTCTGCTAAATGCTGCTTAATATTGTAGTTATAATATATAATAATCCAATGTATTGAAAGGAAACAATGTTTACTACATTACAAAAGAGTCAGGAAAATCCTTTTTTGTAAAGCAACCACTCATCCAGCTAAGTATGTAAAATTACTGAAGCAGCATCACCTCCTTTTCTTCTCTCAAAAGCACCTTCGCCCTCTTCCAGCATGTCCCCCACCACCCTCCACAACACATTGCATGTCATGCATCAATAGTTTTTGTTGGATTTGTAAAGTAAAGATTTGTAGGAGTACTTTTCAAGTATGATCGTATGAGTGGTACAGATAAAAAAGGCATGTACAATCAGTTCACACAGGCGCACTGGAATAAATAAATTGTAAAGGTGCAGAGTCGATGCTGAGGAAACCGATAAAATCACCCAATTTAAACTGCAATGTTGATGTCACCAGGAGAATTTGATAAAATAGTATTTGCGACTATTCAGAAGTTTGGTCACACTTCTTACTTTAAAACTCCAGAAATTACATCATTCATCAGGCCAGCCAAGACATTTTAGTTATGAGATCAAGCATTTGTACTTGAAGCAAAGGATTTCTTACATGCTTTTTTTATTAAGATGCTTGGTCCAATGAGGTTAGTGCTATGCCTTTTATTTCTCTTTTGAGAATTGTTTGTGTGTCTGTGTCTGTGTCTCTGTGTGTGTATGTGTGTGTAAACTTTGCTAATCCATCACATTTTATTGCACAGGATTCAGCCCAGATAAGTGATGCAGATGCAGACAACAAACATTAAGCTAAGTAGATAAATTTGTAATTTGATTAAGAGTGTGAGTGTGAGGCACACAGTTTCCTTGGTAAATATTTCTACTTCTTTTGAATACTATTATGTAGTAACTATTTCATACACTTACATTCTCTATACCATTTTGACCTCACAACATTAAAGAAAGACATTTAATTTATTTTATTATTTTTTATTTATTAATATTACAAAAATCTTGCAGCTTGAGTCGGAAATTTATGAGACTTAGGAGGCTTAAACACAATGAAAGAGAAGTTTGCAGACATGCCTTAAATAACAATATAACCTGATTAATAATTAACACATGATTTTAATAAACTAAACGACATTTTTGGAAACGTAAGCCTAAAACTAAGGTGCAGACTACTTTTTTGACATGCTGATTATGGCATTATGTGATTCTCATTCCCATGTGTTCTTATAAGAGAATTAAACTACAAAAGGTGATAATTACAGAGGAAACCAAAGCAGTCCTGCTAGAATTGCTGTATCAGCCCATGGCATGTTTTTTTTTTATCTTGTGGCATGTAATAAAGTGACAGTATTTTCAATGTTCACTGAATCTATAAGAAATGTCAAAACCCTACAGCATGCCTTAGGGGTTCTTCCTAGCAATGAGTGGTTTCTCCCTCCTGCAGGTAGAGCACTGGGGGATGATTATATCAGATCACCTGCTGTTGAGTGGACCATGCTGCCTATCGCTGGTCCTTTTAAAATAGTTTTTGACAAAGTATTCTTATTCACTTATCAAAACAAAACATTCTTATTCACTTATCACGATTAGGGTCATTGGGGTGCTGGAGCCTGTCCCAGCACCCACTGGGAATGTTTGTGTGAGTCCCCAAACAGATTTAGTGTTTTTAAAACAGGATTAAAACATTCCTGACTGATTAAAACATGGTGGTTAAAGAGCATCACTAAAATTTGCACATTTCCAACAAAGCAATGCAGAAATAAGATGTATTCTTTTTAAATAATGTTGAGAAAACACAATGTTTTTTTACAGGATTACTTCAGTGCACTATTAGCTCTCCAGTGGATGCCTTAAATAAAAAATGAACAGCCTGGCCTGCCAGAAGAAAATAAAAGTCTAATCACATTGTCCCAGTTTTATATAGTTTGCACTGGCTGTTATAAAGTCCTTTTAATGACATATAAAGCTTTAAACAGTCTTGCTTAAAGCTCAAGCATGGTCCATCCTGTGTACTCAACAGGACACTTTACTAGTGATCCTTATGATTAACTGTATGATTAACTGGCCATCGATAGTTTTATGAATGTTTTAAGCATTTAAGTGTAGTTTGGGTTACATCATCAATTTACTTTTTCATGCAAAAGCTGACAACGCTTCAGGGGATAGCGGTGTCTTAATAAAAACTGGTGGTTCAATCAGAATGTATTTATTTGTTAGCACTACATTTCTTGCTTTTAATAGTTACAGTTTAGACTTTCATAAATTTCAAAAATTCTAAAATGACATAAATACATGGTTAAAGTTTATGTATAAGGATTTTGAATTATGGTTTTGTATTTTATTCATTTATATTCAAATTAAAGCTTATCTGTGTAAAATACATTTGGAATTTCAAATCAATATTCAATAAAATCCAAAGAATATGCAGCCCTAGACCTGCAAAGACGACATCTCATCTGATATGAAAGCACATGTGTTAACAGATTATAGATCATGCATTAAATAATGCAAATGAAGTTGCTCAGTTAATTGAAGTTGCCTCTGAATATTATCACCTGTCTCTTTTGAAATATGGTAGCTTTAATTCAGGCTCAGGTTGTCTGGTAGCAAACACACATTCACACACTGTTTTGTATAGTGTGCCTATTAAAACTCATTAAAATGGTACATGCTAAATGACAATAAAGTCTTACTTTACAGTAATATGTTAGAACTGGTATTGTTTGGAGGATTTAAGTCACAATCAACTTAATTATAAAGCAATATTGATATTATTGTCTGCAAGTAACTGAGTATTATTGGTATTATGCAGGTCCTTTCTGTGTAAAGTTTTCATGTCATTTTTGAAACTTTTTTTAGAATTTGACTATATTAGTTTATTGACACCCTCATTATTATTACTCTTAGGATTTCTATCCTTTATTCTTTATGTTTACTATAACAATGAAATGGGGTACCTGTATCTGCTGCAAATTCCCCCGGGGATTAATAAAGTATTCTGATTCTGATTCTGATGTCTTCCCTATGCCTGGGGGCTTAGATTTCCTCCTACATTCTAAAGATCTGCCAATATGTAAATTGGAACTGCTAAAGTCTTCTTGCCATTGAATGTGTAGCTCTCAGTGTAGTTGTAGTGTCAGTCTCATGTCCGGATAAATATGAAGTTGCATCAGGAAATGTACTGGGTGTAAAACTGTGTCAAATTCAATATATCGACCTTTTTTGCTGTGGCCAACCTATAATTGGAACAGTCAAAAGAACCCGAAGAGAAAAAAAGACAAATGAGCCACATATGGGAAATATGACTATGTTACAATGCTCTGTCCATGGTGCTGATTTTTTTACAACTTAAATTCAAGTGTGCATAATTTGAAAATACAAAAATACACAATTGCTCATGTCATAATTGAGTTTTTCTAAGTTAGACAAGTCTTCACTTCCTCTCCATTGATGCAGATGTGATCGATTACTTAGGTAGTTGCTGCACTAAATCATAGTTCATTAGAAGACCAACTAGTCTGTTGAGTGTCTCCCTGAGCTCCTCTTTTTTGGTGCTAATGAGCTACCGTTCTTGTCAAGCAAAGTTCTATCCTAGGCCTCTGTCTGGTGATTGATCTAACATTGTGTATTGCTGTGTGTACAATGTGCACCCAGTAATGGAATCTGGGTTCCTGCCCATTTTTAATACTGCCAAAACCAGACACCAGTCATAAATCAGGGTTTACTCATTTATTTTCTTTAGACCTTCAACATCTCTTTTAAGTGCTTTGCCCCATATCATAAATAATTTTAAACTAAAATGATAAGAATACTGCAAACACAAGTCAATATTTATACCACAGTCACCTGTTATACAACGGGGGAACATGCCTTGGAAACAATTGCACAGCAGCTCACAAGAAATACAATTATGTTAAAGTTCTTTTTTTAAAGTTATAAATTAGGAAAACGTCACGTTATTTGATATTGTATTGTGTTATATGAACACTGTAACATTTTTTCATGTTTGATGCCTTCAGCCTGCGATGAACAAATTTAAACATTATTATTTATATAACAAAAATTCTAAATAAAAATCTAAATTCATAATTAACTAATTAAGTAATTTTTATCAGCAACATTTATCAGCTTAGTATGGTTAGCGTGTCTGCCTCTCAGGGCTAAAGATCCAGGTTCGAATCCTGATCTGTGTGTTTCCATGTTTTCCCTGTGTGTGTGAGTAAGTGTGCCGAACGATAGATGTTCGGTGTCATGTTCTGGGTGTATCTGCCTAGGTCCAGAAATATTCTCCCTGGATGGGCACGTGGAACTCCCCCCCACAACCCTAATAAAGAATTAAGCAGAACATTATGAATGAATAAATAATTTCATTGAAATTCTGTTTTTTTTTAAATCAGGAACGTTAATAAATGTTCATTAAAATATAAAAGAGGGGCTAAATGATGAGATAAAGATCTATATCATTCTAAGCAATTTTTTGGCCAGAGAGTTTTGTTAGGATCAAAAAATGCTAACTTTTGGGTTGAGTTTTTAAAAAAATATTGTATAGATGTTCTTTACATACATTTATGGAAGTTTTTCTCAAAACACATTTACTTAAGAAAAGACTACGGTCTTGCTTGTAGTATAGAGTGTCTACATAAAAGAAAAGATGACGATGAACACAAATGGACTGCTCCTTCTTTACCGTAACGTTCAAGTGCTGAACAATTGCAACGCATCGTACTATTATGTGCCATAGTTTTCGATTTCATTTGTCTTTTTATTGCCTTCTTTTCCATGACTTGAAGGAACACTTTTAGGCACAGTCTAAGCTATCTAAGAGATAAGGCATCAAAGAATATCTTTTTCTGCTTGGTTGTAAGAGGTGCATTCAAAAGCTTTCACACAGGATTAGTGCTATTAGAGCAGTCTTACATCTCTAGAGTGCTTTCCAAAGTGTAAGGTCTTCATTGTGTCCTGGCAGGCATTCTACAAAGTTCAGACAGATGTTCAAGCTGTGAGGGGATTAAAAAGAGCAGGATGAGACATATGGTTTTACAGGCTCAGTAGGTTGCCAAGTATGCATTGTGTGACATTGTCAATAACATAAAGCCATTGCTAAATAACTGAAGTTTGCAGCCAAAATAAAATAAATATATAATATATATGTATTTTAATTAAATATATAAAGAATATAAACACCTCTTTATTTCTACACTTATAGTCATTTTTTCTTTTCCACATTTAAATGAACTTTCTATTTTTAGAGGGGCAAGCTGTTCCCTTGAATCTGTTACCTAATGGTCAGGACCCTCAAAATACATGTATCATTCAGGTAAGAGTTTCTTGGCTCTGCATCAACATGGTGGTGGAGGTCAGCACGTTCAACGCTGGGGATCCAGGTTTGAATCCCGATCTGGGTGGAGTTTCCATGTTCTCCCAGTACCCATGTAGGCCATCTCTAGGTTCCTCAACCTCCTCATGGATTCAAGGTAAATTGGCTTCTCTAAATGCCTTGTATCTAAATTGCCCCTATACAGAGTGTGTTGTGTGAGTGAATATGTGCCCAGTGATAGATTGTCACCCTGTCCTGGGTGTATCTAGGTGTTTGTATGTTTACAATGCACACAAAAAGGAATTTAATAGGACATTAACATTTTTTACTTCGTGACTATGTAAATATGTGACATGTTTTCATTTTAGATCCACAACCTAATACAAACAGTTCTCATTTCAATAATAGTACAATAATGCCTGATGTATAAAAAATGTTCTTTTCTGTTTTCTGATGCAGTTTAACAATTCATGCCTGGAAAGAAAGCAAAACTTAATTGGTGTTTTACATATAAAGCAGCCTGATTCAGCCTGAGAGTTTATGCACTGTGTACTTGGGAACAAAAAAAATGACCTCATACATATGCGTATGTGAAGGGATTATGCAAAAAAATAAAAAATTATCTTACCCCATATTCTAGTCATTTGCTTTTATTATTTCCTGGACAGAAGCAGTTGGCATGGTGCTTATATTTTACAGGACTTAATTTTTTTAAAAAATACTTACATTATTAGGTATTGGAAATGTACAATAAGGTTAATTTGATGTTAGTATAGAGTATATCAGGATGGTGGTAAACATCCTGAGGTATGGATTTATGTGTAAGGGTCAAATTACTTTTGCACTTTGTATGCTATAATATTCAAGGGTTCAATGAGACTTTAGTGTCAATTACATAACGTGGTACATGGAATGCAAAGAAAATTATGTTTCATGGACCCATGACCTTAAGCGTTGGCGGTAGAATTAAAATTGGAAAAAAAAAAAAAAAAAGATTTAGAATAAGGAATAAAAATGTAGCAGCATTTTTAGTATTAAATATAAATCTAAAAAATATTTTTTTTTTAAATATAGCAGAGGTGAGATGAGGTAGTCGGATGGTGTCTGTTTGAGGAAAGTGATATAGTCTAAAGTGTCCATAAGGAGTGCCTGTTGAGTTAGATGGACTTTAAGAGTCTTCCTTAAACATTCTTGTGGTTTTGCACCTAATGCGCCGCAGCCTCCTGCCTTAATAGTAATGGCATGTCCACTGAGGTCATTATATATTGATATTAATTATTTAAAAAAAATTAAATCTGTCCATTTTATTTACCTGTAGTGTCTTTCAATCTTGTGATTAGAACCTGTATATTGGTTTCTGAGTTTTCTGAGATGTCCTACCATTCCATCTATTGGGATTATATATTCTTTAAACCTGTACAGATAACTGAAACTATATTTTATTGTGTGTGTTTTTGACAGCAGCTATCCACTCTCTAGGGATTTAAAAAATATATATTTTGTGAAGTGACAACAAGAACAATAAACAAAATTAATAAAAACTAAACTACAAACTACTTAAAATAAATAAAACATGGTGAATAACATGAGAACAAATAGCGATCACTATAAAATTACAATGAAATAAAATAGATTGTAAGTTAGCACATAAAGTATTATAAACAGGCACATGCCAGGGCAGGAAATAAAATTACTCATGCCCACTAGGGGCAGTCTTAGGAGAAGGGCTCAGTAAGAGTAAAACCTGGAGTAGATAGCTACTGTGCAGTCATGATAAGCAGCAAGAAAATCTATGGAAATTGGGTAAGGGTCGTGGATTAAATTAATTAAATAAACTAAAAAAACCTTAAATGATTGATTTATAAAGTCAGTAAGCTCACTGCTGGCTGGTCTCCAACAATCATTGCGACAGTAGAGCAAACTAGTGTCTTCTTTGGAGACAGGCCGAAAACTAGTGTTGTTATCTGCAGCTACATCAGGCAGCAACCTAAAGTATTTCATTATAATTGAAAACAGACTGAAGTGTTTAGTGCTTCCTTTGAAAAAGTATCTTGCCTAACTACGACTGAGACAGATGGTTTGGTTTTATGTTCTAAAGAGGTTGCGTGCAGCCCTTTGGTGTAGGGTGGTTTGTAACCATGTGCTCTGTTTTCAGCTGAACTACCTGTTATACCAACTCAAGACACCAGGGGATTAAATGAAGCATGTTGGGAAAATGTTGTTTTCAGTCTGCGGGGTAAGTACAACTTACAGTATGTTTTACTGTATAAATGTTTTTGTGTGAAATAATTGTAGTGTGGATATATATAAACCATTCAGCTTTTTAGTTTGTTCATTTCTTTGTGTTTTTTTTTTTTAAAAAGCTGGGTGTTTTTTCTTTGTGGTGTGATTTCCGGCCATGTGAACATACCATTAGCCTTCATGATGAATTGTGTTTGGGTTTGAGTTCCTTTTAAATAGCCGTCACTTTACACCCCACAATCGTATTCAGCTGCTGGGTTTATTGTATCAAAAACACCAGAAGCTTATTCTACACTGAACGTGCTGCAGTTATTTAAAGGATTAATGTGGGAGTGTTTGCGAAATGTATTTTAGTTTTAAATGAAAATGTCATGCACTTTACACATATTCTATTTTTAAAATAAGTAGTTGGATAAGTGGCTGGTATGTTTGGGTTCGTTTTTTTACTTTAATTTACTTAATACTAAACTTGATAATTACTTTGCTTAATGTTTGCACATGGACATTTAAATTTGGAACAATAACAATAACATTAACAATGAAACAGAGGTGCTCTAAGTGCTTCATGTGTTTCTGTTTTAAGGAATATAAAATATTTTGTTATCAGTTAGTATGGAGGCGGCACGGTGGCTTAGTGGGTAGCACGTTCGCCTCTCAGCGCTAGGGATTCCCGGTTCGAATCCCCATCTGGGTGGAGTTTCCATGTTCTCCCCGTGTCCGTGTGGGTTTCCTCCGGGTTCTCCGGTTTCCTCCCACAGTCCAAAAACATGGATCAAGTTAATTGAGTTCTCTAAATTGCCCCATATAGAGTGTGTTTGAGTGTGTGAGTGTGTACCCAGCGATGGATTGGCGCCCTGTCCTGGGTGTATCTGCCCAGCGCCTGAGACGTTCTCCCCTGGATGGGCATGGGGAACCCCACCGCGACCCTAATAGAGGATAAAGCGGGAGATAATGAATGAATGAGTTAGTATGGATATGAATCATCTATCCGATCTAATAGTAGTGATGTAGTCTTATGTTGGTTTGCTTTACACATTGATTATTTATTTGTTATTGAGTTTGGGTGGCAACATTTGCTCTGAAACGGGCCCAAATTGATTTTTTAAACAAACCCAGCTCTCTCCACCTAAACCTAAATCTGTCCAGACTAGGCCCACGTGCTGAAAAGATTGATAATATGAGACTTTTAAATTGCAAGATTTTGGCCACATATGCACCGTATTAAGTCTACATGTCTACTGAAAAGTACAGCACACTCAACAACTGGGCCGAATATGGACCGAATGCTGACCACAAGATATATTTTTAGAACACCTGACTCACTTCAAACAGAAAAATTATTCTGGGCCAGATCTGGCCTACATTTCCCTTTTTCATCAGTCTCACTTGCCGCATGGATTTACGGCACTTGTTTGGACCTCTCCCTGTTGCCAGGAGAGGGCCACACACGCGCCAGTGTAGGGGGCATATATCATCCAAAGTGAAATGCAGAACTGGCCCTAATCCAGACCACAAATTAAGCAAGTGACCCAAACGTTGAGCAGTACACACAAGATTTGTTCCAGAAATGGCTGCTTTGCGGATATTGACTCAGACATATTCGAAACTAGCAGCACCAGCAGCCTACAGTAGTACTCTACAATGAATGTTATACTGTCAGACTTACTGTATGCTACCTCAATCATACATGCAAAAAAACAGACAAACTACTAAATAAAACAAGAGGAAAAATTTAAGTGAAAAAATTGAGCATTGTGAAGACAGTTATATTTAAACAGTGGTGATAAGAGCCTATGATAAGGAATATTTTACCTTTAGGGGTACAAATACTATCACTGGGGCAGTATGATCCAGGGCACTTTAATGTTCAGTATGGAATTGTACATGGATCATTTCAGCACACAAAAAGTACACTTTAGGGTCTAATAATTAACACTAGGGGATACAATCATATAGAATGTACCATGGGTGACAGAAATTGATTACTGTTTTACACTTACTCCTGACAGGATAGGACAAACGGGCAAAGCGTTTTTTTTGTCAAAGGATTGATGCATGTTCTTTTTGCTCTCGCTGACACTAAATCTTACTGACAATGATACATGTGGCTTAAACAGCATTAAAAATCAATAAATGTTACTTGCGCTTAATTCCCAGTACTATTGAGAAGGACAGCAGTTGTAATTCCTTCTTAGAGGGTCAATTATGACAAAAAACTGCAAATAAAGAACCAAAAATTAGATTTCTTAAAATCATACGTGGTATGTTAAGTGGCATTGCACTGCTTTTATATGTGTAGAAACAAACTTCACCACTCAACCACAGAGGAAAAGAAGCAAAGAATCAATTTCAAAAAAGATAAATTATTGCTTAGTTCTGCTTCTGCATTGCCATTATGTCTTTGCTTTTGTTGATAAGTGGTTGTTCTCTAGTTGATGGCTTAGTGGTGAATGTAAGGTGGTTTCTAATGAGATGCCTAGTTTCACCGGGTCTCTATTTATGCTAAGTGCAGCTTATCAGAGTAGTCAACCTAAAACACATGTAGGAGTGTAGTTTGAAAAGACCAAAAGCATTTACTCTGAGGCTGAGGCTTATCCACTTAGGTGTGTTCATGTATTACACCATTATGGTATTAAACCACCATGCATTTCTCTGCATGCATAAAATGGTGTCTAATTATGTGGTTGTGATTTTTGGGGATATATATAGATATAAGAATCTTGCATCTTAATATGATGGCATGATATCAGGAGGGAGGCTAATCTAACAAAGAAGTAGCAGGATATCATCTGGATATATTTTATCTATGCTGGAGCAGGTGATTTTGCTTAAATTGCTCATGTAAGAAGATTGTAACTGCTCTATTTTTTTAATACTTAGACTGAAACTGGACATTTCATTTCATGTGATGAAAAAAGTTGAATTGTGAAGTTTTTCAACGGTAAAGCCTTTATGGTAACTTAAAAATTGGCGAGGAACTGTGGCATGGTGGTTGGCTGCCTTGCTTCACGTGAAAGGTTTGATTCCTGTGTTGATCTTGGGTTCGATTCCTGTGTTGAGCAATCAAAACATTTCTGTGATGAGTTTGCATGTTCTCCCAATGTCTGAACACGTTTCACCTATCAGTCCAAAAACTTGCTGGTGTGTAAATTTGGGAGTGGTATGGCTCCAGCTGTGAATGTGTTCATCTCTGTGTTATGTTTCTGAAGACGTTATGGTTTCCTTTCGATCTTTGTTAAATTAATAACAAAACACGATTGTTCAAATGTTGTTTTAAGCCTACATGAATAATTTTTAAAGTTGTTTTCTGTAAATGGTTATAAATTTGTATAAATATACAAATATTTTAAGAAAATTTTAGTTTGAATGTTTTTTTATTTTTAGAAAATCTAAATGATTCCTGGCATTTATTTTTAAACTGTAACTTCAGTGAATACACATTGTCAACTACAAATACTAATAAACATGATGCAAAATAAGTCATGTAAAATTCTTTCAAGCATAATTGGCTAAAGAGAAGCATAGTACATTTCTGTTCTTTATGGTTCATGTGCAATTTATAATTCAGGGGTAAATAGGCTTTGGAACTGAATATATTACTGCGGTGCATGAGGGACAGCCTTTTGTAGAACTTCACAATGCCATGTGTAAATTGACTTTGCTCTTTCACCCTTGGCAACTGATGGTACAACCTACACAAAAGCTGCAGGATGTGCCACTATAAACCCACACAACACTACTTTGAGGGGAAATCTGCAGGTTGCATAATTGCTTACAAAGAATTCCAGATTTAGTTATATATGTATGTGTATGTAAAATATGAATGTAAAGCTTATATTTAGCTTAGACCTGGACATTTGCCTGCCGCTTTTCTGGTCCTATATTTGCAATTAGCTTTGGAAATCATTACTGTGTGTGTTAATGCATTAGTGCATCTGTTGTATGTTTAGGTGTTTGCCAATTTATTTTCGAAATGGCTACAGATGGTTTGTGATGTATAAAGCACTGCGTTCTGAGGCAACACTGTATACAAGTTAACTTATTGAGGATTGCAACTTGACCTATGTGTTATATTCAACGATTACAAAGCTTTTTAAGCCTCCACAAATAATGTACACAGCATCATTACCATTAAAATTATTACCTAAGACAAAGGTTCATTCCCTGGTCGAGAACTTCCTTCTTATATAGGAGGTAATGTGCTGTCTTTCCACTCATTTGCTAAAGTGATTAAATGCTGATGTTGCAAAGTGCGCGGGTGGCTAGGTGCTACCTTTTGATCGTTGCTATTGTGTATGCTCTTATAAGTGGTGATTGAGGCTCATTGTAGTTCTGTGCAGAATTATCTATGTGAGCATGGAATGTTACTTTCTGTGCTGTTCCGGCTTTTGAATCCTTTGCAAAAGTGTGTGTGCCTTGGTGTTGATGACGCCCAAAGCTTTAATGTTCTGAGTAATCCAATTATTGTCTTTAGACTAATTTTTACCCAAACCAACACTTCTGAGCTCTGTTACTATTATATAAGAACTAAGCTAAATGTTTGTTTACTGCTCCACAATTATCGGTTCAGTCGATTGTCTTGATGTTTTGCTTCACTTAGTAAAAATAATAAGTTTCATACAAGATATTTCAAAAATGTAAATTTTTAAATAAAAAGTGTCTTTTTTTAATGATTCATGGGTTTTATTTAATTTATCCTTTTTTGAGGTTTTGGCTTCGGGATTCTGTAAAGCTGCAGTTTTCTTTGGAAAAAAATGTGGTGATCTTTATATTTACACATTATATAGTAAATAATGCCACGCACTACTCTACTTCTTCTCAGCAGCCTTCAGGAAACCGAGTTCTGAAAATATGTGTCATCTGCATGGGGTTTGGATACTGCCTGACACCCACCCACACTTCAAAAAATCCTGCAATATTTTCTTGTGGAGCTCTGCGAACAATATACATTTTTTTACAAATCTAATACATTAGTCTTTTATTATTAATATTCTTACCATATTAAGCATGATCTTCATTCTTGTCAGGATTGAAGATCAAGAAAAATAACAAGAAAAGAACTTGAAAGGAAAATGCTTTCAAAATCAACTGACAAACCTTTTTTGGCAAAATAGACTGTTAAAAGGTCCCTGTTAGTGGAATGAAGACATCTCTGTATAAGTATTGCAACATCTTTGCTTTAAGGTTGAATTAAATGATAAAATAATCTGAAGCACAAAGAAGAAACAAATTCCTTCAGCTTGTCCTTGACATAAGTAGCCTTGACAAACCTGCTCTGCTTACGGTCATACACACACGACTGATCTTTTCCTATTATTTTTGCTTCCGTCTTCTTTGGCAATAATCTTGATTCATTACATTTTATTTATGTGATGCAAAAATCCCCGTTTATATGGAAACGCACTGACTGAATAGTTGTGTCCTTGTGCCACTCTAAGCATGAAAAAATAAACCAGCAGTACAAAATCATCTGAGGATGGAAGAATGAAAGTTGTGGACAATCACAAGGCTCTGTTCCTGTGTCCACTGTGTGATGCATCATTAATAGGGTTATAACCCATTGCACTGTAGCTGATCTTGCTGGATGTGGACAAATCAAACTTTGTATAATAAAATACTTAATCATCTTATTTATGGAAAATTAAATAATAGACTAGAAGCAAAGAACACTATGCCTTTTGTCAAACATGGTGAAGATGAATGGTGAATTTATGTTGCTTTTGGCACTAAATGCCTTGACTTGTGTCTGGCATCATCAAACCAGATAATTTCTGTGCACAATGTTGGACGATGTCAAAAAACCTGGTCTTTATCAGATATAATACTCCACTCCAATTTCTTTGGTCAGACGGCCTGTGATTTTCTTCAAAAGGCATGCCATGCCCTGGAGGAGGCCTAGACTCCTTAGTCATAAACAGTTTTCCTTGAAAGACTCTTATTGGTCAGGAGGATAAAAATATTAATCAAACCCATATGATGTACAAACATATTGCTCCAAAAGCCTGCTTTTTTTATATGGTCATCCGTCCCATATGATTCCGCTACTGACTCAATAACAAGCTCATAAAAAGAATATTACAGCAGGCAAAAAACTGCTGTGTGAAGTGTTTTAAGGCTCAAGGAGTCGGAATGTACTCCCATAATGCAGTTTATAATGTGGGGGTATTATTAGAAATCACATAGCTGGTCAAGCCATCTGTACTAATTCTGAAATTTATAAGAACCTACAAAAACACATTTTAATAAGGTTCTCAAACTACTGTTCAACACTTTGAAACAATTAGTGATGGTTCTAAAAATAAACTACCCGAAAGACTTAAAGCCACATTTAAATTTCACCTGTAATTCCATGCATGTACTCAGTAACCACAGAGTGATGTAGGTGTGTATGGGGGGGGGGTATTACTTTGACACTTCAACAATAACCCTCTCAATTAAATTGAATATTCTTGGAAATACAGAGTTGAAAGCAAATACAATTTATGCATGCATGTTTGAGCTCTTTGTATTTTTGAGTGCTAGGTCATCAGCACCTCAGCATCAGCACCGAGTTATCAACTCTTGTGAAAATCAGTACAATGGCCTGCGCAAATTAAAATTGTGAGCTATGCCATTACTCATACTGCCACAGCCTTAAAGAAATATGTGCTATTTATATAGCCACTCATTCCACTAACAAATGATTTGGCTTTCTACATATATACCATCAAAACCTTGGTTAGGCCTAAAGTAATTTTCTTCTACTGACTGGGGTAGATTATGCAGCAACTGAACATTTGCTGAACATGCGTTTTCGTTGTCGTCGAGTTTCGGGACCGAATGAGAACTGTAAACAGGATTTATAAAGCAGGGACTAGCTTTATTTAAAGACTGCATTAAAATAACTTTCAATCCAGCTGCTGGCTGGTGCATCAGCCATAATGCTACGTTTCTGTCACTGCTGGGCACAACTCCTTCCCACTGCATGATGTGCTTCAGCATATAAAGATGGCACACCGATCACTAGATAAACTGAAATTTAATTTAAATCCAACGCCACTGTATAAATAATATTATGTATGAACCCAGAAGTTTTAGAACAAACATAAAACCACAGTTCACCGATATAAAGTACATACACTGTCTTGTAAAAATTCATTCATATAGCCATAATTTTTTGCTTAATCCTCTACGAGGGTTGTGGGGGTGGGGGTCTCCTTATGCCCATCCAAGGGATAGTCACCCAGGACAGGTCACCTATCTATTACTGGGCACACACTTACTCACACAGACACAAACACACACTATATGGGGCAATTTAGAGCATTTAATTTACCTTGAATTCATGTCTTTGGACTGATGCAAACTGCAAAGCTTGTTTTGAATGCTACTATTTTTACTATACAGTACTATTTTATGTAGACCATCAGAAAAAAGAAAATGAAATAGACTATGCCAAAAAACAAGCTGTGCTTAATCAAACGGCAACATGGTTTTTAGAAGTCACTAAAACTATAGGTATAAAAAAACTAAAAAAAAAAAAATCTTATTTCATGTTTTTCTGCAGAATTTAATGAGTTTTTGATCATTCCTGACAAAGCAGGTCTGACACTTATAACTAATGTCTTGGAGGAGAAAAGCTTACTTTCGATCGTCTTACATAAGACACAAAGCTTTGGCTATGTCTCTATAGTCTGGTAAAGTTCAAGTGCCATGATACGAATAACGGCTGATCCATTTGTCTAATCCTGTGCTCTGCTTATGCATAATGGGAAGCCATTTCCATTTAATTAATCATGTGAGTGGCAGGCTTGTTCCGCCATTCTCCATCCTCAGCAGCTACGGGAGGAAAAATAGCTCGCAGAGAGAAGATTCCTGTCAGACTCTCACACTGCCATGTGTCAGCATAATTCATTACCGATATAAACAGAGAATTACTAGTCAAGACAAAGTAAATTATATTAGCCATTCAAAGGCGTTGGAACGTAGGATGATGAAATAAATTAGTAAGGACTCTGACTCTGATCATATGTACAGCAAAATATCACAGATTTCAACAAACAATTCACAATAACCTGAACTAAAAACACTTCAAATAATTATTTTATTTCTGTAAAATAAGATATTGTTCTAGCAAAAGTATTGGGACACACCAAGTTTGTTGGTACAGTTTGGGGAAGGCCCTTTTCTGTTATAGCATGACCGTGCCCCGATGCACAAAGCAAGGACAAGGCATGATTAGAGGAAATACCACCTTTAGTATGAACTAAAAGTGGGAAGTGTTTTGCCTGGAATCTGATGTCTATACATATCTTGTATTTGCATGTATGCACATGCATCTTGTCAGTGCGTCATTTACATTCACCAATAAGCCTGCCATTGTATGGTCTTATCTTAGACAATAATAGTGCTTTGCTGCCTCAGGACAGAAGTTTTATCATCAGGAAGCAGTGCTATAGGAGGCTGAGCCAAGGCTTGCAGATGTCAGCTTTGTACCTTCATTTACTGTTTCTGTGAAGCAGCTTGTGTAGAGACTTTTCCATGCCTCACTTCTCAGTCACTTTGTTAAAGTAATGATCCATCTGCTTTTTGTCAGACAGGGGTCTTCAGGCATGTAGGGCCTTTCTCACATACTAAAACTGTATGCTTTGTTAGGGCAGCTGTTGATTCCATTTAACGTTGGTTTATCATGTAGTGCATACCCATTCTGCACAAAGATGAAAAGAGTACTCACGCTTTCTTCTCAAAATTATCAGTAATCTTTAACAAGCCCAGATTATGCATCTTTCTGCCCTACATTTGCTGTGATTCAGCCAGGGGTATGTGTTATCAGTTGTTGTTGTGCACAGGCTGCATGATTGATCGTGTCCTCCAGCATCTTGAGCCAGGGTGAAAAAAGTGAGAGAAACTTCTATAGGTTCTGATCTAAACTTTTATTCTGCAAATATCCACCTTATTATAAATTCAAAATATGAATTTAGTTGCAATTTATCTGAGTGAAAGAAACTCCTTGGTGTATTTCTTTAGGCAAACTACATTCAGTAAAGTACAAACAGTGCAACCTAAAATAAAACTAGAATAATAAAATTAGCTTATTTTGGTTAAGTTTTTCCAAATCCGAGCAATTTAAAATATTGTAATAAAATATCAAAATGGCTTGTGTGATGGCAAAGGTTTTTTTTTTTATTAATTAATTAATTAATTAATTAATTAATTGATTTTTTTACATTTCCTTTGGTGGATAAAACTTTGTGCTGCTTTCACAGCAACTAAAGAGCTATATTAAAAATCAGTAATATTTAAACACTTGAAAGACCTTAACTTAAATATGAAAAAAAAAATTAGTGGTTCTTTGTGAGCTCAAAGCTGGACCTACTGAATCTGCTTATTCAGATGTTGAGGTGATTAACAGTGATTGTAGTCCCCCTGGAATAGCTGAGGGGAATGCCAATAGGAACAGGCGTAGACTAGCAGTTCTGACCGTTGACTACCTTACCAACAGACCACAGTTAGTGGTTCATTATTGTGCCTTTCAATTTTTGAATTAGATCTTTTGGACCAATTGAAGGCTAATTTTATTTTCATTACGAGTGGCATAGCTATGTTTGGTCAAATTTTATTCTAGATTCTTTTCTAAACAGGAACAAATTGTTCCAGCAAACTTTGAAATTGGCTCAGCCATCTTTTAATGTCTTTTACCAATTGCTTAGTTCATCTAAGGTTTAAAATGATTTCAAATTTATATATACACACATTCATTATACCTCTTTCATGACTGGTCATTAATTGAGCGTACAATGGTGTTCACCTCAACCACAAAATGCACTGGACATACAACAAAGACCAAGGTCAAGACCTAGGTCATCTCCATCTGCTAAGGAGACCAGGGGTCTCTGAAGTGTGCCATTCTTAGCAACTTTTTGTGCCAATGTGGTAACATCAGCAGTTTTTTAAACAGTGGCCTGCTGGGGTGATGAAAGCACAGAGAGGAGAAAAAGCCTAAATAATTAATTTAAAAAGGGCTAGCTCTGTCCTGAGCTGTCCTCATAACTCCATGGTGGCGATAGTTGAAAAGAGAATGGCTGCCAAACTACCATCTGTCTTGAAGAACTTTTGTTAGCCCTGCCATGTGACTGTAGGAGCTTTGAGCAGGTCCTTCAGCAACAGGCAACACACACTGCACACATAGTGAAAGAGAGTGTTACTGCAATCCCTTCATTCTGTCAGCTGTCAGAATTCATGACAACTTGCTGCAATACTGTATGACTGTATCTGCCATTATTAACCATATTTTGCATCACATCTAAACCACTGGCATATTTATTTTATTATGTTTAACATCTTTATCCATCACTATCATAGACATTATAATTATTCGAATACCTTCCTCACTTCCTTCTTTTACTCTTATACATTTGGAACAATTGGATTCCTTGCATAGATCAATAATCTTATGTTTATCTTGTATACTCAAGCTTCAAGTCAAGGCTGGATGTGACCTTTATCCGGCGGTTCACTGTCTTTAATAAACTTAAGCACCTGTGTGTCCAGCATGTTGCAGAACAAATAATTGACAACTGCTAGTGAGACAGAAGGTGCAGTGCTGGATACCTCGCTCTCAGCAAGTATTTCAACTTAATTGACTTGCCAGTCTGTCCACCAAGGGTGAGCTATTCATCCTTTGAGTTACTCCTGAACTCCTGCTATGGTCTGTTCTCGTACAGGATACACAGAGGTGACTTATTCCATCTGCTAGAAGTTGTGATGGGTCAAATTTTAAGATTTATAAGGCATATATACACATGTCTATAATAAACCTCAGTGTGATTAACTGAGGTATGAAGAGCTTATCAACTTCAGTGGACTTTTGTTATGTACAAATATCAATCTAATGCCTTGAAAGTTTTGAGCCATTTTTCCAGCTGTGACGTTATTAATAATAATGCACCACTCTGACTGCTTTATATTTGTATAAATGTTTGATATACAATATATTATTTTAAATACCATAAATGGAAAAACAGATGAATATAAACAGTTATCCATTTCCTGAAAAGCTGTAATCCTGCATCCTATTACTCAGTAATCTCAACGTTCACTTTAAAAAATGAGCTAGATTATATCGTGGCAGTATGGTTTAGTAACAATTTTGTTTTCTAATACACACAAATGAATCAAACCTTGTCTTTACATTATAGTGTGCATGTAACCGTTTTGGTAAAACGCTCCTGCTAATTTATTTACAAAAAATTGTTAATAAATCACAGGAAACAGGTTCCTAACCACATCACTTTTATGACAAAGTCATTGCATTTTTTTTTATTAATTTTTTCAGCGATTATATAAAATTCATAAACAATTTATATGACTTGTACACACAGGATATTGTGACTTTAGTATATTTTAGATTTCATTTTTTTCCACTCACAGCAGTGCCATCTTTATATTTTAACTGTCTACCAAACACACTTAGCCTTTATTACTTTGCTTTATGTGTTATGTGTGGGACTAATGGTGTAATTGATCAAAGATTGTCAATGTTCAATGTTAATCTTACATTTTCGAGCACTTGCATTAATATAAAATACATTATCTTATAATACTGCTGCTGTGAAATGTGAATTTCACCCATTCTAGGACCAATAAAGGATTATCTTATCTTATTAAGGCAATAAATGAGTTGGTGAGGTTGGCAAATCTGGCAAAAACTAAAACAAGAAGTGAATAACATGAATGACATCTAATATAAACTAAAATAGAAAGTCAAATCCAAAATAAAATGTATATTATAGCATGATGTATATGATTTAAAGTTCTTACAGTAAGTATATGGAAAAAACCAACAGTTTAATTCAAAATGGAAAATTATAAAATTTTCCTGCATACATGCATTTTGAAATGTTTTTGTGTTCTAAATCGGTGCTAAATCTATTTTGACCCAGATATATATTTATTATTATTACAAACTACAAAATTTGTTTGACTGAGTAGTTATGTAACATTGCAGTAGGTAACTGGAGTTTGTAGTTTCATGTTATTCTGCACATTTCTACATTAAAGTATTGCTTCAGGGCTTCGTCTCCCTCGATAACGGCATGGACAGAGCCTAAAATTGTGTTATCAGGGGTGAGTCACAAGCTATTATACGTTTCCTCTGCATCATCTCCATTTTCCTGCTCACCCACACATGTGCCCTTACATTATGAACTAAATGGAGAGCTGCACTATGATGTCCAATTCATAATTAGTAGTCTCCTAAGCCCACAGTTTAGTATTGCAGTGTTCAAATTAGCTTGAATGTAAATTCACTTAATTATTATTAGTAGCAGGGATTGTCAGCGCAATGATCTGTAAGACACCTCAGATGGCTTTCACCAACTCGGAGTTCAAACAGTCTCACAATGCAGAGTATGACATCGATTTATTGGTTTATGGATGATTTTAGAAAAACCTTTTGTCTGTAACCTTAAATAAAATGAAATGTCAATCACCCTTGAACAAATCAGGCAATTAAATGTGAGTCTGAGACAAAGCAAAAATCCATCATCAAGCTTCGGTTATATGGGTTTGGATTTTCCAATCCTTTTCTCTTTGGCAACATTTGCTCAGTACACCAGCTGTTATCCCTAACATTTGTAACTAGCTGGCATTTGTGTCATTTGAACACTTTATTCTACACTTTAAATTTAAATTTTTAATTGCAATTTTAATTCCACACTAAATTTAAAGAAAAAGATTTGTTTCCCTTTGATAGTAAAGCCACAATGCCATGCCCTAAATCAAGGTGCATGGTTGGCGGCTAGCCAAATAATGCTAAAATATGGCTCCTAGTATTTATTGCAAAAGTCATTGGGGTGTGCTTATCGACTGAGACACTACATTGTTATTGAATTAAAAGTTAGTTTGCTGGATTCTCTTTAAATGTCAAACGCTTGCCTTAAAGGATTGGTTTTTAACTGTATGAACAGCTAAGCATATGACTTAAACTAACTAAATGAACAAGCGAACAACCTCAAATAACTGCCATAACCTTGTAAGTCTTTTACAATCTTTAACAATCAGTTACCATTACAGTGATGTTCACGCATACTTTGACAAACAGCTTTAAATGAACCATTTAGTCTGATCAAGTTCGTCCCTCTCTGGCTCTTTTCTCTAAGTGCCTAATTAGCATAAATGGGGACAATTACTGGTGTCCATTCTTGCCGAAAACTACAGAGCTTTTTTCCTTTTTGCTTCTCCAAAATTAAGGCAGGGAATGTGTATAGATTGATCAGCAATTCATGGAGCAGATGTGTAGAAGAATGGCTGTGTGCTCAGTCCTTACAAAAGACCTGATTCATTAGCCTTCCTCCACTGAACTTGATTAAAGAACACGGTGCATCGTTATAGTGCCAAGAAGCAGATGCACTAATCAAAAAGTTTTCCCTGTTGTAAGTTCAATCCAGATGCAGTTCGAATCCAGCACAATGAATTTCAGGCTTATGTGTTGAACAGATTGGTGTTGGCCAAAAACGACTGGTCAATATCAGGATTATTGTACTGAGATCTCAGAACTTCAATTGATTGTGTTTTACACTTAAGCAGGGCGGAAGAAACATTTCTTAAAAAGTCTAAAGAGCCAAGTTCTTTTGATGAAAATAATAGGCTTTCTTCTGACTTTGAGCTACTTTAGCTGTGCAGATTGTATTATAGGCTTAATTAATGTAATAAGTCATGTTGCTATTGCTTATCTAGTTTATCAGTTGTAAAGAAAAATTTGCATTTGATGTCATTTTGTGATATGGTGAAAAGTGTGACAGCAAATTACAGATATAAATATAATTAGCTTTAAAGCTAAATAAAATGTTTCAATTAAAAATTTAACAAAGCTTAATAATGTGAACCTGGCTTTTTTATGAATATCTAAATATATACTGAATACAGAAAACTGGTTTGACCTTTTGTGGTTTGTATTCAGCTTTTAATGAGCACACTTTGCCATTGCTGGATGTAAGAATGTAAGGTTATTCTGAATTAAGATTTGGGCTTTACTTTTAATTCTCAGCTGTCTGTTGTCAAATATTAGAGTACATGAATTTACAAGAGCCATTTTGTATAAATTGTTTTTTATAACTTTTGATTTTGTGACTTAAATACATATTTGTCAAGAGATATTATTGTGACCAAGTCAATGTTGGTAGAGACTTTCCCTTCTACATTACAAACTCATTGCACTAGAAAAATAAAGACTGATGTGTCTCTTGACAGATAGAAATGGAAGGAGATGAAGACGCATGACGTGATGGACATCTGTCACACAGCATCACTTACTTCTGTTATGCAATTAAAATGAAAGGGCATCTAGGTCGATATCTAAAGCCCAAATTCATATGGTGAGGAAAACTGTTAATAGTATTCACAATAATAATAGTGGTAATAATAATAATAATAATAATAATAAAAAATAAAGGGCAGCACAGTGGCATAGTGGTTAGCATGCCTGCCTCTTATCGCTGGGAATCTAGTTTCAAATTCTAATCTGGGTGGAGTTTCCATGTTTAAGTCAGCTTGGGATTTCTCTGGTTTGTGCCCCACAGTCCAAAAACATGGATTCAAGGTGAATTGGCTCTAAATTACCACATTTAAAATGTTTGCCTATAAAGTGTGTGTGGATGAAAATGAGTGTGTGCCCAGCGAAGGATCGGCACTCTGTCTTAAGTGCATCTGCCTAGCGGCCAAAACATTCTTTCCTGGATAGGCACCCCCCCACCCTTATCTTTCCCTTATCTAAACCTTATCTCCCCCTCTTCTTGTCCTCCTCCTTTGAAGTGTAAATCATTACAAGCCAATTTGCTGTTCACACTTCTGTTCTGCCTTCCAGCTATGTGCTGTTTACCTACTTCCATACAATCTGACAGAGCAAAATGTGTGTGCCTATATATAAAACACTGTCAGTACATTACTTTATGCCAGCCGTAGCCATGTTTTATTTTTTTTGAGCATCTTCAGCATTTGTGAGGACACTGATAATTGTGATGACCTGGTTCACAATTTTTGTTTGAGTGTTAAATGGGGCCAAGGTCAGCACATTGTGCAGGCCTGGCAAATTGTTCCACACCAAACTCACTTAAGTATGAATTTGAGCTGCAAAGGACCTTCCCCAATCACTAAGTTTGAAGCATGCATTTGCTAAAAAAACAAGGCTATGTGCTTTATTTTATAAACCTGTGGCAAGAGCATTGAGTGTTGTGTATTTGACTGCAATAGTAAAATGCTTTGCTTTAGTTTTACACAGTGGATAATATAACAAACTGATGATGTACATCATAAAAGGTTAAACTGAAGGATTTTAATATTTTTTACCTTTGTTATTTTAAAAAGCAGTGTATAGTCAAGAATATATGAATTAATAATCGTGATATACTTTCAGCTAACAATGCTGTCATTCATATTAATGCATCATCCATAGTAATGTGCTATTTGCTGTTCAAAGACACTTCAGTTTAATTAAGTCATCTGATTCCTTTGAACAGGAGTTTATTTTTTTGGCTTTGAGTTCACTTGCTTGTTGTTGTTGTTTGTTGCTTTGCTCAGTTCATGGCAGTTACAAAAGTATTTGAATTACATGAAATTTAACTTTGAGGGAAACTATAACAGCTTTATGATGTTCTCAATAAACTGTAAGCAAGTAACAAATAAAAAAAAAGTGGCTTTTCCTTTATTTTCTTTAAAATTATTTTGATTTAAATTTCCTAAAAACATTTCAGTGAAAGTGAGACTGTACATTTAGACATGCACTACATTAAATAATGCATTAAAATCTTTTATTAATTAATAAACTGTTCTGAGGGACAATTTTTAACATTGTGCTATTTCCCTATTTATTTTGCATAAAAGTAAAAAGCATTTAGAGTTTATTAGTTTCAATCTGGTTAATTTACTAAGTAAGCAGTGGTCCTAAAAGCTTAAACTTTATGTAATTACTTTGTGTGTGTATTGTGTGTGTGTGTGTGTGTGTGTGTGTGTGTGTGTGTGTGAATGAGACAATATAAAAACATAAATCTAGGACATAACAAATATTTTTAATGAATTGAATTGCATTAAATTGTTTAAACCATACTTGTTTATTAGTTTCGTCTGTTTGTTTCATTTATGACGCGACCAGACTAAAGAAAAACTTTTGCACTCATGAAAACATTTCATTTCATTTCTTTCTCGTCTATGCTGAAACAAAGCCATGTAAGCTTCAAAAAGGAACTGCTCCTTTTGCTGCAGATTATCTTCTGATAGAAGCTTTCTGGAAGTGCCTGCCCCTGGCACCAACGGAAAGCAGCATCGGGAAAATGGCCCACATTATGCACAGCCATCGTGCTGAATTAGACAAAGAAATCAACCTTTCATTTGCATTATGGTTGCTGAAGTTTCATTGGAATGCTGAGCAGACATGACCCAGGGCTCATCTAGGCTCCTTATTCAGAAACATGTTTTTCTCTACCTTTTCTGATCAATAGCCATTCATTTTTTTTACCCCTCTCTAACATGATGGAAACCAAGGCTGACCCTTCTTTCCTCGGCAACATCAATTATAAGACGCATGTCTGACTCTGCCTTTCATCAAAAATAAGAGAAAAAGGAGTTATTGTGTGTCAAAAGTGAAGCTAATTTCTCATGGTGTGAATCTCGTAGAAAATGAAAGGAAAGACATGAATGCTAATACTGAAAACTTATTACTAATTAAATGATTATTTTAGATCTAATTGAATTAAAGGCTACACTGCAACTAAAAAAATTATAATTAAGCCTGATGAGTGTTATTAGGGCTTTTTTTAAAAATACAAAAATCTGCTATTTGCTAATTTGTTTAGTTTTAATAAATGTTAAAGAAAAAATGTCCATGAATTCTTTACAGTATAATGCTTAAATATTTGCCTCCCCTTTTCATTTTTTTTTTTTTTTAAATCTCATTATTGTCGCTGCGGAGGGTTCCCAATCCCCATCCAGAGGAGAGTGTTTTGAGTGCTGGGCAGATACACCTAGGACAGGTCACCGATCCATCGCTGGGCACACTCCCTCACAGACACACACATAAAAAATGGATACATATGGGGAATTTTGAGCAGACATTTCACCTTAAATCTATCCTTTTCATTGTGGGAGGAAACCCACGAGGACACAGGGAGAACCACTACACCACCGTGCTGCCTAGTTTAAAGTGTTAAGTAAGGGTATGCTTGTGTTTATTGCTTAAATCTCAATCAGTTTTTAGTTGAATGTTGTTAAAATCTTAAATTGTGTATCCTTATTCTTTAGGATGGAATTTTTTTCCCTTAATAACCGGGTAAATGGCTTTAAATGGGTCAATTATTAACTTTAACGCTTGCAATAGCTTCAGGGGATTTGTGCCTTTCAGACAATAATACCGTGGCTCCTTTCTGTAATTACCGCAATTATTTCACCCCCAAACTTCATCCACAATATGCAGCATTTAAAACACGGCATGCTTTAGAATCCAGCCAAAAGTGTGAGGTTTAGAATAGAACCTTCTGTTTTGATTTAATGTTTCATTACCTCAGGTTTTTAACTAGATCAATCTGCTGGAGAAAATGATTCTCTTTTTCTCTCCTGGTTATCTAAATCTTTGCATATGCTTGACGGTTGTTGGGAGCCTCATTGCTTAAAATAATTGCAAGACTTCCAGTGTAGACTTTCTTTATGGCCTTGGTTATTCCAAACTGTTGCTCAGGCAACACCACTCATGAGCTTGTTGCTATTTCATCATTATATAGGTAATATTTCAATTCAAGGTGAATGAAATCAGGAACAATTTGTCTTTGGAGTTTTACATATTTGGGGAAACAAACCTGGTCATGCCACATCCATGTATGGATTTCATTGATCGTCTCTTTTCAGTTTAATGTCACTAAACCTTCAATTGACCCAGACACATCTTTTGATAAATCATATGATCTTAGTCACTTCTAGTACTTTTCTTCAAAATTTGTTTGTTTTGATCTCCTCCACTGTTATACACAAAATCATTTAGTCCTATTATCATGGTTGTAAAAGTTATTATTATATAAAAAAATAATAAAATAATATATATATATATATATATATATATATATATATATATATATATATATATATATATATATATATATATATATATAATTACAAGAATGTCTATATCGCAACAGAGTAATTGCAACAGTCTCAGCATTGTGTGTTAAACTGAATTACCAGCTTTTTGCTGTGCTCTCAGGATAATTTCGAAATCATATAATTGTCATTCATCTACTTCCAAAGACACTCATTCCAATAAGAAGCATTGGAAAAATGATGATAAAAGTGAAATTAGCTTATTTTAATGAGTATCCCTATGGAGACTATTTCCATGGTGGCTAATTTGTTTATTAGTAGCTGAAATATTGATGCTTTTGTGGTCCCAATTCTCATGATTGCAAATAATTCTTCGTTCAGGACACCATATGCTTTATTTATTTTTTCATCCCCAAAACGTTTGTATTGTCTTATTAGCCTGCACCTAAATGAGCCACTAAATGACTTTTGGCATCAACCAGAATGCATAATGATAACAATTGACAAGAACTAGCTCTAAATACTGCTTAAAAACACTTTAATGCTGTGGGTGCATTTGAGGAATAGGGCAGATGCTATTATTCTGAATGATCACATGTTTAGCTTAATTTTTATATTTGGTAAGCAACTGATTAAAATTTGCTGGAGCATGTTGCCAGGTTGGGGGGGGGGCGGTTGCCCATGTCCATCCAGGGGAGGAAGTTTCACGTGCTGGGCATTTTCAGATACACCCAGGACAGGCATCAATCCATAGCTGGGCACACATTCGCTCGCACTGACTCACACACACAAAAACACACACATTGGTTTTGAGCCATGGGTGGAAACCAGGGAACCCGGAGAAAACCCACGTGGACACAAGGAGAATATTAAAACTTCACAATGCAGTAGCACTAATATATAATGTATTTAGAATAACTGAATATTGTGCTTCACTTTGAAAACATGTATTTCAAGGTTACACATCGTGCATTACCCTTAACATGCTTTCATTGCTACATTGTATGTAGACTTATATTTTAGGATGAATTCTAGTTGACATTATCAAGCACAAGCATTTGACATGAGCTGTCTGCTTTATGATAACATTTATATGATCTGCCAAAATGATTTGATTCTGTATGCAGTCAGCTACACTCAGTGTTTATGGAGTATCTGTTATATTCACTCCTGACACTCCACATTTGACTGTCACAGCAATTTTATTTCAACTTTCTTAGTAAACCCATGATTGCTTAGGCAAAGTCCAATGTGCCTACATTCAAAATAAATATCTGTTTCTAAATTAATGTTGTTATGAGTTTGCCTCATGTGCAATTAAGTGTACATTTCACTGTAATTAGCAGAAAGCAAACCAAAACCTGAAAAATTAGCTGTATACATTTTCTAAACGACTATAATAATTTTCTTTATTAATAATTGCTGTGCATAATACGCTTGACCTTGATATTTGTTCATCTCATTAATTCCTTAATGCCTTCCCACTCTCCTTGTCTATTACCTCTGGGACTGAAGGCATTTTGCATTGCCTTTAGTTGTAGAAGTTCATTATAATACTTTGATTGCATTTTTATTTGAAATATTAACATTCCTATTTCTCTACCTAATGTAATCGCCCTGGAAACATTCTTTGATTACGAGACTGCGGTAGGAAGCATCATAGCCCCACAGAATGAATGTAGTAATGCAGTTTTTTTCTATTCTCATTATAATAACTTTTATTTTTTTGCTATAATTTTCAATATAATAAGAATTTATTCTTATGATCAAAATTGTTTTGATTTGTGTCATCCTTTTAGCGCTGTATTGAACTGCGAGGTAATTTCCTATCTTGGTTTTGTCCAAGTTGCATGTTAATCATGTAAACGTTTTCCCATCTTGTTATTTATCGCTCACTTGATTTCATAAAAGAAATATCTATGTGAAAGCTCTTAATTTTTTCATCATTTCTGTTTTATTGTTTGTGCTCTTTACTTCTTCTGTCCTGAAGCCCCACACCCTTCAAATACACAAACATTACTATGGGAATAAGGGACAGAGAAAGGTCTTCAGCAGTTGACCTGCCAATAAAAGCAGAAAGTGGGAATAAGAGGAGGCATGTTGATGATGGGAACAAATAGAAGAACCAGACAAGCAAAATGATTAACAGAAGCTGTATTTCATTTCTTTATGATGGTGCAATGCCAGTAAACACTATTCATTTCTGTTCCTGTCCTGGGATGATAGGGCTGTGTTTTGGGACCTTCAGGGATATTTTCACACACATCACTCAGCGTCCTATTTTTCAACCTGTCTATCTTTTTGAGTCAAGGGATGTATGACCCTTTACCGTTCTGGATGCTTGCGCCTGCTGTAAAATGCCAGAAAAAAATTATTTTACAGAAAAGATCAAAATGACCATGAATTTACAGGCTTTAATATATTATCCTGTCTCAATTACCAACCCTTTTTCAAAAACAAACTCTAAAAGCACAGGATACAGGGACTGGGATGCACCTTGTAATCAAAATAGTTATTTAGTCTCGCATCAGATATATAGTATATCAAAATGACCATGCAGTCATAAAAAGCATGACAAATGTAGTTTTCCATCTTTGTAAAAACAGTGTAGGAGAAGTTTTTTTCCTGTTCCTACATGACTACGCAAGTTCATCCATTGGAATGGATGAACTTGACTGGCCCGCACAGCACCTTAACTGCAACTACATCAAACATCTTTGGGATAAATGAATGTAAAGCAAGCAAGGTCCTCTCGCTCAACATCAATGGCTGACCTCACAAATGCTCTTTCAAATGAATGCATTCCCACAGAAACTGTTCAAAAAAAGTTTTGTTAGAAGAGCCTCCAAAAAGTGAACCAACCTAGAATGTGATAATAAAACTTGTGTATGTGTCCCATAAGTCTTATCCATATCAGTAACTTTATTAAATTTAACACTCAATGCATAAATAACTACCTCTGCTCTTTCAGGGGCTTAGGCCTTGACATGAAATGTTTATTAGTACATTACCAAACAAAAGTTTGGTCCATTTGATCAGTTTCACTAACTTTAAACATTGACTTAGTTCTCCAATTCCAGACCGTAGTTCATCTGTATGTGGATTAGAGTACATACTGTTTATGTTCCCTTTACTCTTTTCTTTAATTGTCAGGACCCTAATAGTGCCACCACAGAGCATGGATTAATTAATTGGTACGTTATTCCTATCCCAGCAGTGTCACTGAGGTGTTTAAATGAAACTACTGCTGCACTAAAACCCCCTCACCACAATAAACAACACACCACCCAAATGATACCTGTTCTGTTCTGTGAACCAACGGGCTAACACAGTGAAAAGATGTCAGTCGGTAATTGTAAAAGTCCATCTATATGATCTACTTATATTTGACAGAACAGTTTATAGAAAAAAAGAAGTGCAAATTACCAAGTAATGGAAATAAAATGACCACATGTTCTCTGAAAAGACCTGAAACAGTTGCATTTATTTTTACATGACAGATATTAACAAGTAACTCTATGCAAAAATGCAAATATATATCAGTGGACTGCCTATAAACAAACATTTGATATTAAATGTGTTCTTCTGCATTTGAAATACATGAAATTATGCTTATTGAGTTCCAAATACTGTCCTGCCAGGTTGCTTATGAATAATCTGCAGATTTTGATACATGTCTTACTTCTCCAGTAGTGGCTGAGTCATTAGAGTGTGAATATGAAGTAAAAGTTATATAAGTGTAACTTTAATGTGATCTGACATTTTTGCCAGTGGCAAATTCAATGAGAAGAGAGTATGAAATGAAGACAGAGTGAGGAAATGTGTGGGAGGTGCGAGACTGCACATTACAGAAGCTTGCTCATACGCTTGTGCCTTGGGTCCCAAATACACCCCCCTCAAACACGCGTGTTTCCGATGTCAAAATCATTTAGCCACAGGTGAAAGCTTCCAAAGAAATTTACAATAAAAAAGTGTCATTTAAGAGACCGTCTTACCCCAGAGGCCAAAACAAGTAAAGCAGATGTAAGAGAAAATAAAGTTAGGAAGGATTAGTAAAGATTATACATATACTGGTAAACTGAGATTAAGAGTGATGAGATCTAAAGTATAGTAGATCTTAAAGTAAAAAAGTATGTCAATGTTTGTCATTTTAAGATTAAACAACTGAAAATTACTATTTAAATACAATTTCTCGGTGTTAAATATTCTTGTTTAGGAATATATTTAAAAGCCACATAGAGGACAGTTATTGATGTTTTCACGTGATCGTTTGTCGTAGTTTGTCGATTTTACTATCTTGTGTAGTTTTCTTATGTGATGCAATTTTTAAAATAAGAATTTACTGTTTAAAAAAGTATGAATTACAAAATTGTATGTTATGGATCACATAGTGAATTATTAAATACAGCACTGCTTTGCATTAGCATTTTGTGTAAAGTATAAATTGTTATAATGATGTAAAGGCATTTACTTAATCATACCCAAATAAGAAACCACCATATTAATAGGCAGCACTGAATTTTACACCCCCAGGGATTAACAAAGTATTCTGATTCTGAATATCTGAACGGTCATGAACAACTACCCATGTTGAATTGTAATAATGGCTCATGATTACACAGTTCAGTAAAAACTCAATTTTAGAGGCATTTCTAGATTTTTTTTAGACTTGGACAAAGAACTGAATAGTTGAATTGATTGTATTGCATATGTATCATGTTCAGTTATTGACTGCTGTGTTTTATAGTTAATTTCGATAAGAAATTAATTTGGTTAATAAAATGTTGCCTCCCACTTCCAATCAATTGATATAATCTAACTTTTTCTTTACTTATAATTACAAATGCCATTTAAATGAAAGAATATATTCTCAATAGATTAAATAATATATATTTTACTTCTGTATGACAACAGTCAGAAAGTCGTTTTCTAAACATTACAATCACGCATTTCATCAATACAATGAACATTCACCTGAAAAACTTTAAAAATGTATTTTTATGAAATGCGAGAAGTTAAAGTTAAGCTTTTTTTAAAAACCTTTTTCAACTGATTTTATTTTGAATAGTCCTTGGACTGCATGCTTACTAATTCTCTGACTACTCAATATTTCAACAAGCTGTTTTATGGCTAGTTAACAGTTAATTATGTCCCTTTCGTTTATGGATAATTGCCCCAGTGATACAGGAATTTGACCTACAAGTATGACACATAACAAATGTGCTAAGAAGATGAAAAATACTGCCCGAGGAATAGGTCAAAATCCCACCTGAACACTACGAGAAATTTTAATTTATGCAAAAGGTATTTATTTTGTAATTAGATACAAAGACTTGAAAGGAATCTGAAAGAAACATATTTATTGATCTTTTCTATTATTTTATGTTTTGCACACTTTTTATTAACTGGATTGTTTCTTACCTGAGTTTTTTTGCTTTTTTAAATTAGCAAATATAAGTGCTTCATGATTTTGTCTGAAGCAAATATATAGATGTACCTGTAGCAGCACAACACCCATGGACACCACCACATCAGTGCCACTGCAGTAGTAAGATTGATCCACCACCCAAATAAAAGCTACTGTGTGGTGGTCCTGAACAGTGTAAAAGGTTAAAATGAAGCTGATAAAGTGTTGGAACAAGATACAGAAATGTGTACCAAATCAAGTAGCGACTGTATGCTGGCAACCTCTGTTTTCTTTAACTTTCAGGGCAATTATGCATTTTAATTTTCCTTTTGACTGGTGAAGAAGTTTTGTAAAAACAAGCTTGGAGAAATACAGACGGAGGCCACAGTGCAATCACTGGTGTTGAATTACCTCAGTGCTGAACCTGGTCCCCACTGTGAGAGTTCAGTCGACTGTGGAGAATGTACTGTGTGGAACTGGCTTAGGTCTTTGGGGTGAGGGAATAGTGCTGCCTTTGGCAGACATGATCTTAAAGAATGTTGCTGCATATTTCATGGCCCACAAAATCCCTAATCACTTAGCCAGATGGAGAAATGTGTGTGCTTGTGTATGGATTTGTGTGTCTATTATCATGAATCACTCATGGATGTAAGGTTCCAATCACCACTTCCAAACACGGCGTTCGGAGGGAGCCAACTTTAGACTCATCTATATTGTATTAATGCAATCACAGAGGGCCATTCAGGAGAAGAAATTCTCAGTTTACCACAGTTTAGTATGGGTGCAGGCAATCTTCTTAATGTTACATCACTCTCCAAAAGACTAGTGCAGAGAAAAGAGTTTAAGGTCTACTCTCAAAGCACCAAGAAGGGTTTAAGAAAATTACTCTATGTAAAAAAACAAGATAATTCATTTTAAATAAAGGACAAAATCAGGTTTTAAGAAGGTGTGAGCTTAAATCTCAGTTTTCCATAAAAATAAAGAGCCACTGGGACATTTGGAAAACAGTTACCATCTGAATATTTACTCATAATGTAATACTCTGAAATACTCTTTTCATTAACGGCCTATGTGTTTTAAGAAACTACCAAGTTACCCCAAAGAACTAACTTTAAATTTTGTAGTCACATGTTAGTTTATGTCTTTACCCTCAAATTATTGTTATAAAGATGTAAAATCAGAATACTGTATTTACCTCACAGGACAATTGTAAATGTCACAGTTGTACCATTATAGAATTATCATACAATTAGACATTAAGACTGAATAACCTTTTTTTTTAAAAATACAATATTCTACATTGCTATTTTTTTTAATACTTGAATAAACAATCGTAATAAATTCCTCACATCTGTTTGGCCATGATGGACAACCGTCCATCATCGTAAAGTCTTAAAACTCTTCTTATACATATATTATTTTATAGAAAGACAGTGGAAAAGCATGGTAGCAGTTTAAATGAATGCCTTTGTTTTTCTAAAAGCAGAAACATGTTCGAATAATCCCTTGGTTAACAATTTGTATCACGAGGAGTCAAAGAGTGGCATAATTGGCTTTGGTGTATAGACAAAAATAATGGGGCTGGGGAATTGAGGGCTTGTAATTATGTTGATGGGAGACACCCTTTGAAAAAGATTTAATGCAAAGTGACACTTTTTAACCATTGGTGTAAATGACAAAATGGAAGTGTAATGGATCAGTTATCACAAGTCTTAATAATGCATAAAAGCACTTTCTCATTTCTACTATGAGCTTTGAATTGTTAAGCGTGAAAGATTTTTTGCGGGGAGGGGAGGGGTTAAAGAGCCAAAGAGATTAAAACATAACCCACTCTTTCTTGAAAACACTCAAAGATCACAAGCATTTTATGAAAGTGTACACCTACTCATACATGTCATTTAGTAATTAGACTTTTGTGTGATAGCAGTGCTACAAAATGCATCATCTTCAGAATCAGAGAAAATTGTTGCCTCGGTTTTAGTTTTTAGTTCCATTTTAGTGCTTATTGACCATGACATGAGTTTGATCATGTTCTCTGTGTGTCTGCAATGGTTTTCTAAGGGTTCTCTGGTTTCCTCCCACTGTCCAGTAAAGGATCGTGCAAAATGGAGAATCTCAAAATGTGAAAAATATTTAGATATTTATTCATTCATTCATTCATTCATTATTTTCCGCTTTATCCTCTATTAGGGTCGCGGTGGGGTTCCCCATGCCCATCCAGGGGAGAACGTCTCGGGCGCTGGGCAGATAGACCCAGGACAGGGCGCCAATCCATCGCTGGGCACACACTCACTCACACAGACACACTCTATATGGGGCAATTTTGGAGAATTCAATTGACTTGAGCCATGTTTTTGGACTGTGGGAGGAAACCGGAGAACCCGGAGGAAACCCACGCAGACACGGGGAGAACATGGAAACTCCACCCAGATGGGGATTCGAACCGGGAATCCCTAGCGCTGAGAGGCGAACATGCTAACCACTAAGCCACCGTGCCGCCTGAAAAATATTTAGATATTAAAAAGAAAGAAACTATTAGAAATAATTAAAGTTTAACAGATACCCCCTTTTTTTGGTCGCTCAAGTGTGCAATAAGGTTCTACCCTTTTTTCAGTAATTGACTACTCAAAGTCTTTCGCTGACCTTTTCATTTTAACAGTTTCATTTTTCTATTTTTTCTTTATAACCTATATCTGTAATATTGCAACACGTGTGTGTGTGTGTGTGTGTGTGTGTGAATTTAATGTACTTGTCTTCTAAAATTGTTTAACAGTATAGATGACCCTTCTCTCCCTTTATTTGTCCAAAGAATCTTCCGTACTTTCTTCTGTCTATCCCTTTATCCATACTGTCAGCTGTCTTTTGGTTTGTCCTTACATCAGTTATTCCTTCCTTTTTTCTTTTCATACTGTTGTGTGTCCTAAGTAAACATTACTGCAATATTTTATGTTTACATGTTGAAACATCCCTACATTTATCCCTAAATAAACAACCCTTATTTCATCTCCATAACCAATGCTATTCTGCTATTGTAGAGACAAACTATTGATCACTCTGTTAATTGTTTGAGCTTTAGCACAAAATACAATTGATTTAAAGGACAAATGGAGCAAAGGTCAATGAGAAAGTAGGCCATCAGCAGATTTGTTCATTAACCTTGTTCTGTTTACTGCCCTAGGTGTTCGTTTCATGAGTTAATTTGAGATGTGTTCATGCTTTGATGGTAATGGAAATCAATACTGACCAGAAACAGTGAAAGTAGAAAGATTTTTTTTTTTTTAATGTGCCATAATATTTAACAGTAGTTGCCATTGCTTAACTTATTTGATAAAATACATTAAATTGCATTCCAGTGTAAAGATTCTTTGTACTTTTCCAAAGTCTCTGGTTGTTATCCAATACAAAGCAAGTGGAAAAGACAAGGACGCAGTGCCCCTTTGGCTTTGAGTTTCACTGAACATATGATTTGCTGCTGAACAATCCAAACAAAATTGTTCTATTAGCCTGTCAATGTTTCATGAGCTCATGGTTTCAATGACATTTGAAATGGTGTTTCAAGGGCAGAATGAATATGAAAGTATTGAAAGCTAATTACATCTTCTGCTCTTATATATGCCTATCATCACTAGTGATGAATGAACCAAAGGCATGTCAATAACCATCCCAAGAATTTGAAGGCATGGACATAAATGGCAAGACTGTAAAAGAAAAATGCAAAAGTTGACCCATTTTCAGTGATGGCATAAAAATAAATAAAATATTTTATTGAAATAGTAATTCGCTAATTATTATTATTACCAAGTAATTCACTAATTATTTTTTTCCTAGTAGTTATTACCCAACATACATGATCTAAGGCAATATGTATAAAGTTTTATATTTTTTATTTTATTATCTTTTTTTAAACCACAACCAGAAAAAATATTTTTGAATACTTATTACTGATAAATGATAAATGATCCTTAATAAGCAGAATAAGAAGCCATTTTATTTTTAATAAAGAGATATGCATAATAAGTTTAGTTATTTTAATGAAATTAAGTTTGGAGAAAAATGGTCAACCATTTGTTGAAAAGTGGATTATTCAAACGCAGTGGTGTCGCAAAAGTGGTAGTGCAGTGCTGCTGAAATCCACTGGCTATAACATCCACCCACAAGCGTTTTGTGTGCACTGATGAAGGATGAGTAATTCTAAGATTTGTGATTTCACACCTACAAGGTGGAACAGTAAAGTCAATGGCTCTGATTGTGAATAGACAGTTTTTTTTTTTTTTTTTAACTCGGTCACAGAGCTGAAAATATCCACCAACTGTTCTGTCAAATTATTACAGATCATAAATATATGAATGATATTTAATGAAAAGAAAAGTTCAAAGAAAAGCAAAAAGTGCATTTATATGGTAAGTGCATTTATGATTGTAGAAACAATGTGCTGTGGCTGGTGAGTTTGTGCCCTACGTGTTTTTATCTCTTTTAGAATTCCATGAAATAAACAAGTATAGGGAGTTCCACTTGATTTGAAGTGATTGGAAGAGATTACTTCAGTAATTTCATCTGCCTACTTTAATTAAACTGAGATAAAGTCAAGCCTACTCTTGATCCTTCTTATTACTTCCTTTATCTTAGCTCCCACCTCCATACTTAAGTAGCCTGCCTGATGGGCAATACATATGATTTTAATTTAGTGTGAAGCAAGAGCATGGAGTTTTCCAGAAACATTTATTTACATATTTTTCTTTACCTACTATTTGCAATAGGTACATTGAAGTACTCTGACTCAATAAAAAGAACCAAAGGGAATTAAATCAAAATCTTTGGCAGTACCATGATTACAAAATTAAGTTAATGTACTTCATAGCAATGGCCTGTTCTTCAGAGCAATATTCTGCCAATTCAGAAAAGTGGGTGGCACGGTGGCTTAGTGGTTAGCATGTTTGCCTCTCAGCGCTGGGGATCCCGGTCTGCATCCAGATCGGGTGGAGTTTTCATGTTCTCTCCATGTCCACCTGGGTTTCCTCCAGGTTCTCTGGATTCCTTTCACAGTCCAAAAAACATTTATTTGAGGTAAATTGAATGTTTGTGAGTATGTTTGTGTGAGTGTTCCCAGCGATAGATTGGAATAATTTTCCTGAGTATATCTGCCCGGCGCCCAAAATTTTCTCCCCTAGATGGGCATGGGGAATACCCCCCCCTTCCCCCCGCTACCCCGAGTAGTAGAGTATTAAGTGCGGAGTAATTTAAATATACTTGGGACAATGACAGAATAAAGTACCTCAATTAATAAAAAATAATACCAATATTTTTGTCCAAGCAGTTTAATTATACATTTATTACCTTATATTGTATGGATAATTTTGTATTAAAGATTTAGATTTGCTTAAATAAAATAACAGATTGCTTAATTATGAAACAAAGAGCACCATTTTAGATCTGCCTACATGCAAGAGACCATTTTGTTCATATTTAATTTGAACAGGGCTTCTGATGTCTCCAGCTGCCTTTCACATTCCTTATTATTCCCCCCTTGGAGTAAAATGACATGGAAAACAAGTTGCCTTTGCTGCTGGGTACTTCTTGCTATCACTTTCAGTTATTATCACAATAGATTTAATAAGATTAAGACAATGCTGGGGTGCCTTGTTTGGCAAATCTAATGGAGGAGAGAGAGGAAAAGGCAGCACACTGATTTAAAACATTATATAAATTTGATTTCTGACATTCACATCCTTAAAAAATAGAGACAAATACATGATATTTACAGTACATGATATAAGTACTACTTCTGTAAGTGGTGTCAAATATATTGTTTTACTTTCCAATCAGAAGTCGTTGGAATAAATTTAAATACATATATGCAGGGATGCACATAAGTGATGAAAGACATGTATTTTAAGATTTTGTGGTCTCTATGACCCTAACCAGCATGAATCTGTTATGTTCCTAATTGTAACTGTCAGTTTTAGAATTATTGTTTATTCTGAATCTTTCTGCTTTAGAAAATACTACGCCTGATATAAAATGTTCTCGGCAATGATTCTTTAACCATTTACATAACAGGTCTTTGGAGCTGTAGTTGTTGTTGTTGTTGTTGTTGTTTACTAGCATTTTGGCATGTAATAATTTATTATTAAATTTAGTATGAGTTGGATTTTTGCAAAAGATAAATAAGTGGCCTGTCCTGCATTGCCCACAAAATTGGGAAATTGAAATGTTAATATCCAAATGTGTGACAGCCTGTAATCCAACTTTTTTATTCAACCTGAAATGCCATCTTTTATCTTTGACCATGTAATTAATGATAAATCCTGCTATCTCTGTGCAGACATGTTGGTATGGATAGTAAAATAAGAGATTTTTAATGTAATTTATTCAAAGGCATGTAAGAAAGCATTTTGGTAGGTCACTTTTTTTTTTTTTCTTTTTCTTTTTTACTTTCAACAACTTCAAGACTGGAAAAGGACAAATGCGATTTTCCACACCTCACCATTGCTGGAATATGTTGTAGGCTTCATGGTGTCATGAATCTTTTGACTTTAATCTAAATTCAAAGACCGATGCTTCGATAATCCTCATGGGAAATTTGGAACAAAATGCATCTCATAAGAAACTCTCAATTTCAATGGAAAATCTTATGAAGCTGAAGAGAGAGAGGATTATCACTCACACATTTAATAAATGTCAAAAATATTTTACATCTTAAGCCACATGAAGACAACATTGCAAAGAAATACGAACAATGGAAATTACAAAACAAGATTAGTTGTTAAAGTTAACAAGTGAACTTTCTTTTCTTGAGTAATTGTTACATTTCCTACTGATTTGTAGAAAAGTAAAAGTTCAAATAATTTTTTTCAACTTGGGTTTCTACTGTTTTTCCAAACGTTTAATGTCCACAAATTCTCTTCATTATTATAATCCTCTTCCCAGCTATACAGTTCATGCATTTGTTTTCTTAGGATAATTTACTTATCCTTATTAGGACCAAGGTGGGTGCTGGAGCCTATTCCATGGACACCCTGGCGTGGCACCTAATAATTTTTCTATTACCATTAGATGATTAATTTGTGATGTATAACATTTCTCTAACACGGCCAGCTGAACAAAATATATACATATCTTACTATTCTTACATACAGGTGATGCGTAGCCTGCTTTAAATGTATGCATTTCACAGCATCAAAAATCATCCAGCCTCTAAATTGAACACTAAGGGGACTAGATCTTTGTACATGACGAAAGGAAAGTGCAAATTGGTCTTTGCTGTAACTGCACTTTGCAGCCACTTTATGTCTGAAATAAGCTTCCAATTTACAGAGACTGGACCTAATCATCCAAACGCTGGCCATTATTGTGAACTGTCATGCTATTGCTCTTTTGTGATATACAATTGCAGGATTAAAATGTACCCACATAGCTCTGATGAACACTGAATAAAAGTGTTTTTTTATTACATATGTTTGTTAGGATTTTATTATAACAAAATCTGGTACAGTACCAGTCAAATGTTTGGACACACCTCTTTGTTGCTCTATTCTAGATGGATTTGGTGGTTTTACACTTACAGACTGTTTACCTGGGTTTTTTTTTTAGTCCCATGTGGGTTCTCTGTTCTCCTTGGTCCAGACCATCACAGATGTGATAGAATTTGGGTGGTGTATTGTTTGTCTGTTCTGCAGTGACATTAATTTGGTGAGGGGGGGGGGGGGGGGGGGTTAGTGCAGCAGTTTCATTTCTTCACCTCTGTGACACTGCTGGGATATTAATAATTCACCTTACATCACTCTGTGATGGTACTATTGGGGTCCTGGCCATTAGAGAACAGCATAAAGGGGATGTACACAGTATGTACGGTGATCCACAAACAGATGGACTACATTCTGGAATGGTAGAACTACAAAGTCCATCTTTACAGTGAGTGGAACTGAGACCATGGACAAAATGTGGAGCAAAAAGGTTTTCTCCATCTTGATCATGTTTACCAGAATAAAAATTCTTTGCATGTATAGTAATTTAACAATTTAAAGATTCCAGCATTGCTGCTTTTTCTGATCCATACATAAATTTGGTACCAGTTGAATACTTTTTGTGAATTCGGTTTGCTGCATAGCTCATTTAGTGGCACAAGCTTAACATGCGTGACACTCAGCTTAATTTCTCTCCCTGTGAAATGTCAGGAAAAAAGCTTAAAAGGACTTAACACTTTATCTTTAACCATGTCACTAACTGTAAATCCTAATGCCTCTGCTCAGTTCTCTGGGCATGAAGGGTAGAAACATAATATAATTACCATTTAAAATGACATTCAGAAAAGGTTTAACAGGTCCCACTTATTGTTTTTACTTGACAACTTCAAGAAAAGCAAGGTACAAATGGCATTGGCTACACCTCACCCACACTGATAAGTTCTTAGCATCATGGTGTCATGAATCTTTTGATTTTAATCTCAGCACATAGACAGGTACTTTGCTTATCCTCAAGGGAAATTTGGAATCAAGCAACACCTTATAAAAGACTTACCATTTATTTTGGAAAATCCTGTGAAACTGCTGGGAGAGGATCAACACACACGCATTCAATAAATGTCAAGAGCATCTTAGAAAGTGAGCCACAGAAAGCCAGTGTAGTGTTGTACATTGAGTATTGTAGGTAATCGTGGTAAACATAACATAACAAATACGGTAGTAATACTACAACAGGCTTAGTGGTTAGCACATTTGACTCTTAGTGCTGGGGATCCAGGTCATGGGTGTATCTGCCCGGTGCCTGAAACGTTCTCTCCGGATGGGCATGGGAAATGCTCCTACAACCCTAGTAGCGGATTAAACGAAAGAAAATGAATACAACTACAATTAATAACAATCTATAAATGTGGTATCATGCACCCCTTCAAATAAATGCTATGTTTAATTGTGGAAATTATGTAGATATTTGTTATTTAAATTTGTATTATAAATTTGTAAAGTAATGTTACATTAAATAAAAGGTTTTCTATTATTTGTATCCCTTACTATAAAAAAAGCTGTGACTTTCTCATAATATAGAATCCTGAGCCCCGTGGGACCACACCATATATTAAAGGATTTTTTTTTCTTTTTTACGAGATGGGTTTCCAGTATTTTTTTTTTGCCATTTCCTGGGGTCACGATGACACTGTAGAGTAGAACACATTAAATCTTTATAAAAATGTTCTGTGAAATTTGAATTGCTCAAAATTGTTACCGTTTTGCTTTCTCCCAGACTAAAAACATATGTAACACTGGCTGCTTTTTTTCCTTCAATGTCTTTAACAAAATATATAATTACAATTTTTAAAATAAATTTTCCACGTGTTTAGTACCCTTATTCAGGACCCATGCAGAGTAAAGAATGATTTGATTTGTTAGGTATTCAGTGGATGTTTGAAACTGCAGAACGTTTTAGTAAGGTTTAAATACATTTTTTTGCATGCATTTTAGAGATAAAAACTTGTTTGGTGATGAATGTGCATATTTTGTTTTTTTTTAACTCATGAATGATTGCAGTATATTCAAACTACTTTAATATGATGTGTATGCTCAGCATACACTCCACAAAAAAGCTGAAAAAAAAAAAAAGAAAGTCATGTTGCATGAATTAGTCAACTGAAGTGGAGATACTGGGTTGCCTCTGGGTGTGAATTTATGTGTAGGTCTGTCATGTGATTGACTGCAGGCTGGGGTATTTCCCTTTCTTTTGCCCTTCAAGCTTTGGGATAGGCTCTGCCTACCCCCAAACACCAGTTTCATTAATCCTTAAACCTTTCCTAATTTAAACTGAATATTAATCTAATTTAACCTGAAAACAAACACAAATATTTTCCAGACATGCAACATGCAATCCTTATTTGTGGTTTCATACCTATAATTTGGACATTTATTTTTAAATACTGTCTCTAATTTTGCAATACTGTGCAGCTTGTAGACTGAACAATTTTCTATATTAATGCAAAAATGTGACAAAATTAATTCTCAAACAAGTCTCAAGCATTAATTCTCAGAGAAAAAGATACAAAAACCAAATAAGAAAAATATGGGTGCCAAAGTATATTAACTTTTAGGATTAGCAGGTAATTGAAAGGTGAAATTAGTCAGGCGATTTTAATTATTGGGGGGGGGGGGGGGTGGCATGGTGGCTTAGTGGTCAGCACGTTCGCCTCTCAGCACTAGGGATTCCCGGTTCGAATCCCATTCTGGGTGGAATTTCCATGTTGTCCCCGTGTCCACGTGAGTTTCTTCCGTGTTCTCCGGTTTCCTCCCACAGTCCAAAAACATGGATCAAGTCAATTGAGTTCTCCAAATTGCCCCATATAGTGTGTTTGTGTAAGTGTGTGCCCAGCGATAGATTGGCACCCTGTCCTGGGTGTATCTGCCCAGCGCCCGAAACGTTCTCCCCTGGATGGGCATGGGGAACCCCACCGCAACCCTAATATAGGATAAAGCGGAAGATAATGGATGGAATTTTAATTATTGGGATGATAATGAGATGAAGGTGAACTCTAAAATAAAAAAAAGTTTTAAAAAATTATTTGTAAAGTGTTTGGAATCTAACAATCCATCTTCGGACAGATGTGTATAAATGGAGGCATTTTAAGGTCTTTTTTTACACTTTTTAGGAGTCTGCGACCAAAAAAGATTGCAATAAGAATAAGGCATGCAATAGTTCATGAAGTCATAAATAAACAAGAGAGTAACTTTTTGGCAACTAAAGGCCTTTTTCAAACTGGCTGATATTAAAGTTCATGAGATCACCATCAGGAGAGTAATAAACAGCAATATTGTACTTGGTTGTTATGGTTGAACAGACAAAGCTGGGGCTTTCCAAGAAGAACATTGCGACCTGCTTTTTCCTAAATATTACAGGCACAAACCAAATTTTGGACAACCAAAAAATGGATGTCCTATTGTGCTTTTGAGACTATTTTGCTTTACATCATTGATGAAATGTTAAACTTCTAAATTATTTCAGCAAGCTTTAAAGAACAATGTAATGACATCTGCATGCAAGATTCATTTCATTAAAAAATATGTTGTGCAGCAGGACAACGTTCCTAAGCAACCTGTTCTCTCACAACAAAGAGTCACAAAGAAGAATAAAGTTAATGTTTTGAACACAACATGTGAAGAAATGGACTGATTACATCCATCACATACAATTCTTTTAATGTCATTTTTGTATCTTCTTTATCTCTTTGATTATACTTTATTCCATTTCATTAGCCATGCATGTGCAGAATTATCCTGCTGAAATCACTATTGACTTTCTTTCACCTTGCTGGGAATGTGTGACTCTTCAAAATTCAAAATATGGCATTGGATTGGTACCATTGCACATATGCAAGTCACCCATGCAGGAGTCAATGATTCACCTCTCTAGCATGGCAGATATTGACATTCATACTTTGTGCTGTTAATAATGTTAATGGACTCGTTTGTCTTTGCCACACAGAATTGTTATTTTCTGAAGGTTAGCTGAAAAATTGAGCACACAATTCATAAATGTTTCTGAACCATCAAAGATAAACTGGCGCTTAGAGAATCCATTGGTATTTCAGCACTAAGCATGCAGTTGATGTGGTTTTCTCCTTACTTGTTTAGGTTTAGCTTTTGAATGCAGTGACACTGTCATATCTTACCAAGTTTTACTAAAGAGGCTATATGTACCACAGTAGGTGTTTAGTTCTCAGGCAATCATTTTTTTTTACAAATCAACTCAACCATTTTGGGAAATGGGGCTTTTCATGGCTGCCTTTGAGGATCCCATTTCACTGCACACTTGTAACATACAACTGTGAACTACAGAAATAATAACACTTATAGTTACAAACACAAAAATAATTTATGGTATGTTGGAAAGAATCTTAATTATCTTAATTAGTTCATCCACAGTCTATGTATTTGTAACGTGAAGAGGAAGAAAAAATAGTCCTCACATAAATACTCAGAAATTCTTTATTCCACCTTTGTGACTTACTAGTGCAGAGCCTTGTTGTTAGGAGCTTATGCATCATGTCCATTAGCTGTTTTCAGGCGTTCAGCCCCCTTTTGTGAGCCTTATGAGACACAGCATGTAGAGATTCTGCCATGGGTGAATTGGTATCTTTGAATTTGTGGCCGTGGAGGAGATAAAAGAATAATAATAACCCGTGAAGAGCTGGATTAATCAGAATATAACTATAATTCCTAGATTCTTCAGAGCTATCCAGGTTGTTGTTTCAAGTGAATATTTACATTCCCTACTTTATATGAAAATATAGAACATGGGTGTTTAATTTTTAATTACATGTCTATATATATATATATATATATATATATATATATATATATATATATATATATATATATATATATATATATATATATATATATATACTGTGTGTGTGTATATATATATATATATATATATATATATATATATATATATATATATATATATATATATATATATATATATATATATATATATATACTGTGTATATATATATATATATTTTGTATTTGGTCATTTAGCAGACTCTTTTATCGAAAGCACTTACAAGTGTCCAAATTTGATAGTTGATGGCACACCTGTAATGTCTACGATTTTGTTTCACTTGATGCAATAATGCAAAATATTTGTCTAAACTATATGCATGTAATTTGTCATCTAAAACTAAGAACATTATTTGTTGTAATAAGATATCATAGCATAGATTTGTCTTTGTGTATTCCCATGTCTAACATGGACTTGCACTGTGTGCTTTTAAACCTAAACCTAGTATCTGCAGTTTCACTGTATTTATTTTTTCTTGTGGAAGTGACTGGTATTGCTTTTACAAAACAGATCTTATAGACAAAAACAAAGCAAAATACGAGTGGCCAATTCTCTGTAGAGTTATGTAACTGTCAACCTAATCTTTTATTTCACTGCTTGCAGTTGACAAAAATTAAAAACCAAAACCCGCTCTTTTGTTCACCGGCAAGTAATAATTATAGATTCCCCTCCATCATCAGTATTTTATGGTTGTCTGTATCTTAAACTGCCATACCAGCAAGTTTCATGCCTCAAAAGTTTCTTCCAGGTTTATAAACCTAAGGCCTATGGCTTGATGATAATCGTGTTTGTGTGTGTGTGTGTGTGTGTGTGTTTAAAGTTTAAATCCCTACACACCAAAAAGTGCTGGGCTGCTCAAAACTAGCAAAACAGCATTTACAATTTATAAGTTTTGTTTTCTTATTTCTCAGTTGTTTTATCCAAAGTGACTTACAAGTAAGAGAGAAAGTAACTTGAGCTAGTACCAGATAAACTACCACCCCTCATTTTCAAATAGGAAAAGACAAATAAATGATTAGAGCAAGTTTTATAAAAGTCTCATGATTATAAAAAAAAAAAAACAATTTTGTTTTATGAAGTGAACTAGTTTTGAGAAAACATAGACATAAATAATTCTTACTTACAATTGTTTGGCAGTGGCTTTAAATGGTCTTTTATAAAATTTGCTGATAAACCTTTCCTCAATGAAAAATGAATATGTATTATGATAGTAAACCTTTAAACTATTTTTATGCTTTGTATTATTTGTCTTTAATATAGATGACCACGCAATTATACTTTAGGTCAACTTAAATATACAGTATAAAATATAAATTTTATAGAAAAATATAAAATATTACTTTTACCCTTGTCTGTACATAATATCATTTTATAAATGAACAAAAATAAGTCAAACTTGTGGTTTTGATGTTTAAAGCCTATTAAACATCATAAATCCTGAACTGAATTGTTCATAGTTTACAGTGTGGATGTGATCAAAAATTACATTGATGGTGGTAAAAACGTTTGCTGATAACTGATATCTATTAAATCGCCTACTACAGGGAGGCAAGCCAGGGCTGGCTGGTCTGCTGTGCTACTTTTTTACAAGTGAATAGTGCAGAGTTGTCCATTACAATAAATTTGGCTCAGCAAATTTGTAAATGGACTTGTATCATCAACCAGTTGTAATCATGTTGCCTCACTTGCTCTCTTTCTATCGTGTACACACACACACACACACACACACACACACACACACACACACACACACACACACACACACAAACCCTGATTACTTCATTTGGTAGTGTGTGTGTGCATCTAATGGCAACATTGTTGATGAAAGAATAGCTCATCTGAAATAATGCAGACACATTGATTTTCGTCCACTTTATTTTAAATGAAAAGAGCCAATCAGTGCATCAGCACATACGCCAGCACACATGCGCTCACTCTCACAGTTCCACACTAATTCTCATATTCAAATTATAATTACGCTTTAAAGCTGGTATTAGTTACATCAGTAACTCCACTAAATAAATTAAAGAATACAATACTTTTTCAAAGTATTTAATTGTAAGATCTGTTGGTTTGAATTTCACTCAAAATTTACAATCATTATCAATTTGCATATAGATATTATATCATTAACAAACCGTGATTTTTATTTTATTTATTTTCTGACTGACTGCTCACCAAAATCCCTTCACCGCATCAATATCATCACAGAACTGACAAACAGTACACCATCCAAATGAAACCTGTTCTCTCTGTGTTTACGTGGGATTCATCTAGAAGCTCAGCAGATACCAGAACAAATTCCAAATTGGCTTTTAGGTTAAAGGTGTATTCGGACAGTAAATAGACTGTTGCTTTGTTTAGGTTGTTTCTCTGCCTTTTGCACCTTATTTGTCAAATGCTAAGTTCTCTAGTTGAATGCAAATCCTCAAATTGTATTTAACTGCACCTAATAATCTCCAAGGTGATCATATTCAAACCTTCCTTCATTGAAACCACATTGCCAGTTTTCTGAGATCCACTGCATTGTTCCTTTGTCTTCCTTTGGCATATTATTTAAGTAAGTGTTCGATATTCCATTACCTCTGCTCTCTCGCTTCAACGCTTCACCTCCCTCCCTCTCATTCTCTCCTTTACTCTGCTCTGCTGTGGACTACAACTAGCTCACCTATGTTCCAACCCTCTGGTTCACCAGCCTTCTCACACACATTTTTGCTAGTTCTTGTATGGCTGGAATCCCTTTTAATCCTTTTTTTCAATGCAGCATGGTAAACTTGCACCGGAATATGGCAGAGTAGAACATTCATTTCTGCTAAGCCTTGTTTGAAACCACTGACACTTTCTTTCATTTTATTTTCCACACATGTCTGGGCTTTTTTTATTTTATGTTTATAAAATAAAAGCATGTAACATGTTTAAGCATGTAACATTTTGTTTAGTTTATTTAGCAGATTACTGTCAAGACAAGTGGCCCAGTAGCCTGTTTCCAGACAGGGATGACTATAAATATGATTTCCATTGTTTCTCCAATGTATCTATTGGTATGTCTGTTGGAATGTGGGAGGAAAACACTTTCAATACTAATTCACTATATTTTTCAAAACTGATTTTAAATAATTCTGATTTTGAAGCTGCTTGATACAACACTTTAGTTGATTCCCTGTCCTTGATTATCATTGTCCATTGACCACTAGATGGACATTTTAGACTTCTTATTTAAGCACATGTTTAGACAGTGTGTATAAAGCCACACTGTTGTAATACATGCCAGATGAGGTCTGCCATTGTCCTGCAGAAATAACCATGGACATCCAGTGAAAACATCTTTTCTGGACTGCAATATACTGCATATATGTATCCCATTTTACGCTTGTGCACTGATGAAAGCTTTAAATATAAGTCATACAAATCTGTTGCTTATGCAAGTTTAATGATTTAACTATTGCAGTTATTTCTTACTTGAATGGCACATTTGTATTTAAATATGATACATACCTGATCAAAATATGACATTGTGCATTTTATGTTAAAAACAATTAGCTATAGTTATGTACACAATCCCTTTCATAAAATTTCACATATTTTGACTAAGTGTAAAATGCCGCAGGTTGAAAAGCAACATTGAGAATTTAATTGTTAAAATTATTCTATTTATAATAAGTTTTCTAAATCAGGGTATGGTAAACCAATGAGCTAAAGAATTCTGAGTTTACAGAGAGATAAAATGCCAAAAAGGTGGGGAGAAACATGGGTTATCGGGGGATTTAATGGCAAATGTTATTTTGCTTTTTGTTGACATGTCTGACTTCTATTTCAGCAAAGAGGTTAAAAGCATGGCAGCATGAAGCTCCCTCTCACACACTATGAAATAAAATCTTGCACTGAAAGAGCAAGCTGATAAGGGAGAGAGTAATCTTTTCATTTCACTCTCTGTGGAACTATGACCTATGGCCACACACACATAGACCTTGTCTTCCACTGACAACTTCCTTCTTTGAAACTCAAAAAAATAGACGTTTTGCTCAAGGCTAGTGAATTCTATACTTTTTTATGACATGGGCAGCCAAATTAATTTTTTCCACTCATCAAAAAGGTGCTGCAAGACATTCCTCACCTGAAATCATGTGCAAGAAAATTCATGAAAGCCTTTGATTTTTGTTGTTAGGGTTACAGGCACAAACATAAGCCCATGGCAAAAAAAAATCTTTTTTTTTTTTTAATAGATAAAGTAATATCACAAAGATAAAGCATTGTGCAGAAGACAATTGGAATTAGATCTGCTTGAATGCTTAAAGTGGTCCATCAAAAGATAAGTTTAAAAAACGTAGTGCAACAAAGTGTAGTTAGATCACAAAAATGTATAAGGTTCAAAAAGCTTGTTTAATGGACACAAGTGTAATAAAGCATGTAAAAAATTCATCCATTATCTTCTGCTTTATCCTGTATTAGGGTCACGGGGGGGGGGAGGGGTGTCCTATGCCCATCCAGGGGAGAACGTTTCAGGCGCTGGGCAGATACACCCAGGACAGGGCGTCAATCTATCGCTGGGCACACACTCACTCACTCACTGACACACATACACGCACACACTCTATATGGGGCAATTTGGAGAACTCAATTGACCTGATCCATGTTTTTGGACTGTGGGAGGAAATCGGAGAACGCCGCCCGTAAAAAGTTTAAATTTACATTCTTCTATACGTTCTTCCATTCCTATTTGTTTTTGATTGTGTCAGTTGTCAGTCAGAATAGTCTAGAAGATAAGAAGACACAGAGGTAATGTGTTTTAGGATGTCCACCAGCAGATTACATTGGCTCAGCATTCAGTTTAAGTGAGACAAGTAAGAATCTAAGATAATGTTAGCCTGGAGAACAGTAATTACATTTTCTATATCTATTGCAAAGGTCAGAATTAAATTGAAAGGTGTGATCACACTGGAGACCGGCGTACTTTATATTTTGAATTAGTATCAATAAGAGTAATGAAGTGGCAAACCAAAAGCAAAAATAAAAAGAGATTATTAGATTAGATTAAATTAGATTCAACTTTATTGTCATGGTGCACAGTACAGGTACAGGGACAATGAAATGTAGTTAGCCTCTAACCAGAAGAGCAATATATTATAGCTGTGAGACATCGTGAGTGAGTTTGTTGTGTGTGCCATTGTGTGTTTATGGGGACAAACGTGTCATGTGAGTTAAGTAAATATTAGCAGGGCTTTTGCAATTGCAGTTGTTTGTCTGTCTAAATGTTCTTAATTTTAATTTGTAGTCACCTGTGTCCTGTAGGCAGCATTTATGTGCGCACCAATGAAGTATTAATGGTTGACTACCACAAACAATACAGAAACGCCTGAGCTAATCCGGTCGAGTCTGGTTGTATATGTGTTTGTGTGTATGTTCTCTAAGAACCTGAGACATAGTACTGTCTGTCAAAACATTTTAATAGAGAGATATCAAAAAGAAGTGTCTTGCTTAAAGAAACCAAACACTATGCCTGATTCTGTGGAAGTCATGCAACTGTAGACGATTTTGTAAAACTGTCATACACTGGCAGTTCTGAAAAGCTGTGAGACATCATGAGAGAGTTTGTTGTATGTGCCATTGTGTGTTTATAGGGACAAACATGTGTCATGGGAGTTAAGTGAATATTAGCAGGGCTGTTTCGCTTCACGGTACAGCTGGGTCAAGGCCCAGTACACCCACTGACAGCTGTAAATTGATATCTTCCTTCGAGTGATGGAGAGAGGGAGAATGAGAAAAGGGGTGAAGAGTGGAGGAGTTTTGGGAAAATCACTGAGCTGTGTTGCATTTCAGCCTTTTGTCCACATGACTGGGGTTTTTGGCTTTTGAAATCACAAACCTTTAGGAAATACATTTTTCATGTGAATGGGCACTTTAACTGACATCATATATACCTGAAACAGACTTAATTCCAAACACTTTGAATTGAAAACCTAATGTATATACCCATTGGCCAATTTATTAGGAACACCTACTTGTTTTTACCATTGTCAGCAATTATATTATAAATTCAATTTGCATTTGTACAATTAGTAGTCTAGAGCATACTTAAAGCAAAGTAAATAATTCTCTGAGCACCTCTGTGTTACTGGTTGTTGTGCTAGTGTGTTGCGCAAGTAGGTTAGACATAATTTTTTTGAGATATGTTTTAAAGTATTTTTTAACGACTGTAAATCATTATTCATGCTTTTAAAAACCACACTGTATTATAGAATTTGATTGATAGCATTTTACATAGTTGTGAAGTTTTACACCGTCCTTTATAATGGTCATTGCTTTTTACAATACTGCATTCTCAAAGTAGCTTTTCAGTATTCTAAGCCAAGACCCCAAAGAGCAAGCTGAAGTGACAGTGGGAAGGAAAATGACCTCCTGTTATGTGTTTGTTTTAAAGGAAGAAGGACCAAGTCTCAGTGGGAACTCATTCTTCTCCTTTGGCATCTGGACAGCATTTACAGTGCAGGATACTAAGGTACAGATTGTGTTTTTAATGAATTATCCATTTTTACAAAAATAAATAAACAGATTTTCAGTTCTAATGGCTTACAGACATTTAAAGTAAAGCACATTATAACTTTCTTGAAATATGCCGATAGCTGGCAGGTGTTTCAGACATTTTTTTGACCTGCTTTCATTTTCTTTGTGACTAGATATAAAAGTTACTCTCTATTATAAATTCATATGGCTTTTCCTGCCTGCTATAATAGTTTTTGTTATTTATTTATTTTTTACTTTTTTGAAACAGCTTTGATACTGTATTATAATTAATATGGTAAAAAAAGAAAAGATGTAGCTTCGTTTTTTTGAAACCCAATCTTCCTTTTCATTTTTAAAAGAAAAACATGCCTCTCAGCCTCATAGTGGGGTGACAGTCTAAGTCTCGGAGCAGTGATTAGAGAAAGTTGTTATTAATTGTAAGAATAAAGTGATCGCTCTGGCTTTTCACTGCACTGTGTGAAAATCTCTTTGATTTTGACTTCAAAGCTGTGGGGACTGCACACACACACACACACACACACACACACACACACACATGGCCATACTGCATTGAAGCGATGTACGTGTGCCAGTTTTTGACCTGATGAATTCAGTCAAACGCAGATTTCTAAAGGGAGTTGAAAAGCAAATCTGGGGCCAAATAATAAATGTTTTATATTGTAGAAAAAAGGCAAACTTTTACTAGGCTAAACTGTGACTGTGTAATTCATACATACTGTATTACTGCTTTTTTTCTTTATTTTTTTTTTTAAAACTTGGTCAGTAGTTTTTACTTACGTTAAATGGAATAAGACATTTGTCTCCATAAATCACACAACCTACTAGTTTTTCTTATTATTATTAATATTGGTTGTATACTTGGAGCTATTGTTATGATTATGATTTAGTTGTACAAAAGAAAACTTTCTTGTGATCTTTGATTAATTTCAAGCTTTTACTTAGTTCACTTCAACTATTTTCGGAAATGTGCTTGTGCTTTGATTTCCTTTTAAAGCTGTGTTATTCAAATGTTTCTAATTAAAAATGGACATTAAAAGAATCACAATAATAATAAAAAATATTACACATGGATTTCAATGGCAACAAACCAAGTATTTTAGATATAATCAAGACATTGTGAATTAAATATAAGGTGTCAATAATTCCAAAATCTAAATAGATCCAAAAGACTAAATCGTACATATGTTTATGTTCAGATCACATTAATGACTGTTGCTTATTTACTGCAGACAACTGCTCATTGTGTGTGTGTGTGTGTGTGTGTGTGTGTGTGTGTGTGTGTGTCAGTAAGAGTGCTTGCAAAAGATACTTGATTAAGTAACTGGTGACACATTGCACCGCTTGTCACCTATTTGTCATTTGTGTATGTGTTGTAGACAATGTGAATAAACAGGGAAAACATGAGGCCTGATACTCACAAATCACTCATACTGACGTACAGACAGATTACATTAGTCAAATCAGGTGGAATATTTCTAGCATGTGTCATTAAAATATGCTAATATATGTATTATTGTCCATAGATAAAAGTTCATGCAATACAGAAAGGAAATTGAAACCGCAATGTTGTTGGAGTCGGATCCATTGAATTCCTTTATAACTTTTATATTAAAATATATATGTACCCTAATCGTATTTGTCTTCCTGTTATCATATCATATAGTCTTTAAACAGAAATACATGATATGTCTCTTTTTAAGTAAAAGTATTTTTGAGTAAAATTTATCGGTCAAAAATGTATTATATTTGTACAGACACAATATAAAGAACCTGTTTACAGTTTGGCTTCAAATCTAGTATTTTTTTGCAATGTAGAAATTAATTAGATGCTTGAGTGATTGAAGGATCTACATGCTGGGGTAATTATATGGGTATAAGTCATGATTTATAAGGATAAATTAATAAATTTGCAATTATAAGTTGGGACATATAATTGCATATAAAAAGTTTACACCAGACAGTGAGTAATTATAGCTGTACATCAGACAACCCCCACCAGACTACTACATGCCCCTCTTTTCCACCTGGGATTAAATTCCTTGCTATAGCATCTTTTTTAGATCAACTTGCTAAATTGCTATCTTTATATACATAACCTCACTTTATAATAAATGTACATAACCTCACTTTATAATAAATATGTATAACCTCACTCTTTAATATATGTGGTGTTGGGCAAAGAAGTTCATTTTAGGCAGCACTATGACACACAGGATAAAAGTTTTATTATGTCATTTTACTGATTTAAATAGTTTTTAAAATTTCAGTGCTTAAATCAATCTGAGAGTTGGATTTTTGAACAAAAGTTGCTAATGTGGGCCCCTAACCAAGGCCCTTAATCCTTATTACTCTAAGGGTGCTTTATCATGGCTGATTCTGCATGTTATTATTTCTAAGTCGCTTTGGATAAAAGCATCTACAAATTGACATAATGTAATACATCACTAAGAATATAATCAAATCTCAAAAACATCACCAGTGACTAATATGCACTATGATGACTTATTTCCAGGCAACTGACCCTAACTCCGATTTGCCAGAACAATAAAAATGAATTATATTATACAATGTTTATAAATATTTATAGCACTTGCTGTTTACATCCCTAGGTTTTGTTAGAACCTAATGCTGCACTTTATACAGACATATGACCTCTTTGGTTATATTAGATGATTCTGCAAACAGTTACTTTTTATGATGTTCTTTTTTATTTAACAGATGTTCTTTTTTATTTATAAGTGACAAAGCTAATTAAAAGGAAATGTGGTTCTTGTAAAGTTATTTTATTATACACAAAGTTTTGTTTATATTGTGAAAAAAAAACAAAAAAACAGTTATCATTGTGATTTATTTACAGTTTTTTTGTTTTGTTTATATGTGTTTTAATGTATCATTTTAGTGGAGTGTTTCATTATTTTTAAATAGTAGTAATAAATGTAACTTTCATCTGCTTTACACTGTAATTCCCACTGGATCTTGGGAGTGTTTTCCTGTACTTGCAATTTTCTGTCCTATTTAAAAAGAACACTCTTGACCCAACTTTAACTGCTTAAAATGGCCTTGCTTTTTTAAGAAAATATTGTTTGTATACAGTCAAATTTGTCATTGATTTTAATGACTACAAGCTTCCCAGGCCTCATTACCCCATTACTTTATGCTGGGTAGTTGTCATGGAAATATGCAAATTTAGGATGTTTTTGTATTAGCCTAAAATTAACAATTTTGTTTCCAAACATTTATAAATACAACAAAATTGTATGACATAATAACTAAAAAATCAAACATTTTGAAATTATAATTTGATATTGGTCATTTTTTATGATCACTTCAGTGGAGATAAACCTGTTGTTTTGTAGCCTTAATATATAATATTCAGTGCCCTTGTTACTTTATCAGTTTACATCAGTTTATATTTCTTTTGTCTTTTACGTCATATTTTGTTTAGAACATCAACATACTTTTTCACCCTTGTTTCTCTGTACTTTGTGGCTCAAATTCCAAATAACCTGCTGTTTGAAATAGATTTTGTCAATAGAGTTTTTGTACTTTATCACCCCTGGGTTTTCTCTGCTGTTAAATTGAGCTAATGCATATGCTAAAAATGATGTAGAATAAAATGCATATAGTATGATGGCACATAGAGATGTTATTTTGTTTTAATGTAGTTACTCAAGATGAAAATTTCTTTGATTTTTATTTTTTGCAAGGAATATCATCTGTGCTCTGAACCGCACAGAGCTCTTAGTATGAAATGAAAAGATAATTTTTTCTTTCACTTTTCTTTTTGAGATGTCAGAACCAATGCAATAGATGACAATTTCTACAAAACAAGACATCTTGATAAATCAGAAGCAAATGATTCAGTCCTAATAATAGTCCTTAATATTGAGTCCTATTCAAACAGACTATTCATTCGTTGTCATTTTCCTTCTCTCTTGTTGTGAAGCAATGTGCTATAACATTTTAATTTTATGGATATGGTTAAACAAGTGCGTAGTTTGAAAAACAAGAGAAAAAAGTTTGATTTGTATGAGGGTATAAAAAGAAAAAAGAGAGAGAGAGCGGGGAGAGCAGGGCATGTAGGGTGCAAGTCCTTGATCATAATCTTAATGATCAAAGGAGAAAAAGGAGGAAGTAAGTGAGCAGACAAGACTCAAATCAATGAATACAAAACGGCTTTAGGGATGACTGATTCTATGTGTTATGGGTGTAGTATGTGAGTATCTTTCCTTGAAATACTTTTATACTAATGTTATAAACAAGTTTAAGCAAATGTTTTCAAAGAATTTGATAGAATTTGCAAATATGTTGATTATACAAATGCTGCAGATTGTTTTTCATGTTAACGGAATTGTTAAAATGAAAAAGATCTAACAACATTATATATGTAAGGTGTTTCTGGTGTCAACATAGTGTAAGTACATTGTCTGTATTTACTCAGGTAGATGTTTTTACTTAAGAGTAATTATAGATTTGGTGCCTGCAGTTGGAACCTGTCTCACAAATTCTAATTCATGGGACTCTGGAGACAACAGAGCAATTGTGGAGACCTGAAAATGTAGGTTTGCACCAAATAATAAATCATTTTGCATGATTGAGTTTTTTTGTGTGTGTGTGTTCTCAAGTGCATATTTGTCTTGCATGTTAAATTGCTTATACAATTTAGTTTTATTTTCTATATGGATTAGCCTATCCACATTTGGGCTAAGCCTAGCTATGATTAATGCCATGCTCTTTTGTTCTTTCATTTGTCTCTCTCTCTCTCTTTTACACAAACGCAAACACACACAGTCTTATTGGTTAATATTGCTCTTACTCTGAATATTGTCCTACAAGCATATATTGTTTGAGGTGTGTCTTCATTTTATTGAAAACGAAACAGACACTTAGCTGCACTGGGTTTCATGGAGGGAAAAGTTTTAACTCTTCTGTTCCATTCAATTTCAGGTGTGTGTGAGTGTGTGAGTGAGTGAGTGTGAGGACCAAAACTGAGAAGACTTTACTTGTACCTGCCCAGTGTCTGATGTGTTGTCCTCTGGATAGGCATGGGAAACAGACATCTGTGCCTAACAGACAGATGCCAGCTTTCTCATGAAAAATATAACCATAAACTGAAGCTCATTAAGATAAACCATTTTAGATTCTGCATGTGTAAATGGTTTGATTTAAGTTGATTTAAAGTCATCAGCATTTTAAAGCTGTAAATGAAATGACCTGTATGAAAATGTGCCATGTGCACATTCGTAAATTTTTCGGGTGAGCTTGCATAAACCATTAACATCAAGAGAACATTAAATCATTAGCACAGTAAACAAAAACTGAGTGCTATTTTATGTTAGTACTTGCGCTTTTTTCATAAATTACTCCATTCCTATTTTGGACACGAGTGTGGTAAAGTGATTAGCACTGTTGCATTACAGCAAAAATTTTCTAGGTTTGATTCCTGAGCAGGGAGAACAAGTTCTTTTATGTGTGCCACAGTCAAAAAAACAAGAATCTAAATTGGCACTACAAAACTGCCCCAGGTTTCACTGTTTGTGTGTTTGGCCTGAAACAGCTTGGCAATCTTTCCATGGTGTTTTCCTTATACATACACTACCAGTCAAACTATATGAAAGAAAACATGCAGAAAATACCTATGCATAAAAAAATAAAGTGTCTCATTATAAAGTGTCTCGTTAGTTTAAAAACCTCTTTATGTCAGTTGCCAGACTTTTCTTAGGGAGCTTACAACCCACAGTTGCCTTGGTAGCACAAAAATATACTCATGAATGGTACCCCCTGTGGAAGAGGTGGATAAGAGTAGTGGCTTATTAACATTAATGAAATATCTGCTGTAACACAGCATTTCAGAACAGAGCTGTTTATACATGGATGATGTGGTGCTTGTTTTTTTTTTCTTTTGTAGAAGTTTGACCAAAGCATGTTTTAGTCAGTTCATTAAAACCTCAGGTAACGATCAACTTGCAATATGCAATCTTAATAGATACTCAATTCTTCAGAATTGAATCTTGAATTTAATCATGCAAACTCTTAGCACATTTCTAAGGAGAATTTTTGAGTCATTGGACTCAAATCCTCTCAGTTCTGAGACCTTTTTAGTGCCACAAATCCAACTTTCCGTTCTGCATCATTAAATCTCTAAAGCAATTTGCTGTCGAAAGTGCCTAATCACAGAAATGGGCTTTTCACTACAGCATAAATCACACATCAGGAGGTGCTTCCATTTTTCATTAGTTTCCCATACACTTTCTTTATATTCCTACCTTTCACAACCTTGTTTTTTTCCCCCCAATTTTTCACCATTATAATGTGAACTTTCAGAACGCTGCACTTACAATCTCACCTACATTGGCTATTTCAGTGGAGTAAAAAGGAAGAATAAAGACTAAACATTTGAACAAACAGGGTCAGAAATATTTAAATGTGAGCAGAAGGAATAAAAATTTTAGTGCATGAAAGAATAAAACCGGGGGAAAAAATAAGACAGGATGAGAAATACATCATGCTGTCATAGCGTTTCCCGCTGCCTACAGATGACTGATTAAATCATTTCTGGAAGTGCTGTGATGCCATCTTTTCACTGCATACTTAACAATTTCAAAATTATTTTAGGAACTTCATGTGAGCTTACTGTATGCCCTAAAAGATGGGGGGAATAAAAAAAAAAAAAAAAAAAAAAAAAAAATATATATATATATAAAAAAAAAAAATAATATATATATATATATATATATATATATATATATATATAGTGTGTGTGTATGTATGTATATATATATTTATCTATCTATTTTTTTTTTTTGTTTTGTTTTGTTTTGTCCCCCCCCCCCCCCATTTAGGAGAGAGAGAGAGACTTCTTGCCCTCTATTTACAGTTTTTTGTCATCGCAAACCAGCGCATTGACGCTATTTGCAAACAGCCTATTCAATTTATAAAGGTATAGCAGTCAGCGATAACCTTCATCTTTGCTGGCTCACTGACCCCGGAGGGTTATGCAGTAACAACATGCCAGTATTCAGTACATTACCATACATACCTGATTCTCAGTCATTCAAAATATGTTTAACACTGTTTAAAACATTTTGACCTTACTACATTACCATACCACACAAATCCTTAATTACATCATAAATTAATGCACATTACTTAAAAAATTGTATACCTGATGCATCCTCTTTTTGTATAAACCACGCCCACTTGCTTTAATATCCAAATACACAAACAATTCCAGATAATTTGTGTCTTTGAATAGACACAAATACAATTATATAAAAATTGTAATATGTGTGCCCAGCGAATGGATTGGCGCCCTGTCCTGGGTCTATCTGCCCAGCGCCCGAAACGTTCTACCCTGGATGGGCGTGGGGAACCCCACCGCGACCCTAATAGAGGATAAAGCGGGAGATAATGAATGAATGAATGAATGAATGAATGAATTAATGAATTGTAATATGTGTGAACAGCAAGCATAAATATTTGTAGAATCTAATCTAACTCAAAAGCATAAAGGTTAACATACTAAACAACAAAAAACAGTCCCAGACCACTGTACATTAACCAAAAGAACTAGACTAAGTACTATATGTTTAACAAAGTAAAATTGTTGTGGCATGTGACAAACCCAGATTCATCTATCACACTGACAAACGGCAAGATATGATTTATCACTCCTGATACATTTTCCTCTGCTCCCAGATTCAATCTGGTGTGCTTTACAGCACTTCAGCAGATGGCTTATGATGCTCTTAGGCTTGAAAATGCCTGATGGTTATGGAAAATCAATCCGTGATGTTCGATGAACAGTTCTTCTTTTTACTTCCAGAGGCAGTTTGATACTCAGCTGTGACTGCCTCAACCAACGGCAGATGTTTTTTATGCACGATGCACATCAACGCCATTGAAACTCTAACAGGGCAGAAATTTGACAAATTGTCTTGGTGGTTTTCACTGATATCATGCTGGAAGTTACAAAGCTTGTCCACAATGTTTTATGAATGCTTGATTTTTATGTAAATTTCTAAAAGATTTGGCTAAAGGAAGCTGAACCACTTATTTATTTCCAACAGAAAATAGTATAATGTAGCTTCTCTTCGGTATTGTTGGTCTTGTATAATTGTAGTATAAAAGCACATGAAGCTTTTGTGCAAAAGTAAAAATAATCAAAATATCACTAAGGTTTATACCCGCAACAGAAAATTATTAATAGCCAGACCACTTGAGCAGGTAATACACTTGGCTAAACTGTATAACCAAACAGTTTATATATTGCCCATGCAGTCAGCATTGTACACCATATAATATTATTTCAATCATCTTTGATGTCCCCAGAACTAGCTATGTTCTCAGTTGTGGACAAAGCACACTAGACAGATGCACAATTTATTGCAAGGCAGACACACAGATGAACAAATTCAGACCCAGAAGCAATTTAGTATCACCACTTCACCTTAACTAACTGAAATTTATAAGAAATCCAGAACATTCTTATCTTTTATGAAAAGGACCCAAGCCACCTGCCCTAGAAATTCAACTTAGAGGTAAGAGGCTACCTCTGCAATAATGTTCCATCACTACACACATATTACCTGTGGGCAAATATGATTAATGGACTTCATGGTAAATGTTGTTCAGACTTGAAACCCGATTTGTGAGTTGAAAGCAATAATAGTGTATGAGTAAGATCAGCTTTCAGTCAAGTATCAATTTTCAATCATATTTAAAAAAAAAAAAATTAAGAGGAAATATCTTGTCTAGTGTTTCTGCTTCCCGCTATTTATTCATTTATTTTTTTTTACCTTATATGCAGATTTCCAATCATGGTTTTGAATCCCTGCAGGGCCAGGCGTGATTAGCTTGGTAATTGACTTTTTGATGCTATTTTAACCATCAGCTTGCATCAACTCCAGACTAATGTGCTTTAGAAATGTTGGTATCCAGATGTCGTGATGGCTTGTAGTACATAAAGGAGACTGGCAATCTTTCATGGTAATGAAACCCTAATACATGGTTTAACTGGTATTGGTGTGGTATCTGGGGTGGGTGTGGGGTTAAGTGAGTGTACATCGGTGGATTGTGTAGGAATATCACAAGACAATGAATAGACGTGTGTGTGTGTATATATATATATAATTGCGACCTACCACTCTGTAAACTGTGGAACATTTATGCAGAGGTATCTTCTGCTTTTTATGTTGTTTTTGGCCACTACGAACTAATGTGACACTTGCACATTGTTATCCAACTTATTAGTAGTGCACAGATTTGATTCAGATGGTGAATTGGTGCAGAGATTTTTACCCAGTATGTAAGCATTAGGTGTGCAACCATCAACCCTATGTAGACAGTAAAATATGGTCCTCTTTTGTTGAATAGGTGTGAAGCAGCCATGCAGTAAGCTGTTGTGACTCACACTGCAGGACAGACTGAGCAGCTTACTTTACTGCCATCATTCCATGGGAGGCTGGTGGGGAAGGATTCCTATTTGGGTTAGAAGGCTTGGATTTGCCTTTCATGTGGCTGGTTCCAAATGATCTGGCCATTGATACATTGACCACTATGATATTATTTTAGTTCACCCACATTGTGTGATCATTTATTTTATAATGAGAGTAATGATGTTAAATACATTTATGTTTAAATAGGTTAGGACTAGGTGAAGGGTAATTGTTGTAAAAGTTTTGGATAAATTAAAAGAATATCGGTCTATGTATTGTCCTATGTGTGTGTTTGTGGTTGTTACATTTACCACTGATTGTTCAGTAGAAAACCATTAGCAAACCTGTACCATGGTGCTTGTTTTAATATCACATATTTCATGTGACCTCAACAACTTTTAAAACAAACTTCACCAAAAAAAAAAAAAAAAAAAATTATTAAAGTATTAGAAATTGACAGATGAAATGAATAGTGCAATGAAAAGATTATGAAAGTGAGTTTGTCTTAGATCCAGGCTCAATGTTTCGATCAATATGAGACACGCAGGAAATGAAATGATCATATCAGCTTTCTGGGCAGAGCTGTTTCATGCAATAACCAGTGTAAAAAAAGAGGCCTCGAGGCTGTGTTTAGGCCTTTTGGTATTTTATATGTAATGGTGGTCCCAAAAAATCCCCAAAAGGTTTATATATTTTTTGGGTAAAAACAATGTAAGTATTACAAAGCTACTGGAAACAAAAATATTAGATACAACAAAATATTTTTTTAAAATATGACTTTATGGATCAGGTCATAATTAATATTAAAATAACTAGTTTGAACAAGGTCCAAAAATGAAACCAGAATAGAAAAACAATGTGTACCCTGTGAATCAATAGATTGTCAAATTTATAAATAAATAAATAATTACTTTTTACAGGAAACCTTATTCTGGAGGAATTTTCTCTCTTTGTCCCAGTGTACAGTGTGACTTTAATTCCTCTCTTTTTTGGCATTTAGTTGTCAGCTTGAAGGTGTGTCTTGGCCAAGATTTTGGAATTAAATTTGTCAAAGTCATGTAGATATAAAACAAACCTAAACTATTAAACTTGTTTTTGTGTTCAAGCAAAACAATTTATAGCTCCACTCTAGTTTTCTCTCTCCAGAAGTTGTGGTTTACACCTTTGCCTGATTTACATTTATATAGTTATAGTTATTTACATTTAGTTTGGCAGACGCTTTTATCCAAAGCGACTTACAAACTAGAGAACAACACAAGTCAGTAGTTGGGGAGAAGCCAGCTACACTGTAGTATAATCAACCTGATCTTGCTTTTTTTATTTTATTTATTTTTTTTTTTTTATTAATATACACATATATAATAAGTGTTTGTGGATATGTGTTTTGAGTTGTTTCTTGAAGATGCTAAACGCTTATAGACAAAGTCCATACAATTATATCCATACAAATACCTTTGGATTTTTGTAGAATATATTTAAATTGTCTTTATTTGCAATTCAAACAATCCATATGCATTTTCCCTGTAAGGTCTAAAACATGTAATTTTGAGGTCTAGAGGGTGTGTAATGTAGCTCTTGTCAAAGTTTCTTTGACATTGGGGTAAATTTGCTGTGACAAACTATGGGAAGATTGTCAACTGTCAGTTTTCTATGTGTGAAAAACCTTAGTTACTGCAAAACAGACAAATTTATTTCAATTTTGCTTCTTTTTTTTAACCGTTTCTTGCTGTTAACGGGATTTGAGATTAAAACATCATTAACACGTTATCTGACACTCTCAGTGGATATTAACAGCTTGTAAAATACAAAAAAAATATAAGAAGAAACAGGGAGATTAGCATCAGCTCTTATCTGAAAAAGATGCTGAAGGCACTGATTACTCTGTTTATGTAAACGCTGTATCAGATAATTGGGACATTCTGCTATGTTGACAAAAACTTACTCTGTTCATACACTGTATAGACAAAAGAACTGACACACACACACACACACACACACACACATACACATCTACAGGAGCTTTTAATGACATCCCATTCGAAGTTGGTTGACCTTTTGCTACAGCTATAACAGTTTCTGCTTTTCCCAAAAGACTTTCTCAAAGCTTGTGGAGGGTTTCTGCTGGTGGAAATATTTTGCTTAAAACATTTGTGAGGTCAGGCATTGATGTTGGACGAGAGATCCTGGCTCACAATTTCTGTTACAGTTAATCTAAGTGGTGTTTGATGGGGTTGAGGTCAGGTCTCTGTGTGGGCCAATTAAGGTTATCCACATCACTCATTGAACCATGGCCTTATAAACCTTGCTTTGTGCACTGGGGTTGTGGGCCACTTTCATATTTAGAATGTCCGTGTTTTTTCATGCTCTCTCTAAATGCTTTTTTATACATTCCTGTATTGCTATAAAGCATTTTGCAAATAGTTCTCGGACTCTATTTTCTCCCACACAGCAAATTTGGCAGTAAAAAAAAAGTCACTGTTCAGTTTTGCAAGTGTTTGTCTGCATGCCAGTTGTTGTTTCTGTACTTTAAATGTTTATATTATACAGAATTCATGTCTAGTCACATCTAATAAAATCAGTTTTATATCATTTGCATCCATCTGCCTTCAAACCTCTATAGCTGGATGATTTAACTTGTAGCATGAGATACTGCACTAAGCTTTTGGCTTTGTAAAGATACTAAGGATGGCCCTTTTTGGTTTCAGCATGACTGACACTGTGCACAAAGTAAGATCTATTAGGCCACAGCTGAGTGAGTTCAATATGGAAGAACTTTATTGGCGCTCACAGAACCCAGACCTTAACCCCATTAAACACCTTTTGGATGAAATAAAACAAATTTTGATACAGGTCTTCTAATCCATTATCAATGTCTGACCTCACAAATGCTCTTCTGGATAAATAGGCAAACATTTCCATAGACACACACAAAATTCTAATAGTAGTCTGAAACCTTAAAATTATTATTAGGTTCTCCGAAACTAGTCCATATTTTGTGCACTAAACATACAAATAATAATGACAGTAACATACTCTATTCCCAAATGTTTTACTTACCTACTAATCTAATGCTTGAGTTAAATTCACTGGTCAAAAGTCAGTGATTTATTTCAGTTAACTTTTCTACTATTCCTTTAGAATATTTTACTGAAACAAAGTTGTACTACGAAAATCTTTTGAAACAAACCTTTAACAAAGTTTATTTTCATTTCCATTTTCTTTTTAGTAGCCTTTTTCAGGAGCACATAAATAACCAGCAGCAGCAGTCTTGGTACGATCAACAACAGAAAATCACATTTACAGTTTGATTATACTCCAATTTGACCCGGTGGAAGTCCAGGCTCTCTGTGGTACATGGCGAGAAAATTGAAGTCTGTTTCTTTTTAACCCAACAAAAAAACAATGCATGACATAAAATGCATGCAAAAGGCTTTTGCAGTTTTTATAGCTCCTTCATCATTAAATTTATCTTCATCAATAATAATATTTCTCTGAAAACACACACAAACTGCAGAATAAGCTATAAAACAGTTTACATTGTATTTTGAATTCTTCTATTTTCTGCAGAAATGCTGAATATCACTTATGCACCATATACTGTATTCACAATAATAAGATTTTTTCACCATATTTATATTGAAACATTGTATTGTCCACTATAAATTTTGTTCAGGATTTTTATTGTGGGTTATTCATTTTGTATTTCGCTTCTTCGTGTGAGATTCATTTGGGTTGTTAGTCAGGTAGAATTGGATAAAACAACCCTTTTAATATAATGATAAAATATTATTAATATAACAGTTTTTTTTTTTTTTACGTTTGTTCTTGAGTAAAGTACAAAAATATATTTAATGTGGATTGGTAATTACATTGCTAGAAATGTGAGGCATGTTTCCCAATAGGCATAGAGCAATGTTTTAACAAAGGCAGAAAGAATATGCAATGACAAAATATTGACCACTGCAATGTAAATAAAACCGTTGTTGGCCAATCATGTATAATGTGCTGCAGACTTTCAGGCAAGTAATGGACAAGGTTTAAATCTGCAGAATAGAGCTTCTCTAAACAATCAGGTCAATAAACACAAATACAAGAACAGTCACACACACGCACACATAGAAAGCAATGCCAAGCCTTAGTGACTCACAAGAAGCCTATTTATAGACTAAGTTTAAATAAAAATGTTCTATGCAACTATGGCTTTGCACATGCACAGCAAACACACACACGTTAAATCTTATTGACAAAACTGAATTTAACATCACGCAAAACCCAGAAATGTCCAGTCTGCAGGATTCTGTAGACTGTCATATTAGCACAGATGAAGGTGTCCTCTTACACTATAAGAGTTGCATGTTGTTTTTGCCCCAAGATGCACATAATTTGATATAAAACTTATTTTTCAACCAACAAAGTAGGCACTCATTCATGTGTACACACACACACACACTCACACACACACACACAATCTTTTGAAGCACATTATGAAATGTTTCCTTTTATTTTTTTGATATCATGATTTTACTTTCTTGTTCTTGTTTTTCAATCTAATCAGTGGAGTGTGTTTCTGAAAGCTTTTTACTCATTAGGGACCACAGTGGTATTAATATGCATTAAAAGACAATAGAAAGGCACTTTGAGCTATTAAAGAAAGACTGTCAGGAACAGGAAGCCTCAACATAAGTTTGCATTGTGCCTCAACCTCGAGCTGTGCAAGTTGGTGTGTATAAAATAATTTTTCTACATCATTTAATTTATTAATTTCTTATTTGTAAATTTAAGTAATATAAAGTACAATGTATAACGAATAACAGAACATACAACAATAAAACAACAATAATAGAAATACAGCATTAAAAATAACCAGTGTCACTTACTCATTCAGATCCAATATATTAAGGATAATTGTCATTATTTCGAATTCCCATCTGGGTGGAGTTTCCATGTTCTCCCCGTGTCCGTGTGGACTTCCTCTGGGTTCTCCGGTTTCCTCCCACAGTCCAAAAACATGGATCAAGTCAATTGAGTTCTCTAAATTGCCCCATACAGAGTGTGTTTGTGTGAGTGAGTGTGTGCCCAGCGCCCGAAACGCTCTCCCCCGGATGGGCATGGGGAACCCCACCGCGACCCTAATAGAGGATAAAGCGGAAGATAATGAATAAATGAATAATTGTCATTATTTAAACCGAAGCCATATCAACTTTATTCTTTTTAGCATCTAATCATAATAAAATACATAATCACCAAGTACTTGATCAGAAAAAAAACACAGAAACAAACATATCTGTTTTTTCTACTTTGGGAACCTTATAAAATAGGTTGCTAATGAAGGTTTAACGAGAAATCTGAACAGTTTAGAGTTAAGGCATATTATTTTAAGACCGTAGATATAAAGCAAAGTGGTCAGAAAACCGTAATCATTAGATTAGGCTGATATTAACACTGGAGTATTACCTTGCAAATTACAGACAATTTGAAGGGGGGGAGGGGGGTGTTAAATTCAAAACACCCCAGTTTTAAAACCCTGGATAAACGAATTCTTTCAATTTAGAAAGACTTTTTTAGTGAATTATATAGATTGCCCATAAGCTTCAGAGGGCTGACACTTTACCAGGAAATTCTTGCTGATTCTTTTGAATGTGCAAGCTGTCAGCCAATTGTGCCATGGATCAAATTATTTTGAGCTATAAGTGGCAGAATTCAATAATGTGAACCAATAACTCACAAACTACTTAGAGAAAGTGGCCTAAAAAGAAAATGCAGCAAATAAACAACCCTGAATGTTTAGAAAGTCAATTCCTTCAAATCCATTATATTATAGTTTGAGGACAAATGTGTGAATCAGTTCATTTCAGGAAATTACTAGATGATTGGCTACAGTTTTAGAATAATGCAAGTCCTATAATAAACATTTCTGTTTTTACACATTTAAAGTCATGTTTGTTTTTTGTTTGAATAAGCTAGTTACTAAATTTGTTTTTCCTATTATTTGGTTTTGGTACTTATAAAAATTGGACAATCAACTTTAAGCATATATTTATTTTTATTCTGGTGATTATTTATACTCTTGTATAATAAATTAATATTATAATATAGTGTAATACCTCATGGTATGCACATAATGTTGATATGAGACTCACAAAGAGAATTGTTGAGTATTGTTATAAAGTTTTATGTAAGTTGTAATAAATCTCAGCCATTGCCTGGTTACACGCTGATCTTGGAATTGGCAGGCAATGTAGTAACAGCTTTAGTGGGTGTGTCCTTTGCATTTCTATGGCTTCAGAAAGCTTGAGGTAAGCCAAAAATGCAGGTTCGTTGATCTGCAACAGCAAAAATGAGTTGTTGCTTAGATGACAGTGTTAAACTCCCAATTATTGGCTGGAATGCCAAAGCAATGTTTTAAAATTAAGCAAGATCTGAACAAGCAGTACTTACTCTTCTAAGACAGCAGTCGTGTTTCAGGCAGCATGAGGTACGGTCCCTCTGGAAGAACAGTATCCTCTAATATGACATGATTTACATTATTTTCTGTCTTAAGCAGTTTTGCAATTTACAATTCAGGAGCATCTGGATGCTCAGTTGGTGGTGGGACAGTCAAAGTTCCACCCTGTAAATTTTCTCAATGCTGAATTAGCAAAACTGTCACAGCGAGCTTTACATTCTAATCATGAGCTGCAATATGAATCAGCACAGCATGATGGTGCAGTGGTTAGTGTTCATGTCTTGCAAGGTTTCTGTTCTTTATTCCAGCAGCAAGACTGTTCCAATTAGTGCTTTTGATTTTCAAACAATAAATTAGTGAAATGGAAAAAAGGACCTCCTAATGTCCTAGCTTTTATTTTAATTACAACAAATACAAATATATTTTGTTGTTAAGTAGATTGACAGAAGTAAATAGTTTTCTGCAAACAATTGGCCGCTTCTTGGAGTGATTTCTTTTTTTTTATTTTGTAATAAATTTTTTTATGGAAAAG